>JAENPR010000478.1:0-482406 GCA_018135685.1 Themeda triandra
CCCTTGTTGAAATGATGAAAAGTTGCTGTTTGTCTTGTGACTCGCTTGTACCTTGTTTATAATCGGGCTTTCTCCTAAGTTTGAGTTTATTGGCTAAAAATGTCTTATCCTTGAAAACTTGAGCTTAGTGGGTTGCATAGGCAAATCCTCGTCTAAGTTATTGCCGGGTATGATATAGTGCCGCGAGCAACGCTATGACTACGTCCCGAGTGAACTTAACTTCCGGAGTGTTTATTTTTTCAAAACTATCAAAACAAAAGTTCCTCAATGATTTTGAAATACCTACCAAGGCCGTATGACGATTTGTCAAACTCTTTTCAAAACCGGTAGTCATATGATGCTTGATCTAAGAAGTCTCAGAATCCTCCGTAAGATTATGGCCTTACACTCACGACCGAGGATTCACTTGCACCCACCAAATAAATTTGCCGACCCGTACCACCGGTCGCGCAAACTAACTTTTCATCCAATCCACCAAAACGCCAACTCTTGACCCTAGAGTTGCGCACCTTCTTCAACATAAGCATGCCGACCTCATACCGAGGATCGCACATCCCTACTCATCATCCATCGAAAACTACTCCTCGTTCTTTCATCATGACTCCTTCCCGCCAAAAATCTCCGTCGTTTCGAAAGAGAGTATTGGGCATTAGCATCTCTTGAAAAAAAATTTTTGATGATGATGAAAGCCAAGGGGCAAACAATAAAAAATTCAAAATAGACAAACGGGAATCTGACTAGTCTCCCGTTCAAAAAAGAAAAAAAGAAAGAGAAAAGAAAAGAAAAAATCTAGCTTTTCAAATCAAGCCCATACTCTCTCAAATTTCCTTTCCACCAATAAAGAGGAGTCATGATGCTTGGAGTACCAAAAACATTTAGAGATAGGAATCATTCACCCTCACACACTTGCACAAATCTCAATCAAAGTGTATGGTCTTAATCTTCGGACGATTTCGTTCCTTGACTTCACCACCTCTTTGTGATCCAAGCATAGCCACTTTCCATACCTACCCAAAACTCCACTCTGACCATAGTAGTAGGTTAGAAAGAAAGGAAAATTACACAATGCCTTTGGTGAGGTACAAACACTTCGAGCGATTGAGAGAATCATTCGAGGAACTTGAGTTTCTTTTACAAAAAACTTTCAAAACCTCAGAGACCTGGTTGATCTTGGGTAGATGATAAGCAACACTTGTGAATCCTGTCACCTTGCAATTTCCCAAGATGCGAGAAAGTCGGGAAAGCCCATTTTGCCTTGAGATAATAAGGGTGAGCAGTCATGCCGATCTATTCAAATTTTGGTAGAAATCTTGCTTATACGCTTGGTACACTTGACTCATGATCGTACAGTAGCAACTCCCGATCAACAACCTATAGGCCGAGCTTTTGCTGGGGATGAAAAAGGGTGCTTGGGGGATCTTGTTGGTGGTCCTTATCGACGATTTTATATCGCCAATTAGACATGAAAAAGGGTGAATTATATATTCCTATATGCATATACATGTGCAACTAACCCAAATCCACGTGCACTAGGAAATATACCGTCATTGGTGGAATCATATAAAAGTGCAGGATTAAACATCAAAAAGGCGCTTTCTGGAAGCGCCAAACCACCCCCAAAAGGAGATGGACCACCTCGGGACCCGGGAATGGGCCAAACCACCCGAATCACCATGGCCTGTGCCCGAGGAGGAACCGACACTGGGCAAAGAGGCCGTGTGGAGGGGGGCGCGCGCGCCAAAGGTGCGCGCGCCTCCCCTCTCCGCCATGTGGGGCCGGCCGATGGAGGTCGGTTCATTCAATGCGCAGAGCGGTGCGCCGGTGTACCTTCCATCTTGGCGCCCGAACCGACTCGAGCAACATATAAAAAAGGGGAAGAAATGGTTTTACACACACACAATTCATTTGGTCTCTCTCCTCCCTCCACTTGTTCCTTAGCCTAGAGCTAGTAGTAGTTGGAGCTAGGAAAGCTACCAAGGAGAGCTTGTCTCTCCTAGGAAGAAGAGATTCATCTTGGTAAATCTCTATGGAGTGTTCTTCCTTGTTCAAGTTCTTATACTTTATATGTTGCTTAGTGTATGAGAACTAGAGCATAGTCTTGATCATGTTCATGATGATGCATATGAACTAGTTCATATGATCGGTTCATAGCTTGTTCATCCATGTTCTTCATCGTTCATATGTTCTATAGGATTAGAATCTCGGAGGAGAGCCGAGTAACGGTTCGATGTTCTTTTCGGGGTTTGCACTATGTTCTAGCTCGTCCATCCGTAGGGTGGGGAGTCCTGGGGGAGTATAGGTAGTTCCTTAGTATGGTGTGGTGTCCGGATACGAGAGGGCCTTCTGTATAATGACGGCATGCCCGGTTGAGGGGGGGTGGCGGCGGAAGCGGTGATGCCCCGGCCCGTCCTTGTAATCCCAGCGTCCGTATGTCGTGTAGAGTTCGTAAATGCCTCGACGGCCGGCGGACACCCGCGGGGTCTCCACTTTAGGCTCGACTTGCCTCTAACCCGTATAACATGTGACTTAGCTAATCTACGCTTAGCAACATACGACCAACCAGCTCAAAAGAGAGATTTATTATTCTTTGTTTATTCTTTTTCTTTTATTCCTTATTTCTCTTTATCTTTGAGAGGAGACCAAGTGTGTGTCCACTATCCTCAAATTACCGTTTTTTATCTTACCCGCATAGCATTAAGGCTTATTTCGATGATGTGAAGTACCATATCCATGCGCTAGAACTATTTTACACCATGCCTTCCTTTGGGAAAATATAATCACGATACGTCTCGAAATACTTAGGGTGAAATGCACAATGATAGATCCGTCGCTATGATAATATCTTTAGAACACGACTATCAACCACCGGCGTTTCTTGGGCGTGACCACTAGATGTAACAATTCTAGTGATTGCGTTTAAGAAATGCCAACAGTAAAGCATTGTGTCCAAAACTTGGGAGAGTTCTGGGTTAGCATGCACTTGAAAGAAAGGTATAGCGAGCAACTAATCATCATCTTCAAAGAGTTTATTCTAGGGATTTATTTTAGCAAGCAAAAACTTGTACACTCTTCTTTTATTTAACAAACATAGACATTACACGAACTAATTATAGCAAGCGAATTAATATATAAAGAAGGAACAATGAATACTTAGCTAGATACACGAGGATGCTCTCCCCAAGGTGAATGTTGGCATAGTCATCCACTCTTGGTTGCTACTCTTCTCAAACCGTAAATCCTATAGAACTCAAATAGACAACAAAACTCGTGGAGCATGTTAAGGATTAGGTAATCGAGCATTAGTTGTCGAGAGCTTCGGTTGATTTGAGTTTTAATGTGGGAATTCTATGAACTCAATAACATCGAGTTCCTCAACCGTGGTGATTTGTGGCTCAGTACACTTTCAAGCGTTGGCGTTTACTTTAGAAGTGTTTCCTACATCGTCTTGGATGGTAATGGCTCCATGGGTTGAAGTGTCAATGACTTTGTATGGTCCATCCCACTTACTTCGCAACTTTCCATGTCCAAAGAGCTTAACCCTTGAATTAAATAGTAGAACCTTATCTCCAAGCTTAAACTCCTTGTGCTTGATTCTCTTATCGTGCCACCTTTGGTTCTCTCTTTATATCTTGGAACTTTCTCATCTTCGCTCGGATAGTTGCATTAGACGATTCTTTACCGGCTAGGTGGAGATCCATGTTCTTGATTGCCAGTGAGCTTTGAACTCTAATTCACGAAGGCGAGATGACATGTCTTTCCATATACAAGTTGATCGGTGACATGCCTATGGGTGTCTTGTATGCGGTTCGGTAGCCCAAAGTGTCAAATTTCTTTATCCTTTACCCATTTCATCTACGGTCTTAGCAGAATATTCTTAATTTGTTTATTGGATGTTCGCTGACCGCTGTCCGAGGATGGTATGCCGTTGTGACATTGTGACGAATTCCATGATCTCGCTAAGTACTTTCGGAAGAGTCTATCGATGAAGTGGGAACCTCCATCACTTATGACTATCCGGGTGTACCAAAGCGAGGAAAGATTACTTCATGGAACATTCTTTGGCATGTTTGAATCAGCTTTTCGACGGGTAATGCTTCTACCCATTTGGACACATAGTCCATGACTACTAAAATGTATTCAAGCAATTCTGGGACATGAGGAATGGCCCCATGAAATCAATGCCCCAAACATCGAAGAGTTCAACTTGGAGATTGTTTGTGAGAGGCATTGCATTTCATGAGTTGATATTCCCATGTTTGACATCGGTGGCATCTCCTAACAAACTCCTTTGTATCTTCATACATCGTTGGCCGGAAGAAGCCACTTTGCCGGATCTTCGCATGTGTCCGAATGCTCCACAATGTCCTCCATATGGCGAGGAATGACATCTATCCATAATTTGAATGGCCTCAGCCATAGGGACACATCTCCTCAACAATCCATCGACGCAGACTCAAAAAGGTAAGGCTCATCCCAATAGTGAAAACGGCTATCATGTAGCAATTTTCTTTTGTTTGCACCAAATTGGACATAGCCTTTCACTATAAAGTTCACGAAGTGTCATGCGTACCATGGATCGGAGTCTTGTATTTGAGCGGGTGTCATCCCTTAGGTAGTCATTGATGGGAAGCTCATGTGTTTCCTTATACTTTGAAGCTCAGGCAATTAGCCTGGCCCTGAGAATTTTACTCCCCTTTCTATCTCGGATTTCTAAGTCAAACTCTTGGAGTAGGAGAATCCATCGAATTAGCCGAGGATTAGCATCTTTCTTAGTGAGGAGGTACTTAAGAGCGGCATGATCCGAATAGACAATTACCTTTGCCCCCACTAAGTAAGATCTAAACTTGTCTATAGCAGCATAAATGTGACTAATAGCTCTTTTTCGGTTTGTAGCATAATTAAGCCGTGGAAGTGGACAAGGTTTTGCTAGCGTAGGATATGGCATAATGCTTCTTATCCTTGGTTTGGCCTAAAACGGCACCAACAAAGTCGTAGCATCACACATGATCTCAAGGAAGCTCCAATCGGGTGGTTGGATAATAGGAAGTGAGATGAGTGCTTCTTTGAGGATTTGAAAGGAGTCATGACACTAAATCATCAAAGATGAAAGATGCATCCTTAGCTAGGAGACTAGTCGAGGTCTCGCGATTTGAGAGAAATTCTTTATAAATTGCCTATAGAACCCCACATGTCCTAAGAAGCTACGGATTCCTTTTACATTTATGGGAGGTGGAAGTTTTTCAATAACTTCAATCTTTGCTCTATCCACTTCTATCACGTTAAGGCACCTTGTGTCCAGCACTATTCCTTCACGAACCATAAAATGGCATTTTTCCCGATTCGGGGACTAAATTCCATTTCTTCACATTCTTTGTAAGACTTTGTCTAGATTCTCTAGACAATGATCAAAGTTTTGCCATAGATGGTAAAGTCATCCATGAACACCTCCATGATTTTCTCGATCATGTCACGTAAAAAATAGACATCATGCACCATTGGAAAGAACTGGAGCATTGCACAACCCGAGCGACATTCGTCGGTATGCAAAAAGTTCCATACGGGCATGTGAAAGTGGTCTTACTTTGGTCATCCGGGTGGATCGGGATTTGGTGATATCGAGAATAACCATCAAGGAAACAATAGAAAGAGTGATTTGCAAGCCGTTCCAACATTTCATCAATGAAGGGTAACGGGAAGTGATCTTTTCTTTGTAGCCTTGTTGAGTTTTCTATAATCAATGCACATCGCACCCGGTGACATTCGTTGAGGATGAGTTCATTCTTCTCATTCTCAACAATCATGTCATTCCTCCTTTCTTTGGCACTACTTGGGACGGACTAACCCACTCGCTATGTGACACGGGATAAATAATCCCAGCATGTAGGAGTTTAAGGACCTCTTTCTTAACAACCTCTCGCATGGCGTTCTTAAGTCTATGCTGTGGCTCCCTTGAGGGTGTACAATTGGGATCAGTAGGGATACGATGTGTGCAAAGTGCGGGACTAATGCCCTTGAGGTCTTCGAGTAAGTAGCCAAGCGGATCTATGTCTTTCAAGAACAGTGACAAGTTGTTGTGCCTCATAATGGAAAAAGCTTGTCACCGATGATTACCGGAGTGTTTGGGTTGTCATGAAGAAAGACATATTTAAGGCCGGGGAGGAAGAGGTTTTAACTCAATCGTAGGAGGTGGAGGTTGTTCATTTATGTCTAGCTCAATGGGTGCCGACTCATCTTCTTCTTGAACAAAGTGTTCTACATCGAAAGAATGGTTGAGTCATCTCTTGAGACACCATTAAGACCTCCTCAATAGGGTCTCGGTTCGGGTTTGGGTTCCACTATCGTGTTAATTGATCGATCAAGAGGAACAACAATAGTGGAATTCCCAACCTTGAAGTCTAAATGACCTCTTAATGGTTGTTCCTGTAGAAGTCTCATGATTGGTCTGCCAATCAAGAGAGGAATATCTGGGATGTCAAAAATGTGAAAATCTAGACATATCCCAGAGTTCTTGATTCTGATGGGAACAGTTCTCAATACCCCATGACTTTTTAAAATAAGTCCTGATGGATCTTGTAGATGTTTCTGAGATGGGGTTAAGGACATGTTGGGATACAGAGTTTCAGCTAACTCCTTAGAAATAACATTTATCCCAATAGAAGGATTATAAAGGACCTTCCTAGCAGATCTTCTAATCAGCACTACGAGAAGAATGGTTGAGGGAGAGATGATTCGAGCTACCTCGGGGACATCTCTCGCTTCGCTTAGCCATTCATAACTCATGATCGCCGAAAGGCTTTGGATGTGTTCTACGGCCATCGACTCTTTGTGGATTAGATGGAGTGGTCTTTGCTCGAGGTCTCACTTGGATTGGAAAATTCGAGGCATTTTCATAATCTTCAAAGAGATCTTCCTTTATTCAAAGGGAAGCTCTAAAGGAGATGGTTCATCATCCTCTAGGGGGTTTTGCATTCCCTTAATAGGAGGTTTCTCAACAACCAAATTTTTATAAGAGTCTATTGGAATATCTAATTCAGTTGTGGGTTCCTCCTCTTTTGGTTAGGGGATGGGCTCGATTTCTTTTTCTTCTTTGGGAAACTCATCAAAAATACCGGTGTAAGGGGTGTTTTCAAGGATTTTCTCAAGAATGGCCTTCCCCTCATCTATGGTTTTGTGCGAGAATGAACCTCCCGAAGAGGTGTCGAGATGTAGAGCAGCCTTCCTTGTTAAGTCCTAGATAAAAGTGTTCTAAAAGGACGTTTTTCGGGCAAGGAATGGGTTGGACAAGATATAGTAAGGCTCATGAATCTAGCCCAAGTGCTCCTAGTGTCTCCTTCTCTTTTTGTTTAGAGTCAAGAATTTCTCTACGGATGATTGCCCTTTTAGAAAGAGGGAAGAAAGCATGACAAAATTTTTTTCTTGAAGTTCATCCCAATTTCCATCTACACCTCTTCGGAATGAGCATACCACTGTTTTGCTCTACCCGAAAGGGAGAACAGAAACAATTTCCATTTAAGGGTCTCTTGTGTCATGCCAACAATTGTTAGGCAAGAACACAATAGCTCAAATTCTCTAAGATGGTTGAAAGGGTCTTCATCTTTTAGGCCGTAGAAGGGTTGATCCCGAACCATGGCTATAAAGCCAGGGACGGAGTTCATAGCCGGGAAGCCGTAATTGGCTTCGATGATTGTGGTGGCTCTAAGAACTCAGCCCTTGGTGTGGAGAATTTATGAATAGGTGTGGAATCCATGTGGTAGATGTTTGTGGTGAGGTGAGAAAGGTGGTAAAAGGAAAAGAAAAAGGATACACAGGACGACTTGGCTCAAAAACTAGCACAGCCTACCGTTCCCGCAATGGCTTTAAAGCTTGTTGGGTATTTTAAACGCACACGTAATAATTAAGCGCACGGATGCGATGTAGCTTTCACGAGAGGAGTATTCCAAGGTATCGATTTTCCACGGGGAACGCGAAGTGCACTAGTTGAGGTTCAAGATCGGCCAAGGATAACTATATGTTTTTGTGGGGAGAGAGAAAGTGTTTTCCTATGAATTCTCTAATTGACCTAGGAATCAAGGTTACTTCAAGATTACTTATTTCGGGACATCATAGCACTAGCCACGAAAATGGATGAGAAGGGAGCTAGGAAGGTCGACTACGGTCCTAGAGACACCAACCCGAACGAGGTGGAATACGTACGGCGTTAGGGTCAAGCCATCACTACCCTAGGGTTACAACAATCCGTTAGATTTGGTGCAATTCGGTAATTGCAAGACTAGACACCACGCCTAACCTATTAATTACTACTCTAGCATTATAAAGACTAGTGTGCTTGATGCAAGGAATCCAATAAATAACTTGAAAGTAAATGCTGAAAGTAAATAAAGAACTTAGGAATTATAAATTGAAGAACGGGAGAGTATTTATTTGGAAGGCAACTAGATGCTGCAAAAGTACAATGTTGAGGAATATCCGATAGACCGGCTCCTCCCTCGCTCTCTCCTCTTCTCTCTCTCTCTCTCTCTCTCTCTCTCTCTCTCTCTCTCTCTCTATTTTCTAGATACAACTAGATGAACTAGAACTAGAACTAGATGAACTAGACTAGAACTAGATGAACTAGAGGGACCCTCTTCTACTAGGATGGAGGATGAAACCTAGCTTTGATCTCGTAGAAGAATAATGATGGGAAACCCTAGGGGGCGCCCTCCTTATATAGCCCCGGGTGGAGTAGCCCCTAAGGAATCGCCACGTCATCGATCCGCGTGAAGCGCCATGTCATCGATCCGCGTGAGGTGCCATGTCATCAATCCAGAGGCTGTCTCCTATTGGCTAGAAGAGAGGGGCGCCACCTTAGCCTCTATGACGGTGGCCCCTCTTGCTTTGTCTCGTGTAAACATGACATGTGGGCCCTCCTCCTTGTCTCTATGTAAACATGACATGTGGGCCCTTTTGGCTCTTTTCGGATAACCCCCCGTAGAAATAGACATTCACCAAAACTCGTGAAAATTTGTGAGTTAAACCCCTAAGTCTATGGTGACATTACAATTATGCCCTTTTTAGCTATTTATTGACGATTAAAAATAGGAGTTAACTACCGTCCACAATCTACTCGGGAAGAGACGCGGGATCAACAACTCACCACCATGACCAAGGAAACTCCCAGCTACCAACAAGTAAGCATGCCCATCAAATGACATCGCCCCATCTTAAGGACTCACTCTCCGGGCACCTTGTTTCCCTCCCCCCCATCGCCGGCATGGATACCGGAAGTTGAAACCCGCCCAAGTAGATTCTAGGTTTGTGTCGGGCGCTCGGAGCCCTATCCGGCTATCTCGTGAGGCATTGTTCAACATGATCGGGACGTACAAAGCCATATTTCTTTAGAGATAATTTAGAAGGCCACATGGTTATGTTCATATCCAACATCTCACTATTCTCAATCCAACGGGGTAGTAACCACTTATTCTCTGCAGACGGTCGATCATCCGGCTTTACCGATTAAGAGAGCGGGGCTAAGCATGTAGTCGATCTGTACATAAAAGTAGGATATTTCTGGTGGCAAGGTAGTCGATAAAATACGGTTCCAAACAATGCCTATAACTTAATGCATCATAAAGAATAAATGGACGCAAGGTAAAACATTTGCAAACCATAGGAGGGATGCTCCTAGGGGCTTGCCTTAGTTAGAAGATCGAGGTGTAGCTCCGGGTGCTCGACTATTCCACGTCGGGTTCCTGGTTCTCGATCACTTCGTGTAGCGGATCTCTGTCCACGACTTGTCCTTCGAGGATCCTTGACTTCACGACGAATGTTCTACACGTGATCCGGAATGATGCATATGCATATGTATGAATACTGAAGGTTGTCGAGTGTATGCATGATCGTGGATGATAGATGCTCATGTAGATACATATGGCATATTTAATCTTCTACACTTATCACTAGCAAACAAGCCAGTAAAGCCAAAGACCTATACTTAGTCCTAACCATTGTTGGCGGTCCTTATCGATGATTGTTGGTATTTCTTAGCGAAAGCGATAAATTCCGCAAGCGCACGGAAAGACCGTTGTAGCACTTCACGGTGATGAACGGGGTATCGTAAACTTCACGAAGAACGGTATGGTCGGGTTTAGGTCTTAGCTAGGTTGCCCCGAGGGAGAGAGTAGGCACTGGGAAAGTGAGGTTTTCTATAAGACGAATCCTTAGAGAAAGATAACTCTACCATTTGAAATGCTTGCTTCGGGCACCGGATCGCATCCGGACTCCCGGGTGATGCCGGCACGTAGCTCTACGCGTACCCGAACATGGGGATTACAAAGGACGGACGGCGTCACCACCTCGCCGCCTACCACCTCAACCGTGAGTACGAGGCAAACGAAGGTAACTAATTAGCTTAGACACCACGTCTACGCCAACGTTAGCCGATTCTAGCATCGGCCAGGAACATCCGTCTTTATCGGAGTCCTCTACTAGAACTACCGCCACAAGGACGGTCGACGAACCCGCAAGCAAACAACGATAAAGATAACTTTGCAAGAAGGAGCGTACGAATAGATAAACAAGAACCTCTTACTTCAAGCGTAAGAAGTCGCCGAGGTACAAGTGAGGAGGGAGCCGACAAATCCTAAGCACTCCACCCCGTGGAAGACTAGCCTCCGGAGTACTCGAAAAGAGTTACTCCGCTCTTGACCTCTCTCACTCTCCTACTTCTATTCTAGCTAGAAGCTAGGTATAATGGCTCTACTCTTCCTCTAGTGTAGGCTTGTGGAAGTGGAGAGGGAGGAATGAAGAATGAAGAATGAAAATTGGATATGTGAAATGAAAGAGAGAAGAGCTTTTATATGTGGACATGGTCGGTTTTCCGACGCCCAAATGACCAAAACACCCCGCACCGCCCTCCTCGGAGCATTGAATGCACCGCTCCCGAAGGTGGGCCCGGTGGCCGGTTCCTTGGCGCGCGCGCAGTGGGCCGCCTCCGCCACCGACCTTGGTTTGGTGGGCTTGGTTCTCGGGGCCTGGTGTTGGCCCATGTGGTGTTTTGTCACGTTGGTACGTCGGTTTGGCCTTTCTCTTCTTTTCTTCTTGTCTTGCTTTTGGGCCAATTTTATAATTCAAATATTTATTCTCTTTTCTCTAGCATTTGGCCCAAAATACATGTTTTGCATGAATGCTCCTGCAAAACAAGTGTTCACCAAAACTATGGAGTTTTGTTAGTATAAACCTCCTATCTAGGTGGTTTTTGGTGAACTATGAACCTAAGTTGGCGGGGTTAGATATGCAATAAGGACCGCCAACAAGCTCCCCCACACTTAGCACTTTGCTCGTCCTCGAGTGAAGCAAAAGACACTAAGGTGGTTTTGTTTTCCTGAGATATTAACCCGCATACGAGATTATTCCAAGCCTCACCGGTTATCTATGAGCATTCACGGTGTCTACCAAGTAATCTTTGAGCTTATTGAGGGATGGAGCGACTGGATTTCAAGTCAACTCGTGTCTCCCGTTTTCAAGACTTGGGGTTTTTTAAAAATTTTTGGTAAGAAAAGATAGCGATGAATTCCTCAAGTGATGCTCTCGAGTCACTCTTTTTGTGGGTGTTTTGATCCTCACCAGAAAGCCTTTGTTGCCTTACTACTCATCCTACCTCTAATGGCTGATATCTGGAGTTCATAGGTATGGATGAGGTGCATGCTTTTCTTGCGGTTTGTTTGTTATGTCAAAAAGGTGGATCAATGGAGGGAAGGACATAGCCTTAGATCGAATTGTGCAAGTGTGTGGAATATGGATGTGGATGGAACTCCCTTTTTCCATGTTTCTCTCTCTTTTTATTTGAAGGAAAATATGGGCTTCCCTATAAAAAGGACATTTCTTTCTATTATTTTCCCCTTTTCTTTTGTTTCTTTTTCTTCTCTCTCTTTTTTTCGATACTAGCATGGGAAGACCTTTTTCTTTCTTTTCTTTCCATCATCATCTTTTATTTTTTAGATCGGGATAATGATTCTAATGAAGCCCAAATTTCTGTGAGGTAAAAGATATTTGGGAGAGAGAGAACCATGAGTATGGTGGAAGGAGTTTTTATTTGTGGTGATGATGACTGCGTAACTCTCAGTGTAAGAGTCCGCATTTTTATGGTGGATGGATGAGAGGGTGATGTGCGCGACTTTCAGGGTAAAAGTCGGCAATTTTATTTGGTGGGTGTGTGTGATATTCGATCTTGGGGATATGAAACTTCTCTCGCAACGATCCGAAAGAGTGGGACACAACTTTTGGTGCAAGGATATGGAGCTATGTGGCAAGGTTTTGTAAATATAGCACTAATATTTGGCTCGTAGGAATTTAATCATCACTTGAGGATCATGCTATAAGTTTTTAAATTTTCGCAAAGAAAATCCAAGTCTACTTGCAAGAGATAAACAAGTATCATATCATCCTACTATCTCTCATCCCACAATAACTTCGATATTCAAGGGGTCCCTAAAAATTAGTTGCTCATGCGTAAAGATAGAATTTTGGCGAGGAATAAAAAGTATGCGAGTTGCAATCGATCAACGAACACAAAGGTAGAGCAGCCAATTTTTAGTTAATAAACCAATTATTCCTAGGAAGAATAAAAGTACTTGTGGAGAGTGAGAAGATGCGCAAACCGATGATTTTTAAGGCGCGAATTTTTTTTGTGCATCTTTTGAGAGGTTGGGGTAGCCGTCCCCCACACTTGTTTTTGTACTGTCTCTTGATTTTTTTTGTGCAACACATAGGACAAAAACAAGTGTGTACAAGATAGAAAATATATATATTTATTCAATTATAAAACTAAAAATTACAAGTAGGCGCACGATTACAAAGTAAAATGAGAAGAGAAATGCAACAAGCTGAAATTTAAAAATAAAGTGCGTGCGCCTAGTTATTCGGGTGGAGCGAAAGGCTCTAGTGTGGAGCTCTAAGGGCATGGGCGGCGTTCGGGCCGCGCGAGCCACCCTCTCTAACTTGGTGGAGAAAGCAAGGCGAAACTTCCTAACTTTCTCTACCAAGTCTCTATGGGCGAGTTCCTATCCGCAAGCTCCGCTTCTAATTTATCTATGATCTTGTAGAGCTCCTCCACCCTTCTACTAAGAAAAGTTAGAGTGGGAAACCTAAGGATAAATGCTTTGGAGTATTTCTATGATACGAAAATATTTTTGAAAATATTTTTGATAAGGAAGAATAGATTAACTAGCCTAATCAAAAGAGCGAGAGCACTTTAAAATCTAGGCATAAATAAATCTATTCGATCTAATTCTTCACGTAAATTTAAATTGCGGGAAGGCTCAAGGAAAGGTTTGAGACACCGACCGTTAACTTTGAAGATGTTACCGTCATCATCTTGAATTGTAATTGCCCCATGAGTCGATGTGTTGATGACGGTGTACGGTCCTTTCCATTTACTCCGCAACTTCCCTTCACCGAATAGTTTTACCTTCGAGTTGAAGAGCAAGACCTTCTCGCCTTGTTTGAAGGTTTTGAGCTTGATTCGATGATCGTGCCATCTCTTAGTTCGTTCTTTATAGAGCTTGGCACTATGATAAGCCTTCTCCCGCCATTCTTCCAGTTCAGAAATCTGCTGCTGTCGATTTCTGCCGGCTAATTTGAGATCCATATTCCAGCTCTTGATAGCCCAATAAGCTCGATGTTCGAGCTCTACGGGTAAGTGGCAACTTTTCCCGTACACGAGCTGGAATGGTGACATGCCGATAGGGGTTTTGTAAGCGGTCCTGTATGCCCAGAGTGCATCAGGAAGCTTACTCTTCCAGCTTTTCCCCATATCGTTGACTGTTTTCTGCAGGATGTTCTTGATCTATTTGTTGGAGGTCTCTGCTTGACCACTGGTTTGAGGATGATAGGGGTAGCTATGTTATGCTTGGCCCCAAGTTCTTTCAGGAATGCTCTGAATGTTTTGTCAATGAAGTGGGATCCTCCATCGCTTATCACCATGCGTGGTGTTCCAAAGCGAGGAAAGATCACTTCATGAAACATTTTCTTGGCGTGCTTGGCGTCACCGCTTCTGCAAGGCATAGCTTCTACCCACTTGGATACGTAGTCAATAGCCACTAGGATGTACTCGCAATCTTGGGACTTTTGGAATGGTCCCATATAGTCAATGCCCCACACATCAAATATTTCTATTTGAAGGTTGTAGTGTAGTGGCATTGCGTTGCGAGCCGTGATGCCTCCTTGGAATTGACACTTGCGACACCTCCGTATGAATTCTTTGGTGTCCTCGTACATCGTTGGCCAAAAGAATCCGCATTGCCAGATTTTTGCTTGTGTGCGGAATAATCCATAATGACCTCCGTACGGTGCATAGTGACATTTCTCGATGATTTGTAGGCCTTCTGTTGCTGGTACGCATCTCCTCAACAGACCATCCGAACATACCCGATATAGGTATGGGTCATCCCAAAGGTGACGTCTGCTTTCAACTTGCAGCTTTTTCCTGTTCTCCCCTGGCGGTATATATCCGGCAACCATATAGTTGACGATGTTCGCGTACCAAGGGTTGTTGTCTCGTCACCTTTAGTAGCATGTCGTCGCGTAGGAAGTCATTTATAGGTAGTTCCGCATGTTAGTGACTGCATACGCGACAAATGATCCGCTATGGTATTTTCTACCCCTTTTTATCTTTTATTTCTAGATCAAACTCCTGGAGTAGAAGAATCCACGAATCGTACGAGGCTTTGCATCTTTCTTAGTGAGCAAAAATTTCAAAGCTGCATGGTCTCGTGTAGACTATGACTTTTGCTCCCACTAAGTAAGAACGGAACTTATCGATAGCATAAACGATCGCTAGGAGCTCCTTCTACGTGGTAGCGTAATTGAGCTGAGCTCCTGTTAGCGTTTTGCTAGCGTAAGCGATCGCATGATGCTTCTTATCTTTGGTTTGGCCAAGGACCGCACCAACAACATAGTCACTAGCATCACACATGATCTCAAATGGTAGGGTCCAATCAAGAGGTTGGATGATCGGAGCCGAGATGAGTGCATTCTTAAGGGTATTGAATGCGTGTAAGCACTCATCTGTGAATTCGAAAGGTACGTCCTTAGCTAGTAGGCTTGTGAGGGGTCTAGAGATTTGAGAAAAGTCTTTGATAAATCTCCTATAGAACCCGCGTGGCCTAGAAAGCTGGATTCCCTTTATGTTCACGGGGGAGGTAGTTGCTCGATAACTTCTATCTTAGCCTTGTCTACCTCTATCCCTCGTTCCGACACTAGGTGGCCTAGGACAATGCCCTCACGGACCATGAAATGGCACTTTTCCCAATTGAGTACCAAATCCTTTTCTCGGCACCTTTGCAAGACTCTATCTAAATTTTCAAGACAATGATTGAAAGTTTTTTCATAGACCGAGAAGTCGTCCATGAAGACTTCCATGATTTCTTCAATCATGTCTCGAAAAGATAGACATCATACACCGTTGGAAGGATGCGGGTGCGTTACACAACCCAAACGACATCCTCCTATAGGCATATGTTCCATATGGACAAGTAAATGTCGTCTTGCTTTGATCATCGGGGTGGATAGGTATTTGATGATAACCCGAATACCCATCTAGGAAACAGAAGAAAGAATGTTTCGCTAACCGCTCCAACATTTCATCAATGAAGGGGAGCGGAAAGTGATCTTTCTTTGTTGCCGTGTTGAGTTTTCGGTAATCGATACATATTCTCCACCCCGTGACGGTTCTTTGCGGGATAAGCTCATTTTTATCATTTTTGACTACCGTCATACCTCCTTTCTTTGGAACCATCTGGACGGGGCTAACCCAGTCACTATGTGGTACGGGATAGATGATCCCGGCGTGAAAAAGTTTCAAAACCTCCTTTTTCACGACTTCACGCATCGCATTATTCAGCCTTCGCTGAGGTTCTCGAGTTGGTGTACTCGAGGGGTCAATCGGAATGCGATGTGTGCATAAGGTTGGGCTTATTCCCTTGAGATCATCCAAGGAATACCCGAAAACCGTTCTATGCTTTTCTAACACAGCGATGAGTTCGGCCGTCTCCTTGTCGCTAAGCTTGTCGCTTATGATGACAGGAGTTTGCGAATTGCCATGTAGGAAAGCATAGTGCAGCCCCGCAGGCAAGGGTTTAAGCTCAATAGGAGGTCGTGTCGGTTTCTCCTCTTTGGGTAGATCTATGGTTTCTCCCAGTTCATCTTCCTCTTCTATAAAGTGAGGAGCATCGCTCTCTAAAGGCATCTCTGGGGTTTCGAAAGGAATTACCGACATGACCTCTATAGGTCTACTAGGGGAAGTTCAGCCACCGAGTTTTTAGCTCGCGTGACTTGAATAGAGAAATGCTCTCTCCCTAGTTTGACTCCTAATTCCCCGTTTTTGATGGACTTGTAATAAGTGTTTCTAGGGGATGACCGATTAGAATGTCGAAATCCTGGATGTCAAAGACATGAAAGTCCAGGGCCATTTTGACTTCTTGATGATGGAGAGTTATGTTGTGTAAAATCCCAAGTCCGTTAAGAGCAGACCGTGGTCCTACTCTAATGGATTTGACTGTTGGAGTATTTGGTTTTTCTCCTAAACACATGAATGCGTAGGATTTTGACATGATGTTTGTTCCAACGGTGGGATTATACGAACATCCATCCAATCTCCTTGGATTTTGCATCGAAGGGTTGAGGAAGGGGCATGAATCTGAATTTCTTCGGGTGAGAGCTCTCCTTCCGCCACCCATTTCGAGCTCATGATAGCGGTCGGCTCCTTAACGGATTTCTCGAGAAATGATTCGTCAAGAGGATCGCCGGGAGTGATAGAGATTGGTGGTCTCCTATGACATTTGTATTTCGAGGTATTTCCAAAATCTTCAAAAGTTCGTCCTCGAATACGGGAAGTTCCATTTGATCGGAAACTTCCTCTATGGCCTCCGGTTCGGGAGAGGTAGTCTCTATCACGGGTTCGGCAATAGCCGAAGAGGCTTCCTCTACTGGCGCTCGGGCTTGAACCGGATGGGTTCTAGCGGGGAGTGTTCTCTAGAATACGATTTAGGAGAGCTTCTCCTTCCGCCAGTTTGTGGTCTTATGTATAAAAGATCCACCGGCAGATGCATCGAGCAACAGGGCAGACTCTTTACCTAATCCTAGCCAAAAGTGTTGTAACAACACATGGCTTGGAATAGATAGGTCAGGACCTGACCTGGTCAGGGTCAAGAATCGGTCCCAAGCTACTCCCGTAGTTTCATTTTCTAATTGTCGGAAGTTGAGAATCTCGCACCGTAGGGAAGCGATTCGAGATATAGGGAAGAATGCAACGCAAAAACTATCGCGAAGTTCTTCCCAATCTCCATTTACCTTTCCTATGGTTTGGTTGTACCATTGTTTCGCCCTCTCATTGAGTGAGAAGGGAAACAACTTCCAACGCAACGTTTCTTGTGACATGCCACAAATGGTTAGGCATTCACAGAGTTGCTCAAACTCCCTTAGATGATGATATGGATTTTCATAATCCAAGCCTAAAAGACTTGGTCCGAACCATGGCTATGAGGAGGGGGCGGAGCTCGTAACTAGAAGAAGCCGTGATTGGCTTCGATGATTGTGGCTTTTTAATGAGCTCGTCCTTAGGAGCAGACAGGTTTGGCAATGGTTGGTAGCTCCATTTTGTCGATGAAAAGAAATGTAAAATAGAAGCAAAGGTAGAACAAGGTACACGGGCAACTAGGTTCGGAGATAAACTTGACAACCGTTCCCAAAGAACGGCGCCGAAATGCTTGTTGGTATTTCTTAGCGAAAGCGATAAATTCCGCAAGCGCACGGAAAGACCGTTGTAGCACTTCACCCGGTGATGAACGGGGTATCGTAAACTTCACGAAGAACGGTATGGTCGGGTTTAGGTCTTAGCTAGGTTTCTTGTTGACGGTCGTTAAGTGCCAATTTTTACCGTCAACTAAACATGAGAAAGGACTAAAATATGTTCACCAACTAGATATAGGGGTTATACTAACGGAATTCCACGAGTTTTGGTGAATGTACATTTTCGCAGGTGTCGGTGAAAATACCAAAGGAAGGCCCACATGTCGGGTTTACATAGAGATAATCGGGAACCGGTGAAAATTTCCGTAATGTCTGGAAGGTTCGAGAAGGCTCGGGACCAAACGGGAGCCCGAACGGGCTCGGTGGAGAGTCGGCCGACTCCCCCCCTTGGGCGGCCGACTGACCACCTGGACCAATCAGCATCAGCCTCGCGGATCCCTGATCCACCACCTTTGAGGATGAATAATAATCGTCCGTTTAGGTCGGTTTGATCCGAGGGCTGTGGTGCATCCTAGAGGGCTATATAAGCAGGGCCCCTGGCCCCTGGAGGAGGCATCCCTTAAACCCTAATTCATTATCTCCCAGCGGGATCAGAGTTGTAGAGGCGTCCCTTGAATGGATGACTTCTCTTCTCTAGAGAATTAGAGCTAGACACTCCAATGTAGTAGATTAGATCTAGATGAGAGTTAGGAGAGCGGAGCTACGCTCCGGTTCCGAGAAGTCTTCGAGAGATTTGGTATGTCTTTATATCTACTCTTGTAAGACTTATGCTTCAATATATTTATCTTCTGTATCTACTTTATGCCTTTCATATGTATGCTTAGTATAGTTGTTACATTCTAGCATGGGATCTTCACTCGTATTGAGTGCTCTAGTTATCATATGTAATTAGAGTAGTAATCGATAGTGTAGGCATGGTGTCTAGACTATAGGTTACCTAAGGTTGCGCCCAATCCCACGGATAGTAGTGGTAGCCCCGGAGGTGGCTACGTCGGGCCTTTGTATTCCACCACGTTCGGGTTGGTGTCTCGTAGAGCTCTCGGCAGCCTTCTCCCAACTACTCTTTACCCGGTCTTCTTCGAGAGTTGGAAAGGACCTCGCTTTGCTCCAAAGTGCTATTGTGTGATTGCTATATCTAACCATTCCCCGTTATCATAGAACCAAAGTAATAGAGAAGTATATAGGAACTTTGATCTCTCCCGTTGTCCTCTCACTCTAGCTAGCTACTCATTTATCATAGAATTCTCATGTGTGCTTTATTATATTACCTTACATATATATATATATCATTTACCCCTCGCTTTAGTCTAGTTGGTTTACTAAGTTAGTAGATACATGATGGTGAGTTATCCGATTCTTTAACCCTTGCTTACCCCGTGGTAAAATATAAATAACGATACCGGTTTACTCCGGTAAAATGCTACAATGGTATGTTCTCAGTGCGCTTGCGGAATCCTTCTTATTTTAGTTGCACTTAACAAATACCAACAAGCATTTTTGGTGCCGTTGCCCCGGAAGCAATCGGAGTTAAGTTTTTGATAATGATCTTGATGTACGCTAGTTTAGTGTACCACTAGCTTTAGTAGGATTACCCCTTGTTCGTTAAGTGTGGAATAGACGGGACAAAAGAAGCCGTTTTGACCTTCCGGCAAGTTTCCACAAGAAAAGAAGAGACATTGAAGAGCCCAGGGTCCCTCAACATTCAACATTCATCAACATTGGAACCCCGCCACCTCACAGTTTGCGTATACATATATATTTTCTAACCATGTGTAGATTGGAGAAAAGGTCATCGTCACAAGAATTTCAAATCACCTCACAAGTGACGAACATAGACGCAAAGCACCGCGCACAAATTTCATCATGTGAGTCATGGTAAGTATGATCAAGAAAGGTGAGAAGTCTTGCTCATGGACTTCAAAATTTTGAGTAGTTATCTTTTCAATTCTTGCATCCCTTTGCATGTTTACTTTTAAGATATTCATGCATCCACTCCACTTTTTGTTGTTTGCTCATACATTGCATGTTTAGTTTCTTTCATGCATTCATGTCACCCGTATCTAAAATCCTCACCATGATCATGCTCTTTCATCTCTCGTTTGAGTAACTCTCTATAATGCTTTCATGCTACCTTTGTTTGCTATAGTATGTTTTGGTTTGGAAGTACTAGCTATACTTCTAGAGGCTTTTAAATTAAGCGTGGTGCTTAGGTTAAAATGTCTTCCTTAATTAAATTAGACATGGAGTCTAGTTTGGTTATTGAACTAAAATGTGCTTTAGTAGATATTGGTTATTTTGTTGGACTAACCCCCGCGAGAAAACTCTCAAATCCAATTTGGGTAAGTCAAGAGATGAACTCACTTCATAGATGAAGCCAGGCATATGATGAATTCCAACAACTTCACACAAAAGACACAATTCATCCATCGTTCAAGGAAGAATTGAAAGAGCTTATGATCTCGCCTATTCGTGGATCGGCATCACCGCGAATTTGCCACTTCGTAATGGAACAAAGAGAAAGACAAGAGTACCACAAGAAGCATCAACATCTTGAACTCACTCAAAGAAGTGGATTAAGGTGACAAGCTATGAGCAACTCCGAAGACACCATCTTGCATGTCGACAAAGAAGGACAAGGATGGAATGGCATGCATCCTTGTGTCAACCAATCATCATCAAGGGTTGACTATCGCCCAAGCCCAAGAAGACCATGAACAACTACAAGATGATGTCCCTAAGCCATTGGAGATGAAGTATGCATACAAATAATAATGAAGCCTCTTCTTGATCATCAAGACAAAGATGGCGTGTCATTAATCGCAACTCTTCACCATGCCGCTAGAAACCATCAAGGAAGAACTCGAGTCTACATCTCCAATGAACATCAATTCGTCAACCAAGACTCAGCAAATCAAGAATGGTTGACGAAGAAGAACATGCAACTGTTGTACGCTCATCCTGGATTGGACAGTACAATCAAAAGCAGAATGCAAAAGAGAGATCCTTGCTCAATGGACCTATAATCAAAAGTCTCTCTTAGACAAATGAAGGCTTAAGAACGAGAGGACAAGCAAAGTGTCTAAGGACATAGAAGTACAACACACTCTGAGGGACGACTCAACACTCATATTTGGTTTCACGTGGCGAGTAACAACAAGGTCAAGCATGGGGGAGGAAGGCCGATGACTCTTCAAACAATGATCCAGCAATGCTCTTCCTCTTTTCAAGCCCCCGTCGCTCTGGCACGTTGAGAAGAAACAATGAGTGGAGCACAAGGTCTAGGAAGGAAAAAGGAGTGCAATTAGAAGACAAGATGCTCATGAACAAGTCAAGGAGAGAGGTTAATCAAGCAAGACAAACTCCAAGAAGAAGTAAAGGACCACTAGAAGCATCTACTCTTCATCACAAGGTACTCCAGTGATAAAGACCGTTGGATAAGAAAAGAACATGGGTGACCCCTTTCCTAGAGTTACCATCTCAAGAGGTGCAGTTCTCAAGGTCTCTACCTTTGGGATCAAATGATGCACCGAAGGAGTGAACATGACAAGAAGTCCGTTCGAGAGGACTTAAATCATTGAACCCTCGCCAAGGAGGTAACTTGGTATTTATCAAAGCATTTCCTTTCACAAAGCATTGCATTTTCCTTTAAGAATATTTATTTTCTCTACATGCATCTTAATTGCATCTTCGCTTTACTATCTTTGCACTAGAAAAAGAAAATAAAGATGTTGTGCATTTGCATCCGAGAAAACTACTAAGCCCCATGTGAATAATCATTCATTGTGGTGGCATAAAAATAACTTTTTAGCATATCTATTTTCTCTCGTCTCGCATTCCTTTATTATAAAAAAGATAAAAATATTTCTTGTGATCCCGTTATAAGACATTTGAGTTAAGGCTGTTCTAGACAACCAAGGCTTAGAGGTTTTATCACTAACGCTTAATCAGTTCCACAAGCTTTGTTGTCTATTTGAGCTTCACGTAACATAAAGGATCAAGAAAAGCTAATGATGAAGGATGTCCAGTCTCTGTCGAAGTGCTGCCCTCAATAGTTGAACGATTTTGTCTCCAAAGCAACTATCCACGAAACTCCGGAAGACTAGAACTCCTTCACCGCCTGTCGGCAATATCCGAGACTATGTCAACATCCGGCTTGGGGAGAGCATCCCCGTGTATCAAGCTAAGTGTTCCAACTTGTCTATTTATTTATAGAGCTTGCTTTGTTAAAATAACTAAAAAAATTGCATAACCTTAGAAACCCGAAAGATTTCCTTATCTATCTTTTCTACTTTTGGAGAGCTCTTATTAACTGTCTTTAAGTAATCCCCGGAGTAAGCTCTTATATGGAAATGATGAATAGTTGCTCTGTCGTAATTCCTTTCAAGTACCTAGTTTTCAACCTTGCACTCTCCCGAGTTTTGGACACAACTTGTTTAGATTTGAGATTTACTCGAACCGAAACTTGTGGGTAGCGAATGCTTGATCAAAGTCTAGGTAGTTGACGGATATGATATAGGAAAGTTTTGAGCTGCTTGTCCATCTTGTTCCTAGAGATGCTAGAGTTCGGAGAGTTTATCTTTTAAAAATCTTAAAATTTTTGCATGATGAGTTCGTATGACGAGAGTTCAAAATTCCTACCATGACCATACATTCATGCTTGCTAGATTAGGAAAACCCATCTGTTTATATAGATCATATTGTAGTCTTGAGTGTAGTCTTTATAGGCATTGAGTGTGGTTATGCTTTTGTGGACCCATAGGGAACCAAGTCATGCGTTAAAGTCAATACTATGTGCTCTCCATCCATTGATCTATGCTACTTCGTCCTCGAAGCACGCACCCATTTTATAAATACTACATTCATTACGTGCTACTTGTCCCTAGAGGTACCACCCACATATAGATCAATATTCACCACATATTGTGCTATCTCTACCCCGGAGATACGCACCTATGCCGCTCCTACACTAGGAGTACGCATTCCACCATATGATGTGATTGTCTCTACCCTGGAGACACGCATTCATGCTGCTCCTACTTTGGGAGTACACATCCATCCATCCATCCATCCATCCATCCATACATCTATCCACATATACATACGCCACTCATTTCACTTCATCCAGAAAAAGGTTTTACTCCTATCCTGGGAGTGAACATCTAGAAATAATCATCGCCATTCTATTTGTCTACATAAAAGCTCCAGTCATTATCATTTCAAGTTATACACTCCCCATTGTTTTCAGAGGATTGGTTGCTCTAAAAAAAAAGAAAAAAAAAGAGAGAAAAAAAGAAAAGAAAAGAAAGAAAAGAAAAGAGTAGCCAAATCCTTCCTTTCAAGAGGTCTTCAAAGTTTCCAAATAAAAGGAGGTATGTTATCCCCAAAGGAGCAAGTGTAGAAGTAGATGTTCACCAAGTGATCACCCCTTATAATCATTTCCTTATTATCATCATCTCATCATCATCATCTTATCATCCATTTCCTCATTCACATGCACATATGACTTTATTATTATTTTAGTTCCTATTGGATCCATGTCTTAACTGTGCAATATATGCAAGTGAGTTTGAGTGTCTCCCCACCTATGAGCTCCACATAAGCCTATTAGAAAGTAGGGTGAGAGAGAGAAGGCACTTTTCACTATGCCTTAGTTCCACAAATACCACATATTTTGAGAGAAGAGAGAAGGCATACACTACTCATGCCTTGGAGAGGATCCGAGAAATACCACAAATGAGAGATCCGAAAGGTTCATACAAGGAACTCGAGTTTTTATTTGAAAATCTTGCAAAAACTCCAGAATAATAGTTGATCAAAGAGCGAGAAACATAGCGCTTGACTTGACCGTTCGTCTTTCAACCGCTCAAGACCCAAGTGACGGTTACAAGCCCCATGGTGAAAGGTAATATGAGTAAGTTTTGAGTCAGAATAGTTCACTCTAATTCGGAGGAGAGTTCTTGTTTGAACGCATGTGTACTTTTGAGGCGTGAAAGCATTGTAGCAACTCCTGATCTACACTGAGTTTATCTTTGCTCAGGGACGAGCAAAAGGAAAGCTTGGGGAAGTTGTTGACGGTCGTTAAGTGCCAATTTTTACCATCAACTAAACATGAGAAAGGACTAAAATATGTTCACCAACTAGATATAGGGGTTATACTAACGGAATTCCACGAGTTTTGGTGAATGTCCTGTTTCTCAGCAGGTGTCACCTGAAAATACCAAAGGAAGGCCCACATGTCGGGTTTACATAGAGATAATCGGGAACCGGTGAAAATTCTGTAACTGGAAGGTTCGAGAAGGCTGGACCAAACGGGAGCCCGAACGGGCTCGGTGGAGAGTCGGCCGACTCCCCCCCTTGGGCGGCCGACTGACCACCTGGACCAATCAGCATCAGCCTCGCGGATCCCTGCTCCACCGCCTTTGAGGATGAATAATAATCGTCCGTTTAGGTCGGTTTGATCCGAGGGCTGTGGTGCATCCTAGAGGGCTATATAAGCGGGGCCCCCGGCCCCCGAAGGAGGCATCCCTTAAACCCTAATTCATTATCTCCCGGCGGGATCGAGTTGTAGAGGCGTCCCTTGAATGGATGACTTCTCTTCTCTAGAGAATTAGAGCTAGACACTCCAATGTAGTAGATTAGATCTAGATGAGAGTTAGGGAGAGCGGAGCTACGCTCCGGTTCGAGAAGTCTTCAGAGATTTGGTATGTCTTTGTATCTACTCTTGTAAGACTTATGCTTCAATATATTTATCTTCTCAGTATCTACTTTATGCCTTTCATATGTATGCTTAGTATAGTTGTTACATTCTAGCATGGGATCTTCGCTCGTATTGAGTGCTCTAGTTATCATATGTAATTAGAGTAGTAATCGATAGTGTAGGCATGGTGTCTAGACTATAGGTTACACGAGGTTGCGCCCAATCCCACGGATAGTAGTGGTAGCCCCAGGTGACAAACGGCTGTCGGGCCTTTGTATTCCACCACGTTCGGGTTGGTGTCTCGTAGAGCTCTCGGCAGCCTTCTCCCAACTACTCTTTACCCGATCTTCTTCGAGAGTTGGAAAGGACCTGCTTTGCTCCAAAGTGCTATTGTGTGATTGCTATATCTAACCATTCCCCGTTATCATAGAACCAAAGTAATAGAGAAGTATATAGGAACTTTGATCTCTCCCGTTGTCCTCTCACTCTAGCTAGCTACTCATTTATCATAGAATTCTCATGTGTGCTTTATTATATTACCTTACATATATATATATCATTTACCCCTGCTTTAGTCTAGTTGGTTTACTAAGTTAGTAGATACATGATGGTGAGTTATCCGATTCTTTAACTCTTGCTTCCCTGTGGTAAAATATAAATAACGATACCTGGTTTACTCCCGGTAAAAATGCTACAATGGTATGTTCTGTGCGCTTGCGGAATCCTTCTTATTTTAGTTGCACTTAACAAATACCAACAGTTGCCCAGAGGAGAGAGAGTAGGTAACTGGGAAAGTGAGGTTTTCTATAAGACGAATCCTTAGAGAAAGATAACTCTACCGCTGAAATGCTTGCTTCGGGCACCGGATCGCACCTGGACTCCCAGGTGATGCCGGCCTGTAGCTCTACGCCGTACCCGGACGTGGGGGATTACAAAGGACGGACAGGGCTGTCACCACCTGCCGCCTACCACCTCAACCGTGGAGTACGAGGCAAACGAAGGTAACTAATTAGCTTAGACACCACGTCTACGCCAACGTTACAGTTCTAGCGTCGGCCAGGAACATCCGTCTTTATCAGGAGTCCTCTACTAGAACTACCGCCACAAGGACGGTCGACGAACCCGCAAGCAAACAACGATAAAGATAACTTTGCAAGAAGGAGCGTACGAATAGATAAACACGAACCTCTTACTTCAAGCGTAAGAAGTCACCGAGGTACAAGTGAGGAGGGAGCCGACAAATCCGGCACTCCACCCCGTGGAAGACTAGCCTCCGGGAGTACTCGAAAAAGTTACTCCGCTCTTGACCTCTCTCACTCTCCTACTTCTATTCTAGCTAGAAGCTAGGTATAATGGCTCTACTCTTCCTCTAGTGTAGGCTTGTGGAAGTGGAGAGGGAGGAATGAAGAATGAAGAATGAAAATTGGATATGTGAAATGAAAGAGAGAAGGGCTTTTATATGTGGACATGGTCGGTTTCCGCACGCCCAAATGACCAAAACACCCCCGCACCGCCCTCTGGAGCATTGAATGCACCGCCTCCAGGAAGGTGGGCCCGGGCGGCCGGTTCCTTGGCGCGCCCGCGCCCCTGGCGCGCTCGCGCCAGGTGGACCGCCTCCGGCCACCGACCTTGGCTGGTGGGCTTGGTTCTGGGCCTGGTGTTGGCCCATGTGGTGTTTTGTCATGTTGGTACGTCGGTTTGGCCTTTCTCTTCTTTTCTTCTTGTCTTGCTTTTGGGCCAATTTTATAATTCAAATATTTATTCTCTTTTCTCTAGCATTTGGCCCAAAATACATGTTTTCCATGAATGCTCCTGCAAAACAAGTGTTCACCAAAACTATGGAGTTTTGTTAGTATAAACCTCCTATCTAGGTGGTTTTTGGTGAACTATGAACCTAAGTTGGCGGGGTTAGATATGCAATAAGGACCACCAACAACGATTTTATACCGCCAATTAGACAAGAAAAAGGGTGAATTATATATTCCTATATGCATATACATGTGCAACTAACCCAAATCCACGTGCACTAGGAAATATACTGTCATTGCAGGAATCATATAAAAGTGCAGGGATTAAACACCGAAAAGTAGCTTCCTGGAAAGCGCCAAGCCACCCCAAAGTGGAGAAGGGCCACCTCAGAACCAGATTGGGCCAAAACGCCAAACCAGCACGGGCAGGCCCACTCCACATCCGACCACCCGAAGGCGGTCAGGGGGAGGCGGCACCCTGGCGCGCTCGCGCCACCCCGGCTGCCAGGTGGGGACGGCCGGTGGAGGTCGGTTCATTGATGACAGAGGAGGGCGGTGCGCTGGTGTTCTTTCTAAATCTGCCCCTGAACCGACCTGACCAAGATATAAAAGGGGAGAAGAAATCCATTCTACACACACACATTCATTTGGTCTCTCTCTCCCTCACCTCCACTTGTTCTTTAGCCTAGAGCTAGTAGTAGTTGGAGCTAGGAAAGCTACCAAGGAGAGCTTGTCTCCTAGGAAGAAGAGATACATCTTGGTAAATCTCTATGGAGTGTTCTTCCTTGTTCAAGTTCTTATACTTTATATGTTGCTTAGTGTATGAACTAGAGCATAGTCATGATCATGTTCATGTTGATACATATGAACTAGAGCCTAGTTCATATGATCAGTTCATAGCTTGTTCATCCCTGTTCTTCATCGTTCATATGTTCTATAGGACTAGAGTCTCTGAGGAGAGTGGAGTAACGGTTCGATGTTCTTTCAGGTTTGTCTATGTTCTAGCTCGTCCATCCGTAGGGTGGGAGTCCTGGGGAGCATAGGTAGTTCCTTAGCATGCGGGCGTGGTGTTCGAATATGAGGGGGCCTTCGAATATGACGGCATGCCACGGTTGAGGGGTAGGCGGCAGGTGGTGACAGCCCTGTCCGTCCCTTGTAATCCCCCACGTCCGTATGTCATGTAGGAGTTCGTAAATGCCTCTATCGGCTGGCAGACCAGCTGCGGGGGTCTCCCTGTTACTTTAGGCTCTGACTTGCCTCTAACCCTGTATAACATGTGAGTTAGCTAACCTACGCTTAGCAACATACGACCAACCAGCTCCAGTAGATTTATTCTTTATTCTTTTTGTTTCTTTTATTCCTTGTTTCTCTTTATCTTTGAGAGAAGACCAAGTGTGTGTCCACTATCCTCAAATTACCGTTTATCTTACCCCTGCATAGCATTAAGGCTTATTTCGATGATGTGAAGTACCATATCCATGTGCTAGAGCTATTTTACACCATGCCTTCCTTTGGGAAAATATAAATAACGATACCCTGAAATACTTCCGGGTGAAATGCTACAATGATAGATCCGTGCGCTTGCGGATAATATCTTTAGAACACGACTATCAACCCTGGCGTTTCTTGGTGTGACCACTAGGATGTAACAATTCTAGTGATTGCGTTAAGAAATGCCAACAAGCATTTCTAGCGCCGTTGTTCTTAGGAAAGGCATTGGTTAAAATAATCTAGCATGGCATGGATATAACTTCATTAGAAATAGTCCGAGTCTATGCGAGCTAACTTTTATGTTTTCTCTGTTGTGGGTGAAAACAGGATAGTGTATGTCCGGTTTCTCCCCGGACAATTTCCATCCAAATCCGGAGGCACTCCTAAGGAAGAAGAAGCCTAGAGCTACTCCTTCTTCTGCTACTCCGTCGGCAGCTGAACCGGTCGTTTCCGCACCTTCAGCGACCATCCAAATGGCTCAGAAGACTCTTCGCGAATTCTCCGTCCCCGCTGTTGCCAACGTGCCCGCTGGGCCCGTTGTCAATGTGGCGGACAAGAACTTTGAGCTAAGGACTGGCTTGATCACCATGGTGCAGGGGATTCCGTTTTGCGGACTCCCCAATGAGGATGCCAACGCTCACTTGCAGCGTTTCTTGGAGCTCTGTGACGCTGTCGTCATCAAGGACATTGAAGTTGACGTCATCAGGCTCCGGCTGTTTCCCTTCTCCCTCGTAGGGAAGGCGAAGCAGTGGTTCTATAAGGACAAAGAGGCTGTGAGCACGTGGGGCAAATGCTCCACGGCATTCCTTGCAAAGTTCTTCCCGATGGGCAAAACAAATGCTCTGAGGGGAAGAATTGCCAATTTCCAACAAACGCAGATGGAACCCATTCCTGAAGCTTGGGAAAGGCTCCAAAGCTTCATTCTGGACTGTCCTCATCATGGGATGGAGGAATGGCTGGTGCTCCAAAACTTTTACAATGGGCTTACGCCCATGTCAAAAGGGCACCTCGATCTTTGCAGCATTTGGAGGCGCATTTCTATCACTCACTATTGATAACGCTACGGCGTTAATCAACAAAATGGTAGAAAATCAAGCTTGGGGGGAAGAAAGAACCCCACCCAAGCAACAAAAAGGCTCACACCCCGTGAAGGAGACGGAGGCGCTAGCCGCAAAAATAGACTTGCTCCTGCAAAAGTTTGACGAAAGAGCCGCCGGAGATACATCCGGCTCCGTTAAAGCCATAGAATCTCGCATAACGTGCGAGGTCTGTGGCAATGATGGACATTCGGGGAATGACTGCCCCGAAACCCGTGAAGAAGCTTCTTACATCAATAACGGGTATCGTCAACAGCAAGGAGGTAATAATGGATGGAACAATCAGTCCCGTCCACAGTATCAAGGTAATTCGAACTACTCCGCAAATTACAATTCGAATCGGCCTACTCTCAAGGATTTAGTCCTTGGCCAAGCAAAGATCAACGAAAACCTCACCAAAAAGATGGCCAATGACAAAATCCTAGAGAGCATCGATACGAAGATAGAAGGTTTAACTTGTTTGTCAAGAATCGGTTGAGCTTTAATAAGATGATAGAAAGACGGCTAGCTCAAATTGCTTCTGATGTTCCTGTTGATCCTAATGGTAAAACATCAGATCAAGCTACTAGTGCTCTTGAAAATGTTAATTCTGTGACTACGAGAGGCGGTAAGGCCACTCGTGATCCACCATATCCTAAACAAGCGGCCGGAAACAAGCAAAGCACCACGGAAGAAGAACCTTCATCTTCGAACCACAAGGCGAGGCGATTCGGGGACGACCCCGGATTATCCAGATACAACACATCCGCCATTCGCCACAAGAACAAGAAAGCAAAGTTTGTGAATGATCGGTTCGCTCGGTTTGTTGAGATGGTCGAGAAAGTACATATGAGCGTCCCGCTCATGGACGTCTTACATGTACCTTCCTACGCCAAGTACATCAAAGACATCATCAACAACAAGCGACCACTACCATCCACAGCTGTGGTCAAACTCACAGAAGAGTGTAGTGCGGCAATCCTAAATGATCTACCAGAAAAGAAGAAAGACCCAGGCTGCCCCACTATCACATGCTCCATTGGAGGGCAACAGTTTGACCATGCACTCTGTGATCTTGGTGCCAGCGTCAGTGTCATGCCCAAGACGGTATTTGACAAGCTAAACTATACAAGGCTGTCACCAACAACGATCACACTCCAATTAGCGGACTCATCCTTACGCTACCCAGCGGGAATAGCTGAAGATATTCCTGTGAAGATTAGAGGATACTTCATCCCAGTGGACTTCGTGGTACTCGACATGGAGGCCACCAAAGAATCACCACTTATATTGGGGCGACCATTTCTCAGTACCGCTGGGGCACAAATTGATGTTGGAGCTGGAGAAATCCGGTTCAACATCAATGAAAGTGAGGAGAAGTTCCACTTCCAGCCACGGAAGACGGAGGAGTGCAATATGATTCGCATCAAGTATGAGCCAACCACAAGAGAGGTCACGGAAGTTGAAATCCGGCCTCTTGGTGCGAATCGCATTCCCAATATTGTCCGGGGAAAAGAGGCCGAGCCGCGAGAAAGCAAAGGGTACCCGGGAACAAAAACAAAAGAAAAAGAAAGAACAGGAGCCAAAAGAAAAGAAGGAGCAAAGAGCTCCTAAGAAAGGAAGAAAGAATGCTCCTACAAAAGAAACAAAATCAAAGGCCGTTCCTGCGCAACCCGAAGAGAAGAAAAACAAAGGCAAAGCTCCGGCCCAAGAAAGAGTGGAAACCAAGGCAAAACCAATTCCACTCAAATCCTCTGGGGGACCAAAATTGATCCCTAAAGAGGAAACAAAGGTGTTGAAGGTGGAGAAAATACAAGCACCTTCAAAAGAGGACAATCAACCACCGTCTCCACCAATTATCACCACACCATCAAAAATGGTGTGGAGACCCAAGCAGGCATCCCCGTCTACCTCTCCTGAGACGGATGCCTCATCATCAAGCTCAAATTGAGCAAGAGAAAAGTCTCTCTTCACGGACTATAAATTGTGAGCCCTGACCGACAGGATAATCGGTAAGTTATCTTTTTATAAGTATTTCATTTCATTTACGTTTACTTAGTCTGTCAAAATAAAGTTCTATCTTGCTATCCCTATTCCCGCTTAGTTTGATGTTTTGGAACATGTTCAAGCTTAGCGTGTTCCATAGACTCGTAGCTTGAGCATGGTGCTTAGGTTGCTAGTCTACCTTGGTCAACTTTTGTTGATCATTGAGACAGATTACTAGTAGGAATATTGGTAGTATGCTATGAGCTAACCTTGCGGGATGGTCCTCAATCATAAGGAAATCCGACGACGACTCGAGAATAAAATAAAATAATTTGTCACCTCGGAATAACTTCTAAAGGGCCCCGTTTCCAAGCAAGCTTGGGGAGGACCCCCAATAAGAGGTATGTACCATACTAACACTTACGAATATAAAAAAAATGCTTCGTCATTTCCTATACATATGCATCATAAAAAAAAAGTTGCTCTGTCTCGTGACTCGCTTGTACCTTGTTTATAATCAGGCTTTCTCCTAAGTTTGAGTTTATTGGCTAAAAATGTCTTATCCTTGAAAACTTGAGCTTAGTGGGTGGCATAGGCTAGATCCTGTCTAAGTTATTGCCGGGTATGATATAGTGCCATGAGCAACGCTATGACTCATCGTCCCGAGTGAAAACCCGACTTCCGGAGTTTTTTATTTTTCAAAACTATCAAAACAAAAGTTCCTCAATGATTTTGAAATACCTACCAAGGCCATATGACGTATTGTCAAACTCATTTCAAAAACCAGTAGTCATATGATGCTTGATCACTAGAAGTCTGTAACCTCCGCAAGATTATGGTCTTACACTCACGATTGAGATTCATTTGCACCCACCAAATAAATTTGCCGACCCGTACACTACGAGTCGTGCAACCTAACTTCTCATCCAATCCACCCAAATATCCCAACTCTTGACCCTAGAGTTGCGCACCTTATTCAAAACAAAAGCAAGCCGACTCTTACACTAAGGATCGCGCATCCCCTATTCATCATCCATCAAAAACGACTCCTTGTCTTTGTCATGACTCCTTCTCGCCAAAAATCTTCATCGTATCTGAAAGAGAGTATTGGGCATTAGCATCTCTTGATTAAAAAAATGATGATGATTGCCAAGGGGCAAACAATAAAAGCTTCAAAGTAGACAAAAACGGGAATCCCTGTTAGTCTCCCGTTCAAAAAAAAAAGAGAAGAGAAGAGAAAAGAAGAAAAGAAAAGAAAAGAAAAAGGAAAAGAAAGAAAGAAAAGAAAAATCTTAGTTTCTCCAAATCAAGCCCATACTCTCTCAAATTTCCCTTCCACCAATAAAAAGGAGTCACGATGCCTGGAGTACCAAAAACATTTAGATATAGGAATCTTTCACCCTCACACACTTGCACAAATCTCAATCAAAGTGTATGGTCTTAATCTTCGGACGGTTCGTTCTTTGACTTCACCAACTCTATGTGATCCAAGCTTAGCCACCTTTCATACCTACCCAAAACTCCACTCTCAGCCATAGTAGTAGGTTAGAAAGAAAGGCGAAACACAATGCCTTTGGTGAGGTACAAACACTTGAGCGATTGAGAGAATCATTCGAGGAACTTGAGTTTCTTTTACAAAACTTTTAAAACCTCCGGAGACTTGGTTGATCTCGGGTAGATGATAAGCAACGCTTGTGAATCTGTTCTATCTTGCAATATCCCAAGACTCGAGAAAGCTGAAAAGCCCCATTTTGTCTTGAGATAATAAAAGGGTGAGCAGTCATGCCGATTTATTCAAATTCTGGTAGAAATCTTGCTTATGCGCTTGGTACACTTGACTCATGATCGGCATAGTAGCAACTCCTGATCAACAACCTAAGGCTGAGCTTTGCTCGGGACGAGCAAAGGGTAAGCTTGGGGGATCTTGTTGGCGGTCCTTATCGACGATTTTATACCGCCAATTAGACAAGAAAAAGGGTGAATTATATATTCCTATATGCATATACATGTGCAACTAACCCAAATCCATGTGCACTAGGAAATATACTGTCATTGCAGGAATCATATAAAAGTGCAGGGATTAAACACCAAAAAGGCGCTTTCTGGAAAGCGCCAAACCACGCCAAAGTGGAGAAGGGCCACCTCGGAACCAGATTGGGCCAAAATGCCAAACCAGCACGGCCCAGGCCCACTCCACAACCGACCACCCGAAGGCGGTCAGACGGAGGCGGCACCCTGGCGCGCTCGCGCCACCCCGGCTGCCAGGTGGGGCCGGCCGGTGGAGGTCGGTTCATTGATGACAGAGGAGGGCGGTTGTTGACGGTCGTTAACTCATAAAATTAACCGTCAACTTAGCATGCAAATGGACCTATTCATAAATACTTGATAGATATAGGGTTACCACTGACAGAATTCCACGAGTTTTGGTGAATATCTATTTCTGCAGGGTGACAGCTGAAAACTACCCAAGATGGCCCACATGTCGGGTTTACATAGAGAGAAAGACCGAACGGGTGAAAAAGTATAATCTAGAAGACTCCGAAGGCAACACACGAAGCACGGGGCCCACCGCACCGGCGTGGTCGGCCGACCCGGGAGGGGAGTCGGCCGACTCCCCAGCTCCACCAATCAGGTGGAGTCTCGCGGATCCTACCTCCACCGACTTTGAAGATCAATAATTATCGTCCATTTAGGTCGGTTTGATCCGAGGGCTGTGGTTAATCCTAGGGGGCTATATAAGCAGAGCCCCTGGCCCCTGGGTGAAACACTAATTCATTCTCCAATTCATTCAAGACTTCAATCCAGAGAGAGAGAGTTAGATAGAGAAGGGTCCCTCGAATGGATCTATCTCTATAGGGTATTAGTATCAAGAGAGATTGAGAGAGTATAGAGTGGAGGTAGATTTGGAGGAAGCCCGACTGTCGGTGTCTCCTCTCCAAAGTGTACTGCGGAATCAAGTCTCCTAACCCGAGGCTTGGTTTCAGAATCATTCGGCAATTCAACTTCTATAGTAAGTTCGTTGTTATTATTGTTCTTTGGTTTACAAGTTTACTTTATTCGCTTCGCGTTGGGAATAGAGTAATCGTTCTTTAGCATAAGCGTGGTGCTTAGGCTAGGTTCACTTGTAGATGCTCCCTATCCGGCCGGAACCGTGGTAGTAGTGAGGGAAGTGACAATCCCTTTATTACCTTTGTAATCCACTTCCCGTTGGTAGGTAAGGTAGGTCCTTTGTGCCTGGTTTAGCATCCTCTCGTGGTGTCTATTCCTCGGGTACCCCCTTAGAACAAGTAGTCTCAAAGCTTGCCATAGGTTAGAAGAAGCGACGAAGGAGTTCTCTCTATATCGCTTAATTCTCACTTGACTAGTAGCCCAGGGGTAGTAGTAAAGATCGGGTTAGTCTATTGCACGTTTTCTCTTAGCGGATAAAAACAAATACGATACTCGGGACTTATCTCCCGTGTGAAGTGCTCACCGATATCCGTGCGCTTGTGGATTATTTCTCTTTGATACTTTCGTGTGCGTATCTAGTGTCAACAAGCATTTCGGTGCCGTTCCGGGGAGAAAGACGGTCCGCTTAGATAACCTAAATCTTGCTCTACCTTGTACCTATACTTTTATCTTTTTCTTGCACTTTACTTTTCCATACATTTTATCTTTTTCTATCCTTATGGATAACTCAAATTCCATTCCTATCTTTCAATTTTCTGCACCCACGGAGACCAGCCTAGTGCCACATGAGTCATCACAACCTATCCAAACACCTAGCTATAGGCTGAGTCCGCGGTTGATTGCATTGGTCCAAAGCCTATCCTTTTCAGGAGAAGGAGACGAAAACCCTTACCTTCACATTAGAGACTTTGAGCAAACATGTGACTGTCTTCGCATAGAGGGCATGTCCGACAAAACCCTCCGTTGGAAGCTATTTCCTTTCTCATTAAAGGGAAAAGCTAGACAATGGTATGATAAAGCTATAGGTAAGCAACAAGGAGATTGGGGGTCCTTACGCTCCAACTTTTGCCTAGATTTTTATCCCATCTCCCAAATCGTCGACCTTAGAGTCAAGGTTCGACTATTAAGCAAGAACCGAAGAATCTTTGGCCTCATCCCGGAATCGTTTTACTACACTTTTAGCATCAGGCCCGGACCTTAGTCTACCAGATCCCATTCTTTTACAACACTTTTATAAAGGTCTGAGTAGAGACAGTAGAAAATTGCTCGACACAACTTCGGGAGGATCATTCTTGCATATCTCTGCTGAGAAAGCAAGATCAATCCTAGACCAAATCCTATCCAGTGAATTAGACTACCTCCTAGAAGTAGAACCTCAAGTAGCTGAAGACAAACATTTGCCAGATACACCATCAACCTCAGCTAATCCATGTCTTGAGCAAGACAAGGAAGACATTCCACTTCCTGATTTTATGCTAGATATTGAACCTGATCTGTTTTCCGATTTTGGAAACATCTTCAACTATCACAAGGTGAAGAAGCCACAAGGCAAATATCACCCAATAAAGCCATGCAATATTAATGAGGATATTCCAACAGGAAAAACCTCAGGAGAGTTAGTGTCTGTCATGAGCAATGAGTGGTTAGAAGAGTCAGAGTTTTCCTCTAAAATAATTCGGTTGGATTCATCTTCTCTTCCCATTCATTGCATGATTAGCAATGATCGCATAGACGCTCTCTACAATCCAGTTGTGGGTATAAATATCATGTCTACCACACTAGCAAAATATTTGCAAAGAAACATGACATTGACCCCAACAAAGTGAAGTTCATAAGAAATCTTTCAAGACAAATTCTTCCTTGTTTAGGAATCCTACATGTCCTACCACTCCGGGTAGAAGGAACCCCTGTTCACTTAAGCTTTTATGTCTTTGACATAGGGGATTTCCACTGTTGATAGGACAACCATTTAGAAGACTTCTTTATGAAGGACAAACCTGGGAAACTAAACATTTGTTTAGGCAAGAAACTCCAGTTTGCAATGTCCATTTCACACTCTTTAAATGCTAGGACCGAGCCTTATCCACATTATGATCCGTTGGAGGAATTTAGAGCAGCTTCTCTAGAATTCCTAGTGAAGCGTAATTAGAAGACGAAGCTAGATTCTTCATAGAAGAAGAAGCGACCCTTCGAGAATGAACCATTAGACGAGTTTACCCTACCACCTAGGCCTCCTATTGAGTTCAAACCTTTACCGGCCCGGTCTTAGATATGCCTTTCTAGGAAATGATCCAGACACTCCTTGTCATCATAAGTGATACTCTCACTCGGGAGCAGACTTTTCACTTAATGGCTGTCCTAGAAAAACATAAAAAAGCTTTTGGCTACTCACTCCAGGACCTCAAAGGAATTAGTCCCGCCCTTTGTACCCATCGCATTCCCACAGATCCCGATATTCCACCATCCGAGAGAACCCCAACGTAGGCTCAATAATGCGATGAGGGAAGTTGTTAAGAAAGAAGTTTTAAAACTGTTGCACGCCGGGATTATTTACCCCGTGCCACACGGTGAGTGGGTCAGCCCCTGTCCAAGTTGTGCCTAAAAAGGGAGGCATGACTGTTGTCCATAATGAGAAGAATGAGTTAATCCCACAAAGAACCGTCACGGGATGGCGAATGTGCATAGATTATAGAAAGCTTAATAAGGCAACAAGAAAAGATCACTTTCCTTTGCCTTTCATTGATGAGATGCTTGAGCGATTAGCCAACCATTCTTACTTTTGCTTCCTTGATGGATATTGGATATCATCAAATCCCTATCCATCCTAATGATCAAAACAAAACGACCTTTACATGCCCTTATGGAACCTTTGCTTATCGTAGGATGTCTTTTGGGTTATGTAATGCACCAGCTTCTTTTCAAAGATGTATGATGTCTATATTTTCGATATGATTGAAAAGATTATGGAAGTTTTCATGGATGATTTTTTTGTTTATGGAAAAACTTTTGATGAGTGTCTTGAAAACATAGATCGAGTTTTGCAAAGATGTGAGGAAAAACACTTAGTCCTTAATTGGGAAAAGTGTCATTTCATAGTTAGAGAAGGAATAGTGCTAGGACACTTAGTGTACGAAAGAGGCATCGAGGTAGATAGAGCCAAAATAGAAGTTATTGAACAACCGCCTCCTCCTATCAATGTGAAAGGAATTAGAAGTTTCCTTGGTCATGCTTGGTTTTTATCGTAGATTTATAAAAGATTTCTCTTACATCGCTAGACCTCTTACCCGCTTATTGGCTAAGGATGTTCCTTTTGACTTTGATGATGCTCGCTTACAATCATTTGAGATCCTTAAGAAAGCGCTCATCTCTCGCTCCAATCATTCAACCCCCGATTGGACTTTACCTTTTGAAATTATGTGTGATGCAAGTGACTACGCCTGTAGGAGCGGTGTTAGGACAGACTAAGGATAAGAAGCATCATGCAATAGCTTACGCTAGCAAAACTTTGACGGACCTCGGCTTAATTATGCTACCACCGAAAAAGAGCTCCTAGCTGTTGTCTTTGCTATTGATAAGTTTAGATCCTACTTAGTGGGTGCCAAAGTGATTGTTTACACCGATCATGCCGCTTTAAAATATTTGCTCACTAAGAAAGATGCTAAACCTCGTTTGATAAGATGGATTTTATTACTCCAAGAATTTGATCTAGAAATAAAAGATAAAAAGGGAGTAGAAAACTCGTTGCCGATCACTTGTCTAGAATGCGGTTTGAGAAACCACGGGAACTACCCATCGACGACGCACTCCGGGACGACATGCTCTACGGAATCAACAGATCGACCCCTGGTATGCGAGATATTGTTAATTTTATGGTTACAAAGTTACGTACCACCAGGAGGCAACAAAAGGAAACTTATCCGGGAGAGTCGTACTCACATATGGGATGAACCTTACCTCTTCCGAGTGTGCTCGATGGCCTGCTCGAAGATGTGTGCCAAGCGAAGAAGGAATCAAAATCATCGAAAGATGCCACTCATCACCATATGGAGGCCATTATGGGGTGTTCCGTACACATGCGAAGATTTGGCAATGCGGATTTTTCGGCCAACAATGTATGAAGACACAAAAGATTTCATTCGGAGATGCGGTCCTTGTCAAAGACATGGCAACATTAACTCAAGAGATGCCATGCCACTTATCAACAACCTTCAGATCGAGCTCTTTGATGTCTGGGGAGTTGATTTCATGGGACCATTTCCACCGTCGAAGAAATGTGAATACATCCTCGTAGTAGTGGACTATGTGTCCAAATGGGTCGAAGCTCTGCCATGCAAAAAGGCAGATAGCTCAAGCTCCAAGAAGATGTTCGAAGAAATAATATTCCCAAGATTCGGTGTCCCAAGGATAGTAATAAGTGATGGAGGATCACATTTCATCGACAAACGCTTTGAGCAATACTTATTGAAGCATGGAGTACGCCATAATGTTGCTACTCCGTATCATCCTCGACAAGTGGCCAAGCGAGAGACATCAAATAAGCGAGATCAAGAATATTCTTCGAGAAGACGGTGAATGAAATGGGAACCGCATGGAAGGACAAGCTTCCGATGCACTATGGGCATATCGAACGACATACAAAACACCTATTGGGATGTCACCATATCAACTAGTCTATGGAAAGACTTGCCACTTACCCAAGATTTGGAATTCAAAGCTCACTTTGGGCCATCAAGAAATGGAATATGGACCTAGAAGAAGCGAGGAGAGAAGAGAAAGATGCAAATCTCTAAATTAGAAGAATGGAGAGAGAAAGCCTATCATAATGCCAAGATATACAAAGAAAGAGTGAAAAGATGGCACGACAAGAGAATCAAGATCAAGGAGTTCACACCCGGAGACAAGGTACTACTTTTTAATTCTAGGGTCAAACTCTTCGGCCAAGGAAAGCTTCGAAGCAAATGGGAAGGACCGTTCGAAGTAGTAAGCTCATCATCGCATGGAGCCGTTACGCTTCGCAACAATGAAGGTACGATATTCAAGGTAAATGGTCAACGCCTTAAAATATTTTTAGAGCCCATTGAGGAAATAGGTGAAATAGATGAGTTAAACTTCTTTCTCAATTAGGTAGTTGGGCCCGACCTTTTTACTTTTCGTTTTTCGGGGTCCAGGATATTTTTCCGAATGACAAAAATACGCTAATTAGGTTACGAAAAACCCTGGCAGGGGAGTCCACCTGCCAGAGTCGGCCGCCCCAAAGGGGAGTCGGCCGACCCGGGGCTCCCCATTCACCGCGCCTTTTGCACTCGTGATCCTTCCATACTCTTCCTTCGGGAATTTTTGCCGATTAGGGTTTTTGAGATCACGTTGACGCGTTATTCCTTCGGAGATTCCCTTTAGATGCCTCTCCACCCCCCCCTATATAAAGAAGCCCAGCCTCAAGCCAACCTCATTCCATCTAAAGCCTCCTCCTCCTAGCATCAAGCTTGCTACGCAGCAATGGTGAAGCTTGAGCCAAACTTAGATAGGAGATTGATCCGCTTCGGGATTGATCTCAACACCATCCCAAGAGAGGAGCCTGAGAGCAAGGCCATCGTTCTTGCTAAGCCAAAACCCCTAGCCTCTATTCCTCCAAAGCCTCAAGCTTACAGCCATAGCTACTTCACCCAACCATTCATCGCTGCACCCAAACCTTTGCTCCTAGAGGGACCTCCACCAAAGGGTCCTATTGTGAAGCTCCCAGAAGGCACCAAGATCCTCCCTCCAAAGCACAATGAGATGCTTATGGGAGTAAAGACCAACAAGCAAGGGGAGATCGTCTGTGCTAAGTATAGCACTGGAGAGCGCTCGTATTTCGAGGGAGTCCGTGCTCACCCGAGCAAAGTGAAGTTCGTCCCTCCGAAGGAAGCTCCGAAAGCAGCTCTCGCCACCTCAGAAGCTCCAAGGAAGCGTCGCAAGACTGTTGCAGACTTAGAGAAGGAGTTAGAAACTCAGCGCGACGTTATTGCATCTCTGCGAAACTCCCAACATATCCAGAGCAGTAGCATTGTCACTCTCATAGATAGACTTCGTGCGCAAGAGAAGAGGACGGATAAGTTAGAAAAGAGGTTAGATGCTCTAGAGAAGCGAGTTGATTAGATGAGATTTATCTTAGCATCAGAAAGGCCTAGTGTGTTTAGATTAAAAGTTTTAGTTTGCAAGAGTGCTTAGTTAAAGTTTTGATCTTAGTTCTTTTCAATACTTGTAATCCAGGCCTTAATGAAGATGAAATAAAGTTTCTAGTTATATTTATTATTGCATATGTGTTGCCTCTTTTGTCTCCACTTTGTTGTGAATGAAGATAACAGGAATCTAGTGTGGGGGAGGCAACCGACAACGAAACTAACGGAGATCAGCGAACCAGCAAAAATATTTGAGAACATACGACATAAAGATCACGCATGACGAAGCGGACCCCGAGGGGCCACCTGCCAGAGTCGGCCGCCCCACATCCAGGGTCGGCCGCCCATGGGCGGGGCCCATTTGGCTCCAGCTTTCATCTACGGTCAGGTTTGCTTCCCTACGTTCCAAAATTTATACCGATCACGTTTTTCCGATTCGTTTGGGGAACACTTTGAATTAAATCACCTGATATATATACTGAGAAGGTAGATTATTTTAATCATGACCCCAAGATAGACTCACACCATGATAATTCCTGGGAATCCCTGTTGCTGTTGGGAACGTATTTTATAGGGACCCCATTTTACTTAAGTTGTTGAGGACAGTGATATAGCATGGACCATGAGAACCTGATTTCTTGATGTCTAGTTGCTTGGAGAATTTCTTTTCGAAAAATCTTAAAATATTAGCTACACTTCTCCTCTGTGGTTATAAATGCCTATAGAGCCTCGTCGACAAAATTCTATAAGACCAGCACATAAGCTTCTTTGTGTTGAGAATAGTCTTGACGGTATTAGAGCCTTAGAGAAGGGTCTCTTACTCATATGATCAAGTGCACTTACACCCACATATATATCTGCTACTCCTACACTGGGAGTACGCAAAAACATGCTTTCCGCCATTCATCCATCTCCTACACTGGGAGAGGATACATACACTTTCTAGGATTTTTATATGCTCCAAGGATTGTTATCACCATCCAGTATGTTGAAAGAAGATTATTATTGTCAACATCATCATCGTATTCAAGAAAGTTATTGTGTCCAAGATTGAGACATGGGCTATGCAAAAATAGTTATTAAAAAAAAAAGAAGAGAAAAAAAAGAAAGAAAAGAAAGAAAGAGATAGCCCATGAACTCCAGTTATTCTGATCCCAAGAGAAGGAAGTTCAAAGAAGCTCAAAGAGTTATTCAGAAGAAATCAATTCATCATTCAAGAGAAGATCAGCAAAGCAATGTTCAAGAGAAGAGTGTGCAAGTGAGGGAAGGAGCATCATTATCATAAATTTAGCCACCAAATATTCCACACACTTGCACACACTTGATCTAGAGTATGGGGTCCCCCTCCGTGGTTCCCGTTTTTGACTAATCAATATATGCAGGTAAAAATGCTATTCCTTGAAATACCTTAAACTCCACATAAGCCTTTATAGAATAGGAGGCATACCCTTCACATGCCTCAAGTGAGTTCCATAAATACTACATACATTGAGAGATTTGAGTGCTCTATAAATAAATGTGAGTTCTACAAATACCACATATAAAGAGTGATTCGAGTGTGCTACATGATGGAGAAGGGTAAGCTAAGTTTTCTTTGCAAAAAAAATGTTATAAAAACTCCGAGTGACAGGATTGATAGAAGACGGATCTTTACTTCGCGCTGTTCCATCTTTCAACTCCCCAAAGTTCAATGGTAGACACTTTTGAATCCCGCAGTGCAGGTATGATCAGGGATAATCTAATGTTGATGTCTTGGTTTGAGGCTATGCTTAAAGTAATCCATCCTTTTCCTCGAGACGAGTAAAACATAAGTGTGGGGGAGTTTGTTGACGGTCGTTAACTCATAAAATTAACCGTCAACTTAGCATGCAAATGGACCTTTTCATAAATACTTGATAGATATAGGGTTACCACCGACGTAATTCCACGAGTTTTGGTGAATATCTATTTCGCGGGGTGACATGACTGAAAACTACCCAAGATGGCCCACATGTCGGGTTTACATAGAGAGAAAGACCGAACGGGTGAAAAAGTATAATCTAGAAGACTCCGAAGGCAACACCTGAAGCACGGGGCCCACTCGCACCGGCCGGGGTCGGCCGACCAGAGGGGAGTCGGCCGACTCCCAGCTCCACCAATCGGGTGGAGTCTCGCGGATCCCCGCCTCCACCGACTTTGAAGATCAATAATTATCGTCCATTTAGGTCGGTTTGATCCGAGGGCTGTGGTTAATCCTAGGGGGCTATATAAGCGAGCCCCCGGCCCCCCGGGTGAAACCCTAATTCATTCTCCAATTCATTCAAGACTTCAATCCGAGAGAGAGAGAGTTAGATAGAGAAGGGTCCTCGAATGGATCTATCTCTATAGGGTATTAGTATCAAGAGAGATTGAGAGAGTATAGAGTGGAGGTAGATTTGGAGGAAGCCCGGCTGTCGGTGTCTCCTCTCCAGTGTACTGTGGAATCAAGTCTCCTAACCCGAGGCTTGGTTTTAGAATCATTCGGCAATTCAACTTCTAATACTAGTAAGTTCGTTGTTATTATTGTTCTTTGGTTTACAAGTTTACTTTATTCGCTTCGCGTTGGGAATAGAGTAATCGTTCTTTAGCATAAGCGTAGTGCTTAGGCTAGGTTCACTTGTAGATGCTCCCTATCCGGCCGGAACCGTGGTAGTAGTGAGGAAAGTGACAATCCCTTTATTACCTTTGTAATCCACTTTCCGTTGGTAGGTAAGGTAGGTCCTTTGTGCCCGGTTTAGCATCCTCTGTGGTGTCTATTCCTCAGGTACCCCCTTAGAACAGTAGTCTCAAAGCTTGCCATAGGTTAGAAGAAGACTGACGAAGGAGTTCTCTCTATATCGCTTAATTCTCACTTGACTAGCAGCCCAGGGGTAGTAGTAAAGATCGGGTTAGTCTATTGCACGTTTTCTCTTAGCGGATAAAAACAAATACGATACTCTGGACTTATCTCCCGGGTGAAGTGCTCACCGATATCCGTGCGCTTGCGGATTATTTCTCTTTGATTCTTTCGTGTGCGTATCTAGTGTCAACAACGGTGCGCTGGTGTTCTTTCCAAATCTGCCCCTGAACCGACCTGACCAAGATATAAAAGGGGAGAAGAAATCCATTCTACACACACACATTCATTTGGTCTCTCTCTCCCTCACCTCCACTTGTTCTTTAGCCTAGAGCTAGTAGTAGTTGGAGCTAGGAAAGCTACCAAGGAGAGCTTGTCTCCTAGGAAGAAGAGATACATCTTGGTAAATCTCTATGGAGTGTTCTTCCTTGTTCAAGTTCTTATACTTTATATGTTGCTTAGTGTATGAACTAGAGCATAGTCATGATCATGTTCATGTTGATACATATGAACTAGAGCCTAGTTCATATGATCAGTTCATAGCTTGTTCATCCCTGTTCTTCATCGTTCATATGTTCTATAGGAATAGAGTCTCTGAGGAGAGTGGAGTAATGGTTCGATGTTCTTTCGGGTTTGCCTATGTTCTAGCTCGTCCATCCGTAGGGTGGGAGTTCTGGGGGAGCATAGGTAGTTCCTTAGTATGCGGGCGTGGTGTCCGGATACGAGGGGGCCTTCGAATATGACGGCATGCCACGGTTGAGGGGTAGGCGGCAGGTGGTGACAGCCCTGTCCGTCCCTTGTAATCCCCCACGTCCGTATGTCGTGTAGGATTTCGTAAATGCCTCTATCGGCTGGCAGACCAGCTGCGGGGGTCTCCCTGTTACTTTAGGCTCTGACTTGCCTCTAACCCTGTATAACATGTGAGTTAGCTAACCTACGCTTAGCAACGTACGACCAACCAGCTCCAGTAGATTTATTCTTTATTCTTTTCGTTTCTTTTATTCCTTGTTTCTCTTTATCTTTGAGAGAAGACCAAGTGTGTGTCCACTATCCTCAAATTACCGTTTATCTTACCCCTGCATAGCATTAAGGCTTATTTCGATGATGTGAAGTACCATATCCATGTGCTAGAGCTATTTTACACCATGCTTTCCTTTGGGAAAATATAAATAATGATACCCTGAAATACTTCCGGGTGAAATGCTACAATGATAGATCCGTGCGCTTGCGGATAATATCTTTAGAACACGACTATCAACCCTGGCGTTTCTTGGCGTGACCACTAGGATGTAACAATTCTAGTGATTGCGTTAAGAAATGCCAACAACCATCTTAGCCCAATCATCACGGCATACTCAATAACAATCCATCATACATATCCTAATCACTAAGAGTCATCATCATCATCAAGTTCTATACACACCCTCACACAACCTAGCTTCACTTATCCATTATCGACATATAATAGGCAGTCCAGTAATAAAATCATAAATGGAGTTTTATAAACCCAATGAACATGAAAGAGGAAAATATGGAAAGCTTATTAAATTTCCCATCAATCATCTCAAGACATCAAGACATGATTCTTAACTTAACTGGTCCTAAAACAGACAACACTAGAACTGGTTCTGACCAAACAGCAATTCAACAAATCTGCCAACCAAATTGTGACAGCCATAATTCCTAAACAATTGATCCAATGACCCCAAAATTCAATAGTAGATACATATTCTAATTACGTAACTATCATATATTGACAAGTTCTCCAGAAAACCAACCTATCATTAGGTTAGGCTTAGCATCATGGAAACAACCACAAATTATGCAACTACGAGTTGAACAGCAACCCATAGCTACATTCCTTCTAAAATCCTATAAAAATTACAGTAGATAACACATGGCCATGCCAGTACATCATCCAAGTTTCACCCCAATTAGATGATCCTACTGGCCTATACAAAAATGACATGGCAGCACATAATGTTGCACCTAAAAATACTTTGTACTACCAACTTGATTCTACCATGAATCCAATCATGCACAGAGTTACCTACTGGCATATAAGAAGCCTACAAAAAGTATCAACCTCAGATTCAACCTATAAAATAGATTTATGAATTATCTCAAGAAACATGCAATTAGTCTACTTGAACTACAACTCCTATTTTTCCCACAGCAAGCATGTATGATACATTTATCATGGACAGAGCATGGCAACGCAAGACTAACGAAACAAGAACCACATTTTTCTGAGAATCCTATGATTTACTATGCATTTCCTAAGATTAAAGGCATTTCCATAATTAAATCTAAACTCAATATACAAGCATCACAGGCAAGGAATTTCATGTTTTCTATGCACAGAGCAACTCATAAGATAAATCTAGGAACTTGAATCACTGGATTTGGACCATTATTCATCGAGTTATGAATTTCCAAAGGTTTATACTATTTTCTGGAAATCCATTTCCTAAATCCTAATAAGACAAGCACTTTGCAGATTAGCCCTCCGGCTTTTCAGAAATTATCTAGGCCCAGATCTGAAAGCCTGTGTGCCTAGCGCAATTGCAGGAAGGACCCCCACCTATATCAAATTCACGGGCGAGGTCCTTCTCGCGGTTGGGAGACAAGGGACGCGGCGGAGCTCGGGGGCCCGGCCCCGGCGGCCGTCCTCCGGTCCCGTTGACGGGTGGCGGAGCGCGTGAGGGTCCCCGCGCACCCGCTGGTGTGCGCCGATTGGGGCGCGATGGCCCGTGGTGGCCTGGCCGCGGGCGGCGGCCAGCCTTGCCGAGGGCGCTCGTTGTGCCGGCGGGTGAAAGCTCCGGTTTGGTTTTGGTAATTAATGACACTCAATGTTGCTAATGCATTGCTCTAAGTGTGGTTAGACACATACCAACGTGATGGTGGATGATGGAGCATGTGATCACGGTGATGAACATGGTGGACATGTGAAGTGATCAAGCTCCGGTGATGGATGGAAACGCCCGTGGAGATCAAGGCAAAGGTATACTTGATAGGGCTTTCCGGTTTGGTGATCGAGACACTTAGCGAGTGTGATCACATTTAGGATCGATAACCAACTATCAAGAGGGGTTTCCTCTGTTTCATTCGCGGTCCTAAGTGCCTCTAGTTGCAACTTTGAATGATGCATGAGAGACTAACTAGAGGGCTAAATCTTGCCGACGTGGTCGTGCTTGTACTACTAACTCCGGTGCTTGAGACGAGGTCTACACTTAGTGGAGTTGGTACCCAAGGCAAGAGATTGGACTTGGAGCGAAGATGGCGCGTCATTTCGACTTCATGGAATCAAGACGACGGCGTCGGACGCGGCCGATGGGGGCCGTCGGACGCTGAGTTTGCGCCGGACGCGCTTCAGAGGCTTTGCAGTGCGCCAAGGCCTTCAGACGCTGGGTGTTCAGCGTTTGACACTCTGCGTCGAACGCGGCGCATTGGCGTCCGGCGGGTTCGCGCGTGGCTTGGGATTCGTTCGCTCAACGTCGACAGACCGCGTCCGGCGGGCGTGACTTGGTGCGCTGGCGGTCTGGCACTTGCTCAACGGCGTCGGACACTGGAGGCGCGCGTCCGTCGGTCGACGGACGCGGTCCAATGACCGTGTTGGAGAGCTGGATCGCCAGACGCGTCTGTCGGGACGCGCTGGACGCACGATATGCACCTACGGCGGACGCTGACGTCATCAACATTTGAAGGGCCAACGGTCGGCAGCGGCGGGATGCGAGAAGGGGTCGGACGCATCCGACGGCCAGCGCTGGACGCGTCCGACACAGGCGACTTCAGCGCCCGAGGGGGCAACGACCATATTTTGGAGTGGGCTCTATAAATATGAGGTTGGCCGGTTGGGAGAGTCTCTCTTGCCCATTCTAACACTCTTGAGCATGCTTTGAGCTAGAGACACTCCTCCCCACTCATCTCTTGGATAGATTGATCATTCTTGAGAGAGATTTGAGTGAGAACAAGTGATTTGCATTGAGAGTTGCATCTAGAGGCATGTGTTCATCGAGTGAGCTGCGGATTCTTGTTACTCTTCAGTGATTCCCGTCACCGTAGATGGTTTGGAGCAGCGGGTGGTGGTGAGCTCGACTTGGTGATTGTTCGAGGCCACACCGGGTTCTTGTGAGGGGTCTTGATCCTTCCCCGTGGGAGTTCACGAAAGGATACTCTAGTGGATTGCTCGTGGCTTGTGGATCCTTGTCTTGTGTGGAGATTGCGGCTCCCCATTGTGGTCTTTGGCACCGAGCCAATTGAGCGGGCAACTCACCAAGCAAGTGCATCGCCACAACGAGGACTAGCTTGCCGGGAAGCAAGTGAACCTCGTTAAAAAATCATTATGTTGATTTGTGATTGCCGAAGCTTCGACCTCCATTGCGATTGTGCTTGAGCATCTCTAGGTGATTGGTCTCTACGCCGATGATTGGCCATCTTCATCTCTACGCGGCGGTATAAACCTTCATCCTCTCTTTACATTCCCACATAGTAGAATTGCTTGTGAGGTTGGCCGCGTAACTCTACTTGTGTAGACTAAAATCGCGTGGGTTAGAGTTGCTTGTTGTGGTCGGCCGGGAACCACTCTTTGTGTAGACTAAATCCCATGGCTTAGAACTTCTTGTTCGGTTGCCAGTGAACCGTCATTGTCTAGCTTAATCACCGTGGTTGTTGTGCAATTGGATTGAGTAGCCTTGCATTGTGTAGGACGGCTTGCATAGCATAGTTGAAGCTTTAGCTTTGCACATTTGCTGCCTTGCTATCTAAATTGTGGTTTAGTTGCTTTGCAAGAATTTTATTAGGCTATTCACCCCCTCTAGCCATTGTGACCTTACACGTGGTATCGGAGCCAGGCACTGTTTGTTTGAGTTGGATTAACATCCTACGGTGAAGCAATGGCATTGGTTTTGCATATCAACAACACCAAGAAGGCACCATCGTTTCGTGGTGATGACTATGCCAAGTGGAAGCTCAAGATGAAGAGTCATCTTAATTCAATCAACCTTGAGGTGTGTAAAGTGGTGGAAACAAAGTTTGAGCTTGTTGAGGGTGCGGTGCCAACATCGGCCGAAGAGAAGAAGCAACAAGCAAATGATGTTGCTGTGAGTGCTTTCCATGAGGCACTTGATGATAAAGCTTTTGAGCTCATCAAGAATCTTGAGGTGTGTTGGCATTTCTTAGCACGATTACCAAAAATAGACTTAGAGCCTAATCCTGATAACAGCGCCAGAAACGCTAAATGGCTTTACTCGACATATTTACTAGAAACTGGTTCTAGCAACTACGCGAGTGTTGCCAAGAGATAGATCACATCCTATTAGAATAAATATCCGCAAGCGCATGCATCTATCGTTGCAGCATTTCAACCGAAAGTATTCAGGGTATCGTTATTTATAATTTCCCAAAGTTATGTAATCTAGCATGGGTATGAATACAATATCTAGCTTGAGGAGAAACCGACCAATGTGCTATACAGGGGTAAGCATACGGTAGTTTGGATAGTGGACACACACTTAGAGCAACCTCAAAGGAATAAAGGTAAAATAAAGAATAAAGAATAATCTACGCGGAGCAGGCAGGTCCTATATAGTCAATGCTAGAACAGCTAATTCCACATGTTATACAAGTCAAGACTCGACTATAGACTAGGAATATGGGGAGACCGCGGGAACTGGTTTGCCAGTCGATGGCGGCATTTACGAACTCCTACTCAACATGCGAATGTGGGGGATTACAAAGGACGGACAGAGCTGTCACCACCTGCCGCCTACCACCTCAACCGTGGCATGCCGACATATCCGAAGGTTCCCTCGCACCCGGGCACCATGCCCGCATACTAAGGAGCTACCTACATCCCCCTAGGACTCCCACCCTACGGATGGACGAGCTAGGACATAGACAAACCCGAAGGCACATCGAACCGCTATTCCTCTCCTACAATCTAATCTAAACAAGTAAAACATATGAACGATGAAGAACAATGTAGAACACGATGAACAATTCTCACAAGAACTATGGCCTAGTTCTTGATCATCGAATATATCATGTACTAGACTATACTCTAGTTCATATGCACAACTATATAAATGTAATGAGAACTTGACTAAGGAAGAACGCTCCATAGATTTATACCAAAGATGTAGCTTTTCCTCCTGGAGACAAGCTCTCCAAGTAGCTTTGCCTAGCTCCAAATGACTAACACTAATGCTAAAAGAACAAGTGAGATGTGTAGAGATGGCTCCAAATGGGGTGTGTGTGTTGGTGGGGGGCCTCTCCTCTTCATTTATAGGGCGCTGGAGGCGGTTCGGGGGTAGTGAGGTAAAAGCACCAGCGGAACCGTCATGCCCAGGATGGAAGGCAACGAACCGCCTTGGCCGGGCCCACCTGTCAGCAGGGGGGGGCGCGCGGCCTAGGCGCGCGCGGCCTGGGTGGCGCCTCCCCCTGACTGACTTTGGTCAGTGGGCCTGGGCTGCCTCCTGGGTCGTGTCCTTGCTGGTGTTTCTGGCCCATGTGGCCTCCAGATGGCCCACTTGTTCTTTTAGCTCATTTTGCGCCTTCCGAAAAGCGTACTTTTATTCCGAAAATTCCTGTACTTGGTGTATTTTCTGCAAAACAATATTTTCTCCAAGCACAGGTGGAACTAGGTCAATAGTAAAGATATATGTGCAATAATATATTTATTTCCCCCATAATGATCTATTATTGGCGGGTAAAAATCAGAGTTAAGGACCGCCAACAAGATCCCCCAAGCTTACCCCTTGCTCGTCCCGAGCAAGTCTTTGCTTTGGGTTGTTAATCAGGGGTTGCTTCGATGCCGATCATTTCTCAAGTGTACAAGATAAAAGAGAGTGTTCTACTATTATTTGAATAAATCGGCAATTATATCTACTCTATGATTCCTGATAGAGTGGGGCTTCTAATTTTCTCAAGTCTTGGGCGATTGCAAAATAGAACAGTTTCAAAGACCGGTGCTTTTCATTCGTCCCAAGATCAACTTTCAGTCCGGAGGCTTTGTAAGATTTTATAAATAAACCAAGTTCCTCAAATGACCCACTCGATCACTCAAATGTGTATGGTAACCTCACCAAAGGCATTTTCAAATTTTTGCCTTCTTCCTACCAGTAAAAGCTGAGAGTGGAGTTCTGGGTAGGTATGTAAGTGGGCATACTTGTATCACATATATTGTAAGGTCAAGGATTGAACCTTACGGAGATTAAGCTATACACCTTGATTGAGATGTGCAAGTGTGTGGATGGATGAATGATGATTCCTAATTTTTGTGGTATTTTTGGGTCTCTGTGCATCATGACATACTCTCTTTTATTGGTGGATGAGATGAAAGAAAATGATGGGCTATCAAAGAGCAACTAAAACTATTCTCTCATTTTTTTTGAACGGGGATCTAAGACTTTTCCCATTTGCCTACAAGAGTGGTAAATCCTATAACTATATATATCTCTCATTTTTTTTCTTTCTTTCCTCTCTTTCTTTTCTCTCAATTTTTTTCTGACTAAGAACATAGCCCATAACTTTATTGATGGAGAGGATGAGGTGGAGAGAGATGTCATGATGAACAATGCATAGAGAATTTTGCAAACTACAAGAGAGGGGTGCCCGATCCTCAGGGTGAGGGTCGGCATTTTTATTTGGTGGAAAAAATGGTGCGCAACTCTCAGTGTAAGAGTTGGCGGATGGTAAAGGGTGCATGTTGTGCTCAACTCTCAGTGTAAGAGTTGGCGTTTATTTGGTGGGTGCAAGTGAATCTCAATCGTGGGTGTAGAGTCATAATCTCACGTCGGTAACAATCCGACCGAACTCAATGTACGAACAAGCAGCGTATGATTGTTTTTGTACTACAGATAAATCATATGGCTCTGGTGGGTATTTCGCGATCATTGAGGAACTATTGTTTTTGAAATTTTTGAAACAAAGACTCCGGACATCAGGTTTTCTCAAAGGGACAAAGTCATTCTTTGTGGTCTATGTCACTATATCATATCGCGCAATAACCTAGATGAGAGTAATTGTATGCAACCCACTAAATCAAGTTTCTAGAGCATGATAATGTAAAGCCGATAAACCCAAATATTAGAGAAAACTCTATTTTAAACAAGTACAAGCGAGACATAAGACAGAGCAACCAATCATTTCAACATGGGTAGAACTAAACATTTCATGGCACATATATGGAATGGAATAAATTATTTTTTTATTTTATTTTTTTGAATTTTTAATGCAAGAAACTTGAATTTAAACATGCTATAATGGAAAATAAAATTGCAAGAAATTAAATATGCAATGCAGGTACCTCAAGTGGGGGTCCTCCCCCAAGCTTATCCTGAAGCTCATGGCCCAGGGTTGATCTTTTGTTTGGGCAGGACTTCCTCCATCTTTGTGCTTGTGGATGGTATGTCCATTGTCATCAATGGTTTCTTAGGTCTCCATTCCATTTTGATAATCTTGGGTGGTGCAGCGGCGGGTGGTTCTTCCTGCCCCTTCTGTACCACCTTCTTTGGTGGTGTGGAAACCTCTTCTTTCTTGCCTTTCTGTTTAGGAGCGATTTTCTTTTTCTTAGGCTGTGTTATAGCCTTTTGCTCCTTCTTAGGAGTTGCTTTTGGCTTCTCCTTATTCTCTTTCCTTGGCTTGCTCATGAAGGCCTGGGGCTGGATTTCAACCTCCCGTATGCCTTGAGTGTTTGGTCCGTATTTGATACGGATCATATTGCATTGTTCCTGCTTACGGGGTCAAAATTCAAACTTCTCCTCCTGGCCATTTATGTTGAAGCGGATTTCTCCAGCTCCAACATCTATTTGGGCCCCAGCGGTGCTCAAGAATGGCCTCCCCAGGATGAGAGGGTTCTCTTTGGTAAGTTCCATGTCCAGCACCATGAAGTCGACTGGCACGAAGTACCTCGGATTTTTACCGGGATATCCTCTGCAATCCCTGCAGGGTAGCGAATGGAGGAGTCGGCCAGCTGGAGCGTCATGGTTGTTGGTGCAAGCTGTGTGCAATCCAACTTGTCAAAGACTGTCTTCGGCATGACGCTCACACTGGCCCCCAGGTCACAAAGAGCATGGTCAAACTGTTGGCCCCCGATTGAACAAGTGATGGTTGGGCATCCAGGATCCTTCCTCTTTTCAGGCAGACGATTGAGTATCGCTGCGCTGCATTCTTCTGTTAGTTTGACCGTTTCCATGGATGGTAGAGGACGTTTGTTGTTGATGATATCTTTCACGTATCTTGCATAGGAAGGGACATGCAAGACATCCATGAGCGGGACGCTCACATGTACCTTTTCTATCATCTCAACAAAGCGTGCGAATTGTTCATCCGTGGATAGCTTCTTGGTTCTGGTGGGGAACGGCAGGTGAGTTATGTCAGGGTAGTCTATCGTTGCCCCCGTTGGTGCTGCTTCTTGTGGCTCTTCCTCTACAGGAGGTTCCCTTTGTTTCTGCGCTTTCTGCCTTCCTGATGCTGCTTGGTCAGGGTATGGTGGATCACTAGTGGACCTTCCTCCCCTCGTGGTTACTGATTTCAGCTCAGCTTTGGCATCTGTACCCCCGGCCTTGGGAAGAGCGGCAGCTAACTGGGTAAGCTGGGTCTCTATCATTTTGTTGAAGCTTTGCTGACTCTTGACAGCTGATGAGAGGCCCTCTAGCTTGTTGTTCATGTTCTCCAAGATCTTATCATTTTGGATCATCTTTTTGGTGAGATTTTCGTTGATCTTGGCTTGGTCGTAAACCAGGTCCTTTAATGAAGGTTGATTCGAAGTAAACCCGGAGGTGTAATTCGAATTACCTTGGAATGGAGGACGGGACTCGTTATTCCAGCCATTTCCTCCTCCTTGCTGCTGGCGAAACCCATTGTTGATGTAGGCAGCCTCTTCACGGGTCTCGGGGCAGTCATTCCCCGAGTGTCCAGCTTCACCACAGACCTCGCATGTCATGCGAGCGTCCATGGCGTTGACGGTGCTGGATGCATCATTGATGGTACCACCGTCAATCTTCTTCAGGAGTAGGTCTATTTTTGCGGCAAGCATATCCGCCTCCTTCACGGTATGCATGCCTTTTTGTCCCTTAGTGGGGGCGCGGTCCTCCCCCCAAGCTTGGTTCTCTACCATTTTGTTGACCAGTGCCATGGCACTATCAACAGTTAATGATAGGAATGCGCTGCCAGCTGCGGCGTCCAGGTGCCCCTTCGACATGGGTGTTAACCCGTTGTAGAAGTTGTGGAGCACCAGCCAACTTTCCATCCCATGGTGAGGGCATTCCTGGATGTACTCCTGGAGCCTCTCCCATGCCTCGGGGATGGGTTCCGCCGAGTCTCGCTGGAAGTTGGCGATTCTCCCCGTAGGGCATTGGTTTTGCCCATGGGGAAGAATTTAGCGAGGAACGCGGTGCAAAGCACTTGCTCCATGTGTCAACGGCGGCCTTGTCCTTGTAGAACCAGTCTTCGCCTTTCCCACAAGGGAGAAAGGGAAGAGCCCGAGCCCGATTGCATCGGGTGCGACATCCTTGATGATGATGGTGTCGCATATCTCCAAGAAACGCTGAAGATGAGCGTTGGCATCCTCACTAGGCAGTCCACAGAATGAACTTGCCTGCACCATGGTAATGAGCCCAGTCCGGAGCTCGAAGTTCTTGTCTCCCAAGTCGACAGCGGGCCCAGTGGGCACGTTGGCAACATTGGGGATGGAGAACTCGCGCAGGGACTTGGCCATGGAGTGTGGCGTGGTAGGTGCGATGGTGACTGGTTTATCTGTCGGTGGAGCAGAAGAGGAAAGGGCACGAGTCCTCTTCCTCCTTAGGAGTGCTTCCGGATTTGAGTTGTAATTTTCCGGCAGGGAGAAACCAGACATGCACTATCCTGTTTTCATCCACAACAGGAGAAAACATAAAAGTTAGCTTTGTATAGACATTGTCGTTTCTCATTTTATATTATATGCATATCCATGCTTTGCTAGATGCTTAACTTCCATGCCTTCCCCGGCAACGGCGCTTTAAATGCTTGTTGGCATTTCTTAGCGCGATTACCAAAAATAGACTTAGAGCCTAATCCGATAACGCGCGTAAATGCTTAATGGCTTTACTCGACATATTTACTAGAAACTGGTTCTAGCAACTACGCGAGTGTTGCCAAGAGATAGATCACAACCTATTAGAATAAATATCCGCAAGCGCACGGATCTATTGTTGCAGCATTTCACCCGAAAGTATTCAGGGTATCGTTATTTATAATTTCTCAAAGGAAGGCATGGGGTAGTTAAGTAATCTAGCATGGGTATGAATACAATATCTAGCATGAGGAGAAACCGACCAATGTGCTATACGGGGGGTAAGCATACGGTAGTTTGGATAGTGGACACACACTTAGAGCAACCTCAAAGGAATAAAGGTAAAATAAAGAATAAAGAATAATCTACGCGGAGCAGGCAGGTCCTATATAGTCATTGCTAGAACAGCTAATTCCACATGTTATACAAGTCAAGCCTCGACTATAGACTAGGAATATGGGGTGACCGCGACAACTGGTCTGCCAGTCGATGGCGGCATTTACGAACTCCTACTCAACATGTGAACGTGGGGGATTACAAGGGACGGACAGGGCTGTCACCACCTGCCGCCTATCACCTCAACCGTGGCATGCTGACATATCCGAAGGTTCCCTCGTACCCGGGCACCATGCCCGCATACTAAGGAGCTACCTACAAACGGCGCCAGAAATGCTTGTTGGCATTTCTTAGTGCGATTACCAAAAATAGACTTAGAGCCTAATCCTGATAACAGCGCCAGAAACGCTTAATGGCTTTACTCGACATATTTACTAGAAACTGGTTCTAGCAACTACGTGAGTGTTGCCAAGAGATAGATCACAACCTATTAGAATAAATATCCGCAAGCGCACGGATCTATCGTTGCAGCATTTCACCCGGAAGTATTCAGGGTATCGTTATTTATAATTTCTCAAAGGAAGGCATGGGGTAGTTAAGTAATCTAGCATGGGTATGAATACAATATCTAGCATGAGGAGAAACCGACCAATGTGCTATACAGGGGTAAGCATACAGTAGTTTTGATAGTGGACACACCCTTAGAGCAACCTCAAAGGAATAAAGGTAAAATAAAGAATAAAGAATAATCTACGCGGAGCAGGCAGGTCCTATATAGTCATTGCTAGAACAGCTAATTCAACATGTTATACAAGTCAAGACTCGACTATAGACTAGGAATATGGGGAGACCACGGCAACTGGTTTGCCAGTCGATGGCGGCATTTACGAACTCCTACTCGCATGCGAACGTGGGGGATTACAAGGGACGGACAGGGCTGTCACCACCTGCCACCTACCACCTCAACCGTGGCATGCCGACATATCCGAAGGTTCCCTCGTACCCGGGCACCATGCCCGCATACTAAGGAGCTACCTACATCCCCCAGGACTCCCACCCTACGGATGGACGAGCTAGGATATAGGCAAACCCGAAGGCACATCGAACCGCTATTCCTCTCCTACAATCTAATCTAAACAAGTAAAACATACGAACGATGAAGAACAATGTAGAACACGATGAACAATTCTCACAAGAACTATGGCCAAGTTCTTGATCATCGAATATATCGTGTACTAGACTATACTCTAGTTCATATGCACGACTATATAAATGTAACGAGAACTTGACTAAGGAAGAACGCTTCATAGATTTATACCAAAGATGTAGCTTTTCCTCCTGGAGACAAGCTCTCCAAGTAGCTTTGCCTAGCTCCAAATGACTAACACTAATGCTAAAAGAACAAGTGAGAGGTGTAGAGATGGCTCCAAATGGTGTGTGTGTTGGTGGGGGGCCTCTCCTCTTCATTTATAGGGCACTGGAGGCGGTTCGGGGGTAGTGAGGTAAAAGCACCAGCGGAACCGTCATGCCCAGGATGGAAGGCAGCAAAGCACCTTGGCCGGGCCCACTAGTCAGCAGGGGGCGCGCGCGCCTGGGTGGCGCCTCCCCCTGACCGACTTTGGTCGGTGGGCCGGGCCGCCCCCGGGTCGTGTCCTTGCCGGTGTTTTCGGCCCATGTGGCCTCCAGATGGCCCACTTGCTCTTCTAGCTCGTTTTGCGCCTTCTAAAAAGCGTACTTTTATTCCGGAAATTCCTGTACTTGGTGTATTTTCTGCAAAACAATATTTTCTCCAAGCATAGGTGGAACTAGGTCAATAGTAAAGATATATGTGCAATAAAATATTTATTTCCCCCATAATGATCTCTAATTGGCGGGTAAAAATCGGAGTTAAGGACCACCAACAAGGTGGCGCATGACATTTGGAAGAAGCTAGAAGAAGCTTATGAGAGCACCGAAAGTGTGAAGACAGCAAGAGCCTACATGTTGCAAGAGAAGTTTGCAACCTTCTCAATGAAGGAAGATGAAAGTGTGCCGGAGATGTTCCATAGGCTCCAAGTCATTGTCAATGAGCTTAAGAGACATGGAGAAGAGATCAAGGATACACAATTCTCCACCAAGTTCATGAGGTGCCTTCCCAAGAGATTTGACATGTTGAAGACCGTCATGGTGAAGACAACCATGAGGGAGAAGCCAACACCCAACCAAGTCCTTCAAGAAGTCATGGCCGATGATGAGTTTAGAGAAGATCATGAGAAGGAAGAGTTGGTGAAGAAGAATAAGAAGGAAAGTGAGAAGAAGGATGATGACAAGAAGAGTGTGGCATTCACGGCCACATCATCCAAGAGCAAGGGCAAGAAGAAGAAGGAAGAGTCTTCAAGTGAAGATGAACCATGCTCTAGCTCAAGTGAACAAGAAGAAGAAGTGAGTAAGCAAATGGCACTCCTTGTGAAGAGGATGGGGAAGCTCATGAAGAAGGGGTACCGGTCCAAGGGCAAGAGAAACTCATCCAAGTCAAGTGACCGTCCCATGAAGTGCTTCCGGTGCAATAGCAAGGATCATCTCATTGCCAAGTGTCCCTATGCAAGTGATGATAAATATGCCATGAAGAAGGAGAGGAAGAAGCAAGAGAAGAAGAAGGAGGAGAAGAATGAGTCCTCCCACAAGAAGAAGAAGGGTGAATCTCATGTGGCAACTTGGGAGAGTGATTCGTCTTCGTCAAGTGATGATGATGATGAGTCTAAGAAGAAGAAGAAGAAGGGGCACGCAAGCATTGCCATTCAAGAGAAGCTTTCTCTATTTGGTGCTCCATCATCTTGCTTCATGGCCAAGGCCACTAAGGTACAACCTCCACCCGATAGTGATGATGATGATGAGACCACAAAAGAAGAACTATGGGTCATGCTTGAGGATTGCAAAGGTGCTTTCAATGACTCTAGGAAAGAATATAGGGGCTTGCGCAAGGATAAACAAAACCTTGAGCAAGAACTTATGGAGTTGAGGGCTTCTTATGAGGGTCTAAAGGTAGACCATAAGAAGCTAGAGAAAGCTCACTCCAAGCTTGAAAAAGCTCATTCTTCTCTAGTTGAGAAGCAAGAGAAAGAGCAATCACAAGTTGTGATCATAGAAAAGAAAGATGTGGCTACATCATGTGATTCACTTGGTGATTCAATTGTTGTTGCATCACTTGACCCTTCTTGCTCTCATGCTTCTACCTCATCTAGTAGTGTTGGTCATGCATGTGATTCTACATTAGTAGTTGAGAATGAGTCTCTTAAGAAGGAAGTCAAGGAGCTTAATCACACCTTGGCTAAGGCTTATGGTGGTGAGGACCGCTTGCTTATGTGCTTGGGTAGCCAAAGAGTTTCTCTCTACAAAGAGGGATTGGGCTATACCCCCAAGAAAGGCAAGGCCACCTTTGCTCCTCACAAAACTTGTTTTGTGAAGAACAATGGTAGCTATTGCAAGAGTTGCAAGCAATTTGGTCACTTAGAGCATGCTTGCAAGAACAAGAACACTAGTGCTTCCTCTTACAAGTTGAATGCTTCTTACATGCTTGTTAAGAGTGAGTGTGGTGTGAGTGCTAGATTCATTGGTACACCATGGATGAGCTCAAAGAAGAAAGCTATTTGGGTGCCAAAGACTCTAGTGACTAAACTTCAAGGACCCAAGCAAAAGTGGGTACCTAAAATTTGAGGTCTTCTTGTAGGTCAATTACAAAGCCGGAGGGAGGCATTGGGTGCTTGATAGTGGGGCATCAAATCACATGACCGGTGAAGATAGTATGTTCAAATCACTTGACAAGAATGACAATGGTGGATTCAACTCGATCACATTTGGTGACAATAGCAAGGGTGATGTCATGGGGCTAGGAAAGGTTGCAATTTCCAATGACAAGGATCTCTCCAATGTGTTGCTAGTTGATACTTTGAACTTCAATCTTTTGTCGGTGGCACAATTGTGTGATCTTGGCTACAAGTGCATATTTGATGAGAAGTATGTTGAGGTGGTGAGCAAGGATCAAGCAAATCTCATCTTCAAGGGATTTCAGCATGGAAGCTTGTACTTGGTTGATTTCAATGCTAGTGAAGCTCAACTTTCATCATGTTTGATTGGCAAGTCAAGCAAGGGGTGGCTATGGCATAGGCGCCTTGGACATGTTGGCATGAAGCAATTAAACAAGTTAGTGAAGCATGATCTAGTGAGAGGCTTGCATGATGTTACATTTGAGAAGGATAGACCTTGTAGTGCATGTCAAGCTGGCAAGCAACATGGGAACTCACATCCCAAGAAGAATGAGATGTCAACTTCAAGAGCATTTGAGTTGTTGCACATGGACTTGTTTGGCCCAACCACATACACATCAATTGGGGGCAACAAGTATGGATTTGTGATTGTGGATGACTACACAAGATACACATGGGTGTTCTTTCTCTTTGACAAGAGCGAAGTCTATGATCTATTCAAGTCTTTTGTCAAGAGGGTGCAAAATGAGTTTGACACTACCATCAAGAAGATTAGAAGTGACAATGGGAGTGAATTCAAGAACACAAGAGTTAAAGAGTTGTGTGATGAGCTTGGAATTGTGCATCAATTCTCACCAACCTACACTCCCCAATCCAATGGTGTAGTTGAGAGGAAGAATAGGACCTTGATTGAGATGGCTAGAACTATGCTTTGTGAGTACAATGTGAGCCAAAAATTTTGGAGTGATGCCATCAACACGGCTTGCTACTATAGCAACCGTCTCTATTGCCATGGGAAGTTAGAGAAGACTCCATATGAAATCTTGAATGGAAGGAAGCCCAACATTGCTTACTTCCGGGTCTTTGGTTGCAAGTGCTATATTCTCAAGAAGGGGCAAAGACTTGGTAAGTTTGACAAGAGGTGTGATGAGGGATTTCTTCTTGGCTACTCTACTTCTAGCAAGGCTTATAGAGTGTGGAACTTGGCTAGTGGACTAGTTGAAGAGGTTCATGATGTTGAATTTGATGAAACCCAAGGCTCTCAAAGTGAAGATAAAAATAAAGATGATGTGGGTGGAGATCAATTAAACAATGCAATGAGGCACATGGACATTGGTGACATTAGGCCGAGGCGAGTGGATGATGGTGATGAGGTGCAAGTGCCAACTCAAGTTGTGATTGATGATTCCAATGAGGCAAGCACAAGTGGTACTCAACATGAAGATCAAGATCAAGGTCAAGCAAGCAATGCAAATGAGCTAGTTCTTCAACCTTCAAGCATTGCAAGAGATCATCCTCTAGATCATATCATTGGTGACATTCAAAGAGGTGTACAAACAAGATCAAGATTGGCTAGCATATGTGAGCACTACTCCTTTGTGTCATTCATTGAGCCAACCAAGATCGATGAAGCATTGAGGGATCCGGATTGGATCAATGCCATGCATAAGGAATTGAATAAATTCACAAGAAATAAAGTGTGGGAGCTTGTTGAGAGGCCGAAGAAGCACAATGTGATTGGCCCCAAGTGGGTCTTCAAGAACAAGCAAGATCAAGATGGCTTGGTTGTGAGGAACAAAGCAAGACTAGTGGCACAAGGTTACACACAAGTTGAGGGTCTTGACTTTGGAAAAACATATGCACCGGTGGCAAGATTGGAGGCAATTAGAATTCTATTAGCCTATGCTTGTGCTCACAACATCAAGCTCTATCAAATGGATGTCAAGAGTGCATTTCTCAATGGGTTCATAAATGAGGAAGTCTATGTTGAGCAACCTCCCGGGTTTGAAGATGACAAGAAGCCCAACCATGTCTACAAGCTCAAGAAGGCATTGTATGGCTTGAAGCAAGCTCCAAGGGCATGGTATGAAAGATTGAGGGACTTTCTTCTCTCCAAAGGCTTCAAGATGGGCAAAGTTGACACCACTATCTTTACCAAGAAGATAGAAGATGACTTGTTTGTGTTGAAAATCTATGTGGATGATATCATCTTTGGGTCAACCAACCAATTCTTTTGTGAGGAGTTTGCTAAGATGATGGCTAATGAGTTTGAAATGTCTATGCTTGGAGAGTTGAGTTACTTCCTTGGTCTTCAAATCAAGCAAATGAAGAATGGCACCTTTGTGAGTCAAGGCAAGTACATCAAGGACATGATCAAGAAGTTTGGGTTGCAAGATGCTAAGGCTATTAGCACACCAATGGGAACCAATGGTGGCTTGGATATTGATGATAGTGGCAAGATGATTGAGCAAAAGTTATATAGATCAATGATTGGAAGCTTGCTATATGTGACCGCTTCAAGGCCGGATGTCATGTTTAGTGTGTGCATGTGTGCAAGATTTCAAGCTTCTCCTAGAGAGAGTCACTTGATGGCGGCAAAGAGAGTGTTGAGATACTTGAAGGGCACTCAAGATGTTGGTCTATGGTATCCCAAGGGGTCAAGCTTTGAGTTGATTGGATACTCCGACTCCGACTATGCCGGTTGCAAGATTGATAGAAAGAGTACAAGTGGAACATGCCAAGTGCTAGGAAGATCTCTAGTGTCATGGTCTTCAAAGAAGCAAAATAGTGTGGCACTTTCCACCGCCGAAGCCGAATATATTAGTGCGGGAAATTGTTGTGCACAATTGCTATGGATGAAAGCCACCTTGATGGACTATGGGATCAAGTTCAAGCATGTGCCTTTGTTTTATGACAATGAAAGTGCAATCAAGATGACAAACAATCCGGTTCAACATTCCAGAACCAAGCACATTGTGTGTGCATAGACGATGATATGGAGCATTGCAAGCTAAATTCAATATTCATGCTTGTTTGGTGTATTGCTAGTATAGAACTTGATTGATGAAATGAAGTACTAGCATGCTTAGGTGGTTTCTAGACATAGAGTTTCTCTTGTTCAAATACCTTGTTTATAATGTGATCTCATGGGGTATTTTGAGTTTTGATGGATGTCTAGATTCCCATGGTGCTAAGGAAGGTTTATTATCGCACTCCGATTGGTATCACGCTTCAAAGGTCAATTCTATAAACCTTAGTACCATTTTGGTTGTGGTAACTCTCACAAAAGTTTCATCTATGCATGTGTGCTTGAAAATCGACCAAACATTTGATGCACACATGTAGGGGGAGCTACCACTACCAAAACCGGAATTGAAATGCTTGTCCAATCCAAGATACATGATCAAAATGTCTTGGGCAAGCAATTCAATTTCATATTGAATTCAATTTCCATATCTTTGTGAGTGTTTGTGAAGGGTTGTCATCAATTACCAAAAAGGGGGAGATTGAAAGCTCCGGTTTGGTTTTGGTAATTAATGACACTCAACGTTGCTAATGCTTTGCTCTAAGTGTGGTTAGACACATAGCAACGTGATGATGGATGATGGAGCATGTGATCACGGTGATGAACATGGTGGACATGTGAAGTGATCAAACTCCAGTGATGGATGGAAACGCCCGTGGAGATCAAGGCGAAGGTATACTTGATAGGGCTTTTCGGTTTGGTGATCGAGACACTTGGCGAGTGTGATCACGTTTAGGATCGATAACTGACTATCAAGAGGGGTTTCCTCGGTTTCATTCGCGGTCCTAAGTGCCTCTAGTTGCGACTTTGCATGATGCATGAGAGACTAACTAGAGGGCTAACTCTTGCCGACGTGGTCGTGCTTGTACTACTAACTCCGGTGCTTGAGACGAGGTCTACACTTGGTGGAGTTGGTACCCAAGGTAAGAGATTGGACTTGGGGCGAAGACGGCGCGTCATTTCGACTTCATGGAATCAAGACGATGGTGTCGGACGCGGCTGACGGGGGCCGTCGGACGCTGAGTTTGCGCCGGACGTGCTTCAGAGGCTTTGCAGCGCGCCGGGGCCTTTGGACGCTGGGTGTTCAGCGTCTGACGCTCTGCGTCGGACGCGGCGCATTGGCGTCCGGCGAGTTTGCGCATGGCTCAGGACTCGTTCGCTCAACGTCGACAGACGCGGCCGGCGTGTGAGCGGTGGACGCTATACGGCGGCAGTACGGCATCCGGTGGGCGTGACTTGGCGCGCTGGCGGTCTGGCACTTGCTCAACGGCATCGGACACTGAAGGCGCGCATCCGTCGGTCGACGGACGTTGTCCAGTGACCGTGTTGGAGAGCTGGATCGCCAGACGCGTCTGTCGGGACGTGCCGGACGCACCATATGCACCTACGGCGGACGCTGATGTCATCAACATTTGAAGGGCCAACGGTCAGCAGCGGCGCGACGCGAGGAGGCGTCGGACGCGTCCGACGGCCAGCGCCGGACGCGTCCGACACAGGCGACTTCAGCGCCCGAGGGGGCAACGACCATATTTTGGAGTGGGCTCTATAAATATGAGGTTGGCCAGTTGGGAGAGTCTCTCTTGCCCATTCTAACACTCTTGAGCATACTTTGAGCTAGATACACTCCTCCCCACTCATCTCTTGGATATGTCGATCATTCTTGAGAGAGATTTGAGTGAGAACAAGTGATTTGCATTGAGAGTTGCATCTAGAGGCACTTGTTCATCGAGTGAGCTGCGGATTCTTGTTACTCTTCGGTGATTCCCGTCACCATAGACGGTTTGGAGCAGTGGGTGGTGGTGAGCTCTACTTGGTGATTGTTCGAGGCCACACCGGGTTCTTGTGAGGGGTCTTGATCCTTCCCCGCGGGAGTTCGGGAAAGGATACTCTAGTGGATTGCTCGTGGCTTGTGGATCCTTGTCTTGTGTGGAGATTGTGGCTCCCCATTGGGGTCTTTGGCACCGAGCCAATTGAGCGGGCAACTCACCAAGCAAGTGCATCACCACAACGAGGACTAGCTTGCCGGGAAGCAAGTGAACCTCGGTAAAAAATCATTGTGTTGATTTGTGATTGCCGAGGCTTCGACCTCCATTGTGATTGTGCTTGAGCATCTCTAGGTGATTGGTCTCTACGCCGGTGATTGGCCATCTTCATCTCTACGCGGCGGTATAAACCTTCATCCTCTCTTTACATTCCCGCATAGTAGAATTGCTTGTGAGGTTGGCCGCGTACCTCTACTTGTGTAGACTAAAATCGCGTGGGTTAGAATTGCTTATTGTGGTCGGCCGGGAACCACTCTTTGTGTAGACTAAATCCCGTGGCTTAGAACTTCTTGTTCGGTTGCCGGTGAACCGTCATTGTGTAACTTAATCACCGTGGTTGTTGTGCAATTAGATTGAGTAGCCTTGCATTATGTAGGACGGCTTGCATAGCATAGTTGAAGCTTTAGCTTTGCACATTTGCCGCCTTGCTATCTAAATTGTGGTTTAGTTGCTTTGCAAGAATTTTATTAGGCTATTCACCCCTCCCCCCCCCTAGCCATTGTGACCTTACAGCGGGCCGGCTGCTCCCGGGTGCCAATGGAGTGGCGGCGAGGATGGCGCGGCGTTAGGCAACGGAGGTGGTGCAGCTGTATGGTGGAGCGGGGGCGCCTGCGTTGGCAATTGCCGCGGCGGCGGTGCCGGTGCTCCGAGGTGGCGATGGCAGCGGGATTCGGTCGGCCGCCGTCTCTTTCTCTCTCCGACGTAAGCTGATAGGCGGGGGCGATGGTGGCAGTGGGCGAGGTGAAGCTGGCTCGCTGCTGCTGTGGCTTCAGAGGAGCGGTGCAGTGCGGCTCGGCGCTGCGGCCACGGCGTGGCGGCAATGGCGATGGAGACGCGCCGCGACGAGAGGAGGAAGGAGGAGGCAGGGAGAGTGAGGGAGAGAGTGGGACGAGAGTGGGGAGGCGCCGTCCCCTTCGGACAGAGCGACGACGCGTGCGGAGGCAGTCAGGCGAAGATGGGCGCGTGGCGGCGGCGTTGGCGGGCATGCAGGGTGACCACGTCGGCATTTCACCGAGCACGTGGCGTGCGTCTGAGTAGGTTCGGTGGGAGGCCGATTTGGGCCATTTACGAGCTGATTTAGGTCATGGGCCCAAAACGAAGTTCGAAGCCCATGTGTCGCTGGTCATTTTCTATTTAGGCACTTTGATCATTTGGCCTATGGTTTAGGAGATAATCAGGTGACAATATGGCAATGTCAACGCGCTAATGACGGCTGACCTAAGCTCGGGTTTTCTTGAAATTGGATGGTCAAACTCGATCGAATCGATCCCAACTTTTGGCATGCTGTGCCCCAATGGGTTAGCTATGTTTTTCCTATTTGGGCCAACTAAAGTTGTTTCACGGAATTCGGAGAACGCGGCATGCCAACCGACTGACGTCATTAATCCTAACAACTTCGTTACCCGATTTGAGCATCTTCAGGGCATTTTCATGAAAAAGTCAAAACATAAAGTTTTCTCAAAATTCTCTCCTCTTCGATCTTTATTAAAGGTCCGACTCGAGATAAGCGACGTAGCTACTGCTTCTAGTTCAAACCAACAATCACACTTATAGACTAAGTCAAACAAAGTGCAGACAAGCATCAAGCAGTCATGTCAAGATGTTGATTAAATACTAATGATATGATTATGCTCATGATTTGCAAAGTTAATGAGTGATTAACATCCAGGATGTTACAAGGAGTGTCAAGATCCTCATTGTTGAGATGACCGAGGTCTGAGCCTTTTTCACATCATATCCTTTCCGAATCTAAGTGACCACGAAGTTCAACTTGAGTTCTTTACTGGTTTTACTAGAATCAAAATGGTTAATACAAACCTCATAGTGCCCAACCATAGAACTGGAGCTCCTGGACGATGTCTAGTCGGTATGGGCAAAGGCCCAAGGGTAACAAACACGAATTGTGCCAGCTTGACGAAGAAATTAAGTGCTTAGAGAGTAAACCTCAAGTTTTCTGACCAAATCTCTTATCTCAATCTCTTTGCGATATCTGGCTAGGGGAGCAAAGGGGACAGTGAGAGAGGGCTTTAAATGCAACAACACTTTTGCCCAGAGGTTGGTCGAAATAGATGAAGTGGAATGGAATATTGGGAAGGTTTATCGTTGCCCCCGACCACTGCTATCGGAAGGTTCACCAGGATTAATTAAATATTATTTACGTATCTTAGAATATTGATGATGAGAAGTAGGGTAAGTACTATAGATTATGATTTTGTAGCTTGTGACCATGAGTTAAAATGTTAGGGTGGCAGTTGCGATTATGAAATGACAATTTGTAACCAGGGGCGGAGCTACGCTATTGACAGCGGGTGCAGCCACACCCACAAAAAATTTAAAAATAGTGGGAAAACACAAATTTCCATCAGATTTGCACCCACAATTCAAAAATCTCTGCACCCATAAAACAAAACGCACCCCCCCGGGATTGCTCTAGCTCCGCCACTGTTTGTAACATAGACGTCGATCAACAAATTTTAGTGGGCCTTCTTTTGATTTTTCTAAAACAAACTATTGGAAAATATTGTTGATGGAATTATTTTTCCTTTCTAGTATTTTTTAAACTGTTTTTTTATTTTTCTGGTAGCGTTGTAGATGCTCCTTCTTCACAGATGTCATTGGTGGTTTAGGACCCCATCCATGTGTGTCGAATGGCGTGGATCAAACCCCAGTCGAAAAAAAAAACCGATATGTTTCCGATCTTGCCCTCACCGCTGCACGATTTCACCGATCCGCCCCGTTTGCGTTTCTTTCTTTTCCCCCACGACTCCACGTCCACGGGACAACCACTCTCTCATAGCCGAAGAGGCCAAAACCCCACACCAACACAAGCACACACACTTCGTCACCTCTCCCACTGCGCTGCGCCGCGCGGCGCCGCCTCCTCACCCGCCGCCGCCGCCGGCGGCGGTCGAGAATGTTCTATTCGCATCAGCTCCTCGCGCGGAAGGAGCCGCTCGGCCAGATATGGTGCGTCTGCTCCCTTCATCGCGCCTCCTATTTCCCCCTCGTCGCGGCTCTAACCGCGCTCGTTTCCCTTCCTCTTCCTCGCAATGCGCTTGGTTCTACGCCTTCTTCTGACAAATCGCGCTCAGTTTTGTTTGCTGGTCACGCTTGCGCCGATTCGGCGGCCACTAATCTGCGTTCGCCCCGTTCGTGTTGCGGTTCGCAGGATGGCGGCGACGCTCCACTCGAAGATCAACCGCAAGCGGCTCGACAAGCTCGACATCATCAAAATCTGGTGAGGAAACTGGCCCGAGCGATTCGAGTTCCTTCCGCCCTGTTGTGAGGGGGGATTTCGTTTGTGCTGTTGTGTTTTCGCTGATTTTTGTTTCTGCGTTCCTCGTTTAGCGAGGAGATTTTGAACCCCTCGGTGCCCATGGCTCTGAGGCTCTCGGGAATCCTCATGGGTGAGTTCAATTTCGCTTGCGTCCCCCGAATTTTTTCCTCCCATTTTTTGCGGATGCCCTTTTTATTCTCCGTGATTGAAATTCGTCAACAGGTGGCGTGGTGATCGTGTACGAGAGGAAGGTGAAGCTGCTCTACGGTGAGTTTCTTCCTCGCTACCTGTTGATTTTGTGTGAATTCCATGTGCTTTGTCATCTCAATTCTCAGATCAATCGTGTGTTCTCTTTCTCGCAGATGATGTGTCTCGATTTCTGGTACGGACTCGTTCAGGATTTGCCCGGAGTGTTTTCTGTGTGTCCTGGTCGGTCGATTTGATTATCCTTGCGAATTCAGATCGAGTTGTACTAACTTCTCGTGCAGACTGAGATCAACGAGGCATGGCGGATCAAACCGGCCACAGACATCACCGTCCTCCCTAAAAGTAAAGCCCAAGCCAAGTAAGTGTGCTATCGTTCTCCATCCCTGTCTTAGCGTTTATAGATGCTACATGCTGGGGTTGAGGGGGTTTGACTTGGGTAAGGTTGTGCTGTGCAATGCTGGTGATTGTTGTTACTGAGGAGTGGTGCTTGCTTCTCAGCTTTCTGAAGAGTTTGTTGTGTTTAGCCTGTGGTGTGTCCATCTGGTTGTTTGGATTGGTGAATGTTGTAATCTGGCTAGGATGTTCATGGAAGTTCTTAGGAGATAGATATGTTGTCAGTTTGCTTGAGCTGAATCGGTATGTGGTGCAATGTGTGTACCGTGGGAAATGAAAATGGGGTTTACAGGCTATTGACATGGTAGCTTGCTGCTCCTTACTCACTGGGTGTTTTTTTTGCTGAAGCACTCACATCCACTCCCAATGATCTTCTGTCAACTGGCCTAATCACTTGCTGTTTTGCTCAAATTTATTCAGTAGGGTTGAGACGCACGGTCCAACCTGCGTGGTTCCGGCTGTAGGTACAAGGGTCTCATGCAGGCATTATCGGCCTATGGATTTACTCAAATTCACTGAAGATTCTCCATCTAAATCTGCTTGTAACCTTGTTTTGCTTTATTTTTTAATTTATTTTTCCAATTTTGACTTTTGATGCATCAGAATAAGATGTGCATGGATTTGCATTTAACATATTTTAGTGCAACAGTTACTTTCTCCTTCCAATATGTGAGCATCGTCATGTCATTGGAGTATCTTTTGGCATCTTCTTTACCTTGTCTATTTCACCATTTGCTAGCTATACAATACTGTACTTGAGAAATAATGCTATCATAAAAGGGCCTTCATCATTAGAACTGGAAATGGTTCCATCTACGGTCATGATTAATTCTTTTGGCATTACCATTCCCTAACCAGTTACGGCTGCAGTATAACCCTTGGAAGTTTATTTGAGACTTAATGTAATCTTTTCTTGATATAACACCTTGGTTGAACTATAAATTTGACCTTGTTACTACTAGCTCTTCCATAGCCAAGCACCTTAGTTTCTCCCCTTATGTAAATAGCATGGAGTGGGTATAAACTGGTGATGTAGGAAGGATTGTTCTTTGCTAAGAGCCTAAGAGTAAGAAAGTAATGTGGTATGCTTATCTGACAGCAGAACTTCATGCAGGTATGAAGCAGTAACATTGCCAGAGAAAACTATCAACATGGTGGTGGAGCAGCCCATGTTTTTCTCAGAGACTAACGGTGCCAGGTTCCGAGCAATGGTAATCCTTGTCACCTGTGTATTTCAGAAAAAACTTTATACGCATACAGTATGGTTCTTATTTGGAATAGCCATCACATGAACACATCTCTTTTTTCTGGGCCTGATTCTATCCACTTTTCTGACTGAAATATATGATGCATGTTTAGCGATTTGATGATCTGGATGAACAGTACTTTAATGTCAATCTTGATGATGATGACTTCTCTCATGCTGATCGTCATCAAGGTTTGTCTTTCTTCTCTTGTGGACTACTCTGTTTTTTGGAAAGGAATACTCTGTGTTTGTATAAGGGAGAATATTCTCAAACTCTATGATATTTTCTCAGCTGAAACAGTGAATATAACCCTGGTCGATAATTTTGAGTCTGGGCTTGCAGAAACTGATGTGTTCAATCGCTTTGAGAGGTAAATCAAAGCTGTGTACTTATTTAAATCTACCACTCTTTTATCATCACTGCTGTATGTTTCTTTTTCTTATTTTGTGTAGAGTACAAATATAATTTGCAATAGTGCCTTCTATACAGATTTGACATAGCAGATGATGAGACCACAGTCAATATCACTCCCGATGAGCACCCACAAGTTCCAAGTACGCTGGTTCCCTCACCACCTAGGCAGGAAGACCCTCCTCAGCAAGAAGAACAGTACTATGATGCCCCCTCCCCTGTTCATGAAGAACCTCAACAAGGTGAAACCAAGCACATGATTTACTCTGTACCATATGGAAACAAGGCTGTAGTTTTTTTAAAAAACAGAATTTCCTTTTTTTCCAAAGGACAATGATTCTTTTCTTAACGCAAAAAGGACAATGATTCTCATGTCAATTGTGCATTGACATGTTATTTCGGCCAAGTGGAAGAACTTGCATCTAAAAGTTGTCCAGTTGATGGTTCTTACTACAGCTAATGGCCATCTGCACACTGTTAGAATATTCTTGAAACTATTCACGCTTTATCTCTCATTGCCTTTGTACATAGTCAAGTAGCTACAGTAGATCTCTGTTTCAGGACAAGACACTAGGGAGTGCATTCTTGGTTGCAACTGCTAACTTATATCTTATTTCAACCTTTTGTACTTGACAAAAAGAACTTGCTACATGTCCCCTTTGTTTTTTTTGGTTGGTTGACTAGTTACCTGATATTTTAGAAGACTGCTGGATATAATTTAAGTACATGTGTTGTTGCATTTATACCACATTTGAAGCATCTTGCTGCAATTACTGAAAGTTCTCTTGCAGGGGGGCCAGAGGAGAAAGAGGAACAGAAGATGAAGGTAAACATGAATTATCAAGCCTTATTACATCTAGAAAGTAGTATGAAAAGGGATTACTTGTTTAGTTTGTTTCTTGTTTACTTGAGCTAGCACTTTTACACAGCAGCAGCAACCACCTAAAGCATCAAAGCGGAAAGCACATAGGGAACTCCCGCAAGTAATTATGGACAATAACCAGACGATGATCCCAGGAAACATATATCAGACATGGCTGAAGGATGCATCAAGCCTTGTCTCAAAAAGGCGTAAAGTTAACAGTGTATGTTTGGTTCGACTAACCTATTTGTCTGGAGATTTCTGTACTGATGCATTCTAATAAAGAACATTTATCTGATTCATGCTTGCAGAATTTCAGTTTTATTCGATCAGTCAAGATAAGTGATCTCATGGACATCCCCCCGGTTGCTCTAATATCTAGGGAAAAGTTGTCCTCAGAATTATATTATCCTAGGCCACTTATGCAGCTCTGGAAGGAGTGCACTGCGGTCAAGTCCACAAAAGCTTCTTCAGGTCACTTCATAATTTGTAATATTGTGTCATCATTCTTGACTTGAAGAAACCATATTATTTTAATATGAAGGCCAATTCAACGGTTTCTTACTTTCTTAAAGGAGGGCAGCGATCATCATCACAAGAACAACAGCCGAAGAACTCACCACCTCATGAATTTCCACCTCAGGTTATTCTTTTTTTTTTTTTGAAAGATCACCTCAGGTTATTCTAGATTCTTTTATTTTCTGATGAAAAGAATAACACCCTTCCCTAGTGAGCTGATCATAATCATCATTAGATTTGTCCCTGACGACTGTTGAATTTTCAGGCTGGAGAGTATAAGATGGAAGCAGGTGGTCCGCCGATGGACTTCACAGATGGCATTGAAAAACTCAGAGCAAACATGAGTGCAGAGTATGACAGAGCTTACGATACTCTGCACAGTGACCATAGTGTTACTCCTGGAAGTCCTGGTAAGTTGAAAAGTGAATAAGTTAAATTTGTGTCTGTGCTTATATAGACAGTCAATGACGTAAATCTCTAGCAGGGTTAAGTCGCAGGTCTGCTTCAAGCTCTGGTGGCTCTGGACGGGCATTTATACAATTGGATCCAGAAGTACAATTGCAACCAGGAAGTGGAAGGTGACTGTTGACTTATAGTAATAGCAGTGTGTCACCAATATTAGTATTCTGAACTATGACTATGTGATAATTTGGTACCGATGAAAGAATTTGCTCATCTAAAGATGTTTTCATCATCACAACGGATCCTCCTATTGTATATGCTCATAAATGCAGAACTAAAGTGTGTAATCTCCTTTATGAAGTGTCAGGCAAATAAAAAAAATTCTAGCTCCCCACTGTCCTTCAGTGTCTTTGTTAGTTTCTTATAGTGACCATGTCATGGTTATTGAACACAGGTCCAAGAAGGGGCGGCATTCATCTGCAAGAAGCTTGGGGAATCTTGATACTGTTGCGGAAGATCATCCGCTGGAGCAGGAAGTGATGGACTTCAAGAGGAGAAGGCTTTCAGATTATGCGCCAACTCCTGGTTGGTTGCATTTCTGACCTTTACTCTTCTATATATAAACATGTGAAAATGTTTCTGGAACATTAGCTGTTTGAACCAACATAAAATTTAACAGTTTTGCTCTAACTCCTGGTCTGTTCCATTACTGTCCTTATTCACTCTGTTATATATAAACATGTGAAACTGTTTTCTGAGACATTTGAAACTGTTTCGACCAACGTAGAATTTAACAGTAAACATTCATCATTTCAGACCTACTGGAAGAAACTGAACCAACTCAAACCCCAAATGAGAGGCGCTCCATTCCAATGGACAAGGTCACAGAAACAATCATGTCGTACGTATCCTGTACTTGTTTGCTCATAGTGCCTGGGTAGCTTAAGTTTGTTGAAATGTGGTACGATGGATGCACATACATTTTCTGATGCTAGAGTTATCTTCATGCAGGCACCTCAAACTTCATTTCGATAGCCCAGGTGCCCCGCAATCTGAATCCTTAAGTCATCTAGCTCATGGGATGACCAAAGCCAAGGCAGCCCGACTATTCTATCAAACAAACGGTATGTATTTCCTCCGCCCCAAATTAGAGATCTTTTTTTGCTTTTCTAGGTACATAAGTTTTGCTGTCCTATAATTTGAAGGTGAGGGAGTATTTCTCTACTGGAAAATAAACTGTACTGTTGCTAAAATAAATAAAAAAAATACTAGTGGTTACTAGCATGATGTTAAACAGTTATGATAGCTTTCCTGGCTTAGTGACTATTCATGGTTTCTGTAATTAGGCTGGGTTACACTTAAACACCATTCAAACCTGCTTTCCTTTATTGCTAGGAAATTTGGCACATTTTCCTCAAATTTATAATTTTAGTGGTTGTGTAGACATTTTCTCAGTATGGTGTAGCACATAGTTTTTTTGTGGGGGGTAAGATGGCTGTTGCTCTGCCTTTGCATTGTAGAAGTTTGAAAAAACAGTCTGATTTACAGTCTGAGCATAAGATCAGACAAGGAAGAAAAATCAAAACCGAAACAAAAGAAAGAAGAGAAAATCACCAACCCAATAAAGCCAAGAGTGGTCCTGGCCGTAATCCTTCACAGAAGACATAGACACATAGTTTACAGGTCTTGGTTGTGCCCAGTTTGGTTTGTAGTTGGGTGATGTTTTGCTGGATGTGGTTGTCAGTTTGTGCCTTATTGTCGAAAAATGCTAGCACCCCATAACTGGTTGTCTGGTTCGCTTACCTAAGAGAAGTTTCACACAATCTAATACGCTGCATAACTGGGAACACAGAGTTTGCTTAAAATATTTGACATATTAAGGAATAATGGTGAATCTTAAGTTATGATAGCACTCAGTTTAATTGTAATGCTAGAATGGTGCTTATTATTTAATGGGGAGTTTTTGTTCTGCAGTTTTGGCAACTTGTGATTACATCAAGGTTGCTCAGCTGGAACCGTATGGAGACATCTTGATCTCCAGAGGATCAAAGATGTGATTTGGTGATGTTGGAAACAGTTTTGCTGCGGTGGTTCTCAGTGCACATCACGTGTTTATATATATTACAGAATGCTTACATATTGCATAGGAGGTCTATAGGTAACACATAATCTATGGTGATTTGGTGAAGGAAAGGAAGCTGAGATATGATGTAGTAGTTTAGTGTTATGTCAAAGGAAAATTCTAAGCTGTTATTTTTCGAGGTTTGATAGGCGGGGTATAGTTATAGCCGTATGCATAGGACTATGTTGCATGACATATCTATATAGCCAGGGGATCCATATCCATAGATATTAATTAAATTATTATTTGTTTTGGTTCTGTATTAAGCTTCGGATGAAACTGTACGTCTGTACCCGACGTTATCCAGACCCTTGCCACATGTGATTTATTATTTATGTATATACACGTCGGAGATTGATAAAATGTGGAATCTGGAATCCGAATGCATAATGTTCATTTTTGTTTTCTTGTTTTGGCTTTGGATTTGGACGCAACATATCCTCTGCAAGTCATACTTCGAAAGTATGAATGCACATGATGTGCTGCACAGCTGCAGAGGATATGAATCGTTGACGTTTGGCTTTTATTCCTATCACTCACTTCGATTTATCCTCTGTACAACCATACTTTAGTTATTGCCTGCCCGATTGTTTGATGCCTAGCTCCTGCCGATTGTTTAGAGCCTTCAGTTGCTTGGGCATGCCCATGTGAGGCGGGTGAGGGGGCCTGCCGTCGGATCGCTATCCTCGTCGGCGCGGTCAGCCGGGCATGTCCAGATTCGATCGATCCCCACTGCGACGAGGCGGCGGCGACGGTGGCCACGCGCGGGCAGCAGGCGTGCCGAGTCGCCAGCCTGCGGCAGGCGGTCGTACACTCCGATCCCGGTCAGAGAGGTCTTTAAACCATGCATGTATTGATGTACAGCGCTCCAGGAGTCCTGTACACCGACGATACATCACGAATTCATGGATAAGAAAGAAAACTTCATGCATGTTGGAAACTGACTACAACTCGGTCATGTATGTGTAACCTCGATCAGCTGATTAATTACCTACCATATATGGACAGTAATCCTATTCAGACCGTTCTTTCTCTCTCCTCCCCTCTTTCTCTCTCCAGCACCAACTTTCCTTTCTCGGTGTCCTGTTCATAAATCTAGTACTTGCCGATATGGAGGTTGTTGCGACTGCGGCTGCGAGCCATGAGCTGGTCCCGCAGCTGCGGTTCCCCCCTGGCTACCGCTTCGTGCCGACCGAAGAGGAGCTCGTCGACGTCTACCTCCGCGCCAAGATCGAGGGCCACGAGCTGCCCCTCCAAGTCGTCAACGACGTCTCCATCCTCGACTGGCAGCCCGGCAAACTCGTCGGTAAGTAATCAATTAAGATGCTAATTGCTGGATAAATAATGTTTTACGTAGTACTGATTATTAATCAATTATGCAGTATATATGATCGTCTCTGATGAGTAATTGCATTAGCTAGTCGCTAATTTTTTTTTGCGCGTGCATGCAATACGGTAATGATGCATGGTCACATGCATGTGTGTAGAGGAGTACAAGGGGTACGGCGAGAACAGGTGGTTCTTCTTCACGAAGCGGGGGAAATCGTCGTCGAACAAGGTCAATGAGCCCAGCCGGAAGGTGACGGTGGACGGCGTCACCGCGACATGGAAGGCCACGGGGAGCGTGCAGCTCATCCGGCGGCGGACGAGATCCAAGGACGGCGACAATAAGGTGGTCGTGGGCACCAAGAGGGTGCTCATCTACAACTCCAGCGACGCCACAGAGAACGGCAAGTGGAGCATGCACGAGTACATCCTCAAAGGCCACGACGAGGTACGTACACGCCTAATGATTGCGTATATATATTGAAGAGTAAAGTCCATGGCCGGTCCTTAAACTTGTGAAGGTGTGTCATCCCGGTCCTTAAACTTAGAAAGTGTGTCATTCTCGTCCTTAAACTTTATTTGGGTCTCATATTCATCCAAACGGGTATGGATTCGTGCCCGCATGCAGAGATATGACTTGATTGTTTGAAATAAAATTTTATTGGGGATATAAACAAAATTACCCAGACACATAGATTATGCAATTGTTTACGCACTTCATGAGAGACTATTTCAAAAATAGTCATCTGCTTCCTCATCGTTCCACATGTGAGCCGCCGAAGCCGCCGTGTGCAGGCGTGTGAGCCGCTGCTGCCGTTGTCGCGTAGGGGAGCGGGAGAGCTAGCGCCGCCGGGCATAGAAAGGCAGGCGTGTGAGCCGCTGCCTCCGCCGCTCCGTGCACAGGCACCACGGCCGGTGAGCGGCACGCCGTTTGCGGCAGACTTGAGTCATAGCGTGTTGTACGCGTCGCAGAGCCGCGACACCCGTCGAGCCATGCCGTGGCGCCCGAGAGGTGGAGAGACATGACGAGGCACGCCAGACTCGCGTCCTTGCCATGTCCGGGGCCGAGGTCATCATCAGCGAGGTAGAGGGCTTCCTAGCCCGGAACGGCCGCATCGCCATCGTTGTGCAGAAGGGCGCGATGGCTTGATGGACGACACCGACAGCGGATCTGGGCTCAAGGCGCACAGCACCCCAGTCCCCAGCATGGCGATGGCTCCAGCATCATGCTCTAGGTAGCATCATGCTCTAGGTCCAGCTGCAGCAGGCAGCAGCTTCTCTACGGTACGTCCATACGCCGCCGCGTGCTACAGCAAACGATGGCCAGCACAGGCACGAACACCCGTCACCCGTTCGCCGTCTCGTGTTACTGCAGCTGCTCGACGATGGCTAGCACAGGCACGCATGAGCAAACACTGCGCAGGCAAGCAGCTGCCACGCTGCCAGCAGGTGCCGCAGCCATTGCAGCGCACCAACGAGCTGAGGCAAGGGATGAGAGATGGATATGACACGTGGGCCCCGTTTGGTTGTATATGAAACCCGAATAGAGTTTAAGTACCGGGATGACACACTTTCTAACTTCGAGGACCGGGATGACACATCTCAACAAGTTTAAGGACCGGCCATGCACTTTACTCTATATTGAATATATGTGAACAAACCCTAGTCGAAACGAATCGACTTTATTATTTGTATATACTCCCCTGTTATTGACGTGATTTACAGCATTGACCATTATTTGTCTCTTAATAACACCCTAACGAACATACGTGATAACAAAAAGTACTTGTAATTCACAAATCTTACACATAATAACGTACTCCCTTCATTCCAAATTATAAGACATTCCAAGAATCTTGGAGAGTCAAAGTTTTTCAAGTTTGACCAAAACTTATACGAAAAAAAATAATAATTATGATGGCAACTAAGTACCATTAGATTCTCCATTACTTATATTTTCATTGCATACCTAATTGATGTCACAAATTATTATAGTTTTTTCTATAACTTTGGTCAAACTTGAAAAACTTTGACTCTCTAAGATTCTCGAAATGCCTTATAATTTGAAATGGAGGAAGTATGACTTTATTTAATGTTTTCATACTATATATTATATAAAATATATTGAGGGTCAAAGATTTAAAAGTTCAACCGGATTATATGAAAACACCAAAGTATTGAGGGATGGAGGTAGGAATAGGATCAACTAGGAGGATAACCCGCGCGTTGCTGCGGGAACTATGATTTGGAATGATATTAAACTATCCATACAATTCTTAGAAAATAATTAACTATTGCAAACTAATATTAGTGGATAGCATTCCACGCTAATGTAGATAGCTAATAGTATGTTAGTGGATGATGTGTTGGATATCATAATTGTTTGTGTTAGTGAACTTTAATTGAAAGTGTTAGTGGGTGCGAGATGTGGACAGTTTGCATGTCAAGAGAAATAACTTAGTGGGGTTTGTTTATATTAGAAAATATAGATTAAGCTTTTTATAAGTACCAAGCAGAATTAAATGGTCTCGGCGTTGTCAGTTGTCACGGTGACAATAAAGGAAAAAAACAAATTCTGAAAAGCGGGACCAAATAGTAACTGGTTTGATCTATTCTACTCCCCGTTGTAAATTGTAAGTCATTGAAAGAATCTCATGTATGACCAGAATTATAGAAATAATTACGAAGATTTGTGACGTCAAATAGATATACTATGAAAATATAATAAAAAATAATTCATGATACTTAGTTGACATCCTAATTGTTATTATCTTATCATAAAAATATTATTGGAATGCCTTATAATTTGAGACGGAGGAAGTATAATGTTATTAGTATAGATTTATAAGCACCATCCTAACTTTTTTTATTATTTTGCGACTAGCACCATCATAATAATATTATAAATTTGTATACTTAATTTACCTCATTCCGAGCCTTAATTTGTAATATATATGCTTATTATAGAAACTAATAAATTATTTTGGACTGGACTGAATGTTCACACAACTTAAGAATTCAACCAAGTCACGTGTCTGACAGAATTTGAGCAATTAACACAAGAATCGATCTCATAGTTTGCCTCGAGGAAAATGACTGACAATTGGCCAAAAAAAATTAGTGGTTGATTTCTTACGACAGAAGTTTAGAAAAAAGTGAAAAAATTAATAATTGCCTGAATTTATGCATCTTGCTTGATATATATCCCTCTGAATTAACTTTACTCCATGATATGCATGCAGATTGGGCAGTATGCCCTGTACTCGATCCAGAGGAAGCAGCACTCGGACACCGAGGGCAATGCCGGCAATGGCGACATGGATCCAGAGAAGAAGACTAGAAAGAGGAAGAGGACGGAGCAGACGGAGACGCCTTGTACCGAACTGGAGGGAATGCAGCTGCCGCACCCAGAGACGTCAACACTGCTCGCCGAGCCACCATTGAAGCCGGCAAGGAAGACCAAGGCCCAGAGGAAGAAGAAGCCATCACTGCAAGTTGGAGTTGAGGCAGAACAGCAGCAGCAGAGACGGTCACCGATGGAACCAGTGACACCGCCCAAGAAAGGTGAGCTAGTGCCGTCGTCTCAGCAAGAACTGCGACAGCAGCAGGCGGCGGCGGACGGTTCGCCGGCGGCCATCGTCCTCTCCGCCGTGCCGCTGCAGGTGGCACGTGTGTTGCCACCATCAGAACCGGACGGGACGCTCGGAGCTTCTGCGCCTACGCATGAAGACGAAATGTCCCAGCTCCCGCCGCTGAACGGTTATGGCCCTGTCATGCTCTGGAACAACCAAGGCCAGGAGCAGTGGCCACTAAGCTTGATAGGCAGTACGGCGTTCCCCGCCGGACCAGACACCAACGTCGTCGTTGATCATGCTCCGTTCCAGCCCTACCAGCAAAAGGAAGATGACAGCTACAGCTTTCTCGGAGTGCAGAGCCAGCATCATCTCTTCTTTGGAGAGTGGCAGCACGCAGATCAGTTCCTCGTGGACAACAACACAACACAGCCGATGAGCGGCGGCGGCTGGGAGCATGGTGACGACCAGCGCCATCAGATTCACCAGCAACAGCAGGAGGAGGAGAACAGTGGAGGGGGCTTTGGATTAGTACAAGTCCAGCAGAATCATCATCCCCAGGGGGGCCATGATCTGACTTCCTCGGACGAGCAGTCGTCTGGCTCTGATGAGAGAGATCAGATGGACGCGTTTCTTAGGGGCGTGCTGCACTCCGATGGGCCGCCTCAGGAGTTGGCAGGTGGCACGCAGGAGCAGGAGGGGGGCGATGATCCAGCGACGACTCTGCAAGCAGCAGGCACGCGGGAGCAGGGGGCTGGTGATACAACGACCTTGCAGAGTCTTCAGCACGATGATCGTGGGCTGTTGGCGTGGTTGCAACTGCTGCAGGCTCGCAACGAACACGTGTGTGATGGGCCGTGCTCTTGCATGATTTGTGTTCAAGGTCTGTGGCATTATTTTCTCGGTCCTTGAGTAGTGGTACCACGAGGTGACCATCAAGCTACTAAAATGAGATGAAGCACTTCCTAGTCCTACCTTTTAAATTGACTCTCTTTTCTAAATAGTTGAATCTATTTAGGAGAGTCAGAACAACTTATAATTTAGAATGGATGGAGTATTGAGTTCTACCATCTATTTCTTTAGTTGTACAGTAGTTATCAGTTAGTGTCGAACTTTGCGTTTGATTTGTGGACATGGTGATGGGTTTTCTGTTTGGCAAGTTTATTAGTCAGGTCTGCTTAGTGTTCATCAATGTTTATGCGGTATATATGCATGTGTGATGGCTATAGTATTGCTTCTGCTTCCTCAAGTTCTAAAAGAATATAATTCTCACTTTCAAAGAAGTTAAATAATTTTAAATTTAATCAGATCTAGCTATATGGATAGATACAAACATTTAAATAAATGATATTAGATTAGTTATAAAGTATACTTTTATGTAAATTTATTTTGAAACATGAACATTGAAACTATTTTTATATAAATTTTATTTAGCTTAAGAAAGTTTAGTTTATTCTAAACCTAGAATTGTGATTCGACAAGAGCGAGTAGTAGTATCTTGAGCGGGCGCCACCGCCAGCTGCAGGCGGCAACGGCGCTAGTCTCCGCCTGTCTTCCCGGAGTCCGGCGGAAGGCCGGTATCGGGAGGAGGAAAGGTCTTCCCAGGCACCGCGGCCCATGCTGAGGCAACTGGTCCGGTCGGGCCAGCTCGCCGACGCGAGGAGCCTATTCGACGCGATGCCGCACCGCGACGAGGTCGCCTACGCCACGCTCCTCTCGGGCTATGCCGCGGCAGCCGACTTCCCGAGCGCCATGGCGCTCTTCTCCCGCTTCCGCGCCTCCTCCCCGCCTCACGCCGCCGCGGACCCGTTCATCCTCAGCCCCGTCCTCAAGGCGTGCGCTTCCGCTGCCGCCGGCGCCGGTGCCGGCGAAGGGCTCCTCCCCCTCCCCCACGCCGCGGCCGCGGCCGCCGCGCTGCACGCGTTCGCCGTCCGCTCCTCCGCCGTGTCGTCCGTGTTCGTGTCCACGGCGCTCGCGGACGCCTACGCCAAAGCCGGCCGCCTCGAGCTGGCGCTCCAGGTGTTCGACGAAACGCCCCAGAAGAACGTGGTCTCGTGGACCACGCTCGTCGCCTCGCTGGCGCGGGCCGGCCGGCGGCACGACGCGCTCCGCCGCTTCGCCGAGATGCGGGCCTCCGGCGTGGACTGGGACTCCCACGCCTGCGCGGCCGCGCTCACGGCGTGCGCCGGTGCGGGGCTGCCGTCACGCGGCCGCGAGGTGCACGCGCTCTGCGCCAAGCTCGGCTTCGACGCCGTGCCCTTCGTTGCCAACGCGCTCGCGGCGCTGTACGCGCGGTGCGGCGACGTCGACCGCGCGCTGGCCGCGGTCGGACGCATGGGCACGCGCGACGTTGCCGCGTGCACGACGCTGATCGCGTCCTACGTCCAGACCGGCCGCGCGGAGGAAGCTATCGAGGCGTTTGTCAGGATGCTTCGCGACGAGTCGACAAATTCTGCGTCACCGAATGAGTATACTTTCTCTGCCGTAATTGCTGCGTGCCCAAATATTGAAGGTGCCTATCTTGGAGAGCAGTTACATGCACAAGCTGCACGGAGAGGGCTATCTCATACCCGCTCCGTGGCCAATTCCCTTGTCAAACTCTATGCACGCTGTGGACGTCTTTCAGCTGCTGATGCTATCTTCCGGGAGAGTGTTGTCAAGGATGTTGTCTCCTGGAGCACAATTATATCAGGATATGCACAGGAAGGCCTCGCCGAGGAGTCTTTTGCCTTGTTCTCAGAAATGCGGCATCATAGCAGCTGCCCTCAGCCGAATGAGTTTACTCTTGCCAGTCTCTTCAGTGTGTGTGCAAGTGCTGCATCACTGGATGCTGGACGCCAGCTGCATGCAGTTGCTGTCGCTGCTGGACTTGAACACCATGCAATGGTCAGGAGTGCGCTCATTAACATGTATGGAAAGAGTGGTAGCATGGCAGATGCTAATGTCGTATTTTCCAATCGCACTAAAGATGATGTGATTTCATGGACTGCAATGATCGTTGGGCATGCTGAGCATGGTCACAGCAAAGAGGCATTTCATCTGTTTGAGGAAATGTGCCGTGTCGGGCTAAAGCCGGACCATGTTACATTCATTGGTGTACTCACTGCTTGCTCTCACGCTGGGGAAGTTGAGCTCGGATTGAGATACCTCAATGCAATGAAAAAATGCTACAGGCTGGAGCCTGAAAAGGAGCACTATGGTTGTGTTGTGGATTTGTTAGCCAGAGCTGGTAGAATACATGAGGCTGAGGAGTTGATTGGAAGAATTGCTGCTGATGGAAGAGATGGTGTGGTTTGGACATCTTTGCTTAGGGCATGTGCTGCTCGAGGGGCAGAGGAAACTGGAAAGAAAGCTGCAGAGAGGATGATGGAGGCAGAGCCATGGGGATCAGGAGCACATGTGGCGATGGCAAACCTCTATGCTAGCAAGGGGCAGTGGCGTGAGGCAGCACAGGAACGCCATTTGATGAAGCAGAAAGGTGTTCTAAAAGGTGCAGGGTGGTCATCAGTCGAAGTTGGAGGGGAAGACAGGGCAGTTGGAGTGTTTGTTTCAGGAGATCGGACAAATCCCCATGACAATGCCATCTACATGATGCTTGATCTGATATACTATGGGGCCGGAATGGTTCGCCAAATCCCTGATCAGTTGGATTTAGGATCTGAAGTGGAGCTAACAGTTTACTAAGTCATTCTGAAAGAAGCACTTACTGAAAGTGAGAAATTTACATGGTACCCTGTCAATGATGAAACATCCATCGGAGGACAACATAAGGATACCCATTGTATCCTGCTCTTCGGCTGCTTCAAGTTATGATACCTGTCCATTTATCCTATCTTTCGTTTTTTGTTGGTGACTTTGCCCTATTCTAAATGCACCACTATTCCTTCCTTACTTAGCCATCTGATATTTTGTCATGGAAATAAATCACTACATTTATGGCAGATGTATTTCTAATAAATGGAACATAGTGTAGCATCTCTATGGAGAATCTCAAATGTTTGTTTATGATTAATCTAACTCTTTTTTTTTTTCTGACTGTTCTGTTCAGATACTTTTTATGAAGTGAGAAGAAAGCTGGATGACAAAAAAGAGGTCAGTAGATGCATGAATTCCTTATAGCCCCAGCTTTTCTATAGGTTCATTGTTTTTTTAAAGAGTTTCCTTTCCGCTGCAATGTGAGTTTGGGGTCATTAATTATGCAAGATTGCATTTTTCCATCCTTTGATTTTTGTGTGAGATTTGCCTTTTCACTGCAATGTGAGTTTGAGGCCATTGATTGTGCAATCTTGCACTGAGTGGGAGACTTGGATTTCTCCTATGGTATGGACTGGCTGATGTGTCCTATTGCTGTATTATGCCATTCTTGCCAGCCGTCCGTGACTCGGTCATTGCCAATACACCAAATTGTCACGAGCCCTGCCCCTCACCAAGGAGATGGTCAGCCCAGAAGAGTAAGAGCAACTCCAAGAGAAGAGCTATTTATATTGTGTATTCTATATTTAGCTATTTTGGAAAGAAAAGAGAACCCAACAGCTATTGTATTCAGTTTTCTAAAATAGCAAGTCATGTATCCTGGAGTTTTCGCATGGTAAATATAGCTTGCATGTGCCGTTAGCCATCTAGTTTGCCATACTACAAAGGCTGTTGTAGATTTTTGTTTTTTACATGATTTTCTATTTTAGAGGTTGGCTAAATGATGTGTTTAGCCATTCATTTTTACCAAGTCTCTTGGAGATGCTCTAAGAGAGCTAGGCCCAAGAACAGAAGAGTAACTGGCCCCGAATGGGCTTGTAACGTTTGTGAGTCAGGCCCAGAGTGTAGGGAGATATAGAGAGGGGAGAAGAGAGCAGAGAGGGTAAGGAATTACATCAACTGTATTGTTATAAGCTACTCTTCTTCCTCTCCAAGCCGTGCGAGTTGCCGGCGTTGTATCCAAATCCCTGTTTCTCTTCCTTGAAGCCGGCCGCCGATCCAGTGGTGGCTAACACAAATCTTGCGCCCAAGGAATGCAACAAAACTGTTTTCACATCAGAAGTAAGTCATGGCACAGCAGATAAATTACTAAATGGTGCTATTGACACATACTCTATACATAAAGAACCTTCCTCACTTGATATGGTCTCTTCAGCAAAAGCCAAAAGGAACAGATGTTGAAGCTCCTTCCTTGAGTGGTAATGCACAAGGTTCATTGACGCCGGATGTCAATAAAGATGGAGTTGAAGACGACACAAATTTGTAAGAGGGCAACACAGAAAGTTTCGCAATTTTTGAACTTACTGCAAGGGAGAAATTTACATGGGGCCTTGCCATGACGAAATCATCTCATATCTTTTGCGCTACTGCTTTGTGGGAAATCTGTATACTAATGCTGTACTGATCTGCATACAGGTCTTGATAAGATGTCTGCGACATTTAGCATTCAGACATCTATGGTGCACTGAATTCCAGTCCAATCAAGTCTTCTAAAAAGGAATTATATATCCCAAATAAATTAAAATACCTGTGGCAGTTACAGGCTGAATGGTGCCCAAGTTAATATTGTATCACAATATTCTGAAAAAGAATTCTATCCCAAACAAATTAAAATACCTATGTCTGATACAGCTGAATCCTGTCCAAGTTAATATCTGCATCAGATTGGTATTGCAGAAGCCCATTCTTCAGTCTACCAAACTGATGTAACCTCGGTGCATTGCTCAAGTGACTTGGGAGCAAAGCAGAATGTGACTGTCTGCCTGATGATCCTTCCAGATTGTCTGTGTCGTATTCATTCTTTTCCAAAAGGGAGCCTGCCAGTATATGGAAGAAAATTCGCTATTCACAATCACAACAACATTTGCACTACTCTTTAAATTTGTGCTAGTAGTAAATTGTTTCTTGACTGACTTGTTGATTACTAGGTCAATATTCGTGCACAGCCTGATGATGCTAGTGTTACAATAATAGAGGGGTTAACTTTATCCCATGTGCCAACTGATCACATGTTACTTTACAACGTTGACGATAGAGTGATGTAAAGGTTAATGATGTCCATTCTATTGTACAGCCTTTTGACTTTTGTCTCTGTTGAGATGCCAGATCTAGGTGCAATTTTTTCTGAGCTTGGTTTCATGAGCTAGAGATTGGCAACAGAAGTCTCTTTTTATCCTTTTGTGTGAACGTGTTGGTTGTTGAAGAACCAAGTACATTTGTTTCATGAGTAGTAAATGAGTGGAATCTGGATATTCAAAGTGTATGGGGAATTCCTTTTTGGGTTGAAATGCTGCTATAACTTTGTGTAAAACTTTCTATGCCTGGTTTCATGAGCTACATGCTACCAGAAGCCTCTGTTTATTTTCTGTGTTACCAGTTGAGGAACTAATTATTGGTTTCATTCATAATGAGTACTAATTGAAATGGAATCTGCTGGATATACATTGGTTTCATTCATTATGAGTAGTAATTGAAATGGAATCTGGATATTCAAAGTACATGTTGGAAGTTTCGTCGCAGGGATCAATCAGCAAAACAACACTGGTAATCCCTCTTTCGGATATGATCATTGCATCATTGTTTTACATATATCTTTTTGCCAGTAGCAGGTGAGGTCCATGAGCAGAGCACAAGCTAGCTAGCAGCCCCAACCATGCATTGTATTTGAGCAGGAGTGGGGTTAGGGCAGCACTTGAGTTAGAAAGAAACAAAAAAAATCACCAGTGATAGATACTAGTAGCAGAGTGGTAGCACAATGATGCCGCTTTGGCGAGCTTAGGGTTCGGGAGACGCTTTAACTAACCCCAATCCTACTCATCTCTCCATCCACAGCCGTCTGTAAAGCTCTATCCGGCGGTGACTTCGAGGCACCAAACCCAGGCAAGGGCCCCTGCCCGGAATCATGAGCCATGACTATGTCTCAAAAGCGCCACAGGTTAGCCGTAGTATCACACTGTCACTACTCTAATATCTGCAATGATGGGAGTCAGAGATGGCTGGTGGATCAACTCCTCCAAATTGCACTACTGGTAGAAAAGAGAAGAGTATAGAAGGAAACAAATCACTAATCAATGATCAAGGGCAAAGCAAAGCTACCGGCGTTTAGTGTCTACTTAGTAATATAATAATAGTATACAATTACCACTATAGAGTTAGTACATGACACTACGGAGTAGCCCTCATCATAACCTTCTAGAAATGAAAAGGTAGCTAGCCGGAAAAGAAAACGTAAAAAGAAGCTCTGATTTCTCCTCTTCCGTGCAGTTTAGCATGCATCTTAAGCTGATGAGCTCCATTTGCATTGCTAGATAGAACTATAGAATCAATGCTATTAGCTTCTCTTGTAGTTGTAGCTCCACTGTGTGCGGGGAGCAGGACTGGTAGCCATCTTAGCCGACGTGTTGAGCCCAGGATCACCGCCACGCCACCACCTCGCTCGAAAAGCCGGGGACACCTCGAATAATCCACTGATCGTGCTGCGTGCGCTGCTCGGCATCGATCGGAGCCGAGCGAGCGAGGCCGCCACCGCCAGAAGCCAAGAAGTGCGTGTAGGTGGCCGGCCGGGAGGACCGGGGAATCGGCGATAATTGAGGAATCGCGAATCGGAGACGACGCGGACGAAGCGATCCGGTGCGCGTGCCTTCCGTCGCGGCAGTGACTATTGACCAGTGGCCGGAACGATGCCGAGAAAGGGATTAGTTAGGAGGATAAGAGAAGTGTCCTGATTTGGGGCACTTGGCACTTTGGAATGGTCGCAAAGTCGCAACACAAGTGGCTGTCCAAACACTAGAGCCGGGCCGGGACGGAATGGAAGGAAGGCGGTGCTTTGTCCCGGCATCGGATTCGGATTCGATGCTCGTTTTGTTCGTTCCTTCGCGGAAAGGTATATGTCCGATCCGTTGCTTAGCACGGTGTGTCGTTGAAATTTTTGGCAGACAAGAGAACGAGATGGTTTGGTGTGCCGCACACACGCGCGCAGCGCCCAACTGGTTAGCACTGCAGCGTGATGGCGAGAGAGAGTACGTTGCCGTGTCGGGGGGAATAAATAAACCAGTGTTCTCAAAGCGAGAAACGGAATCGTATCCATGCTTATCACATCAGATATATCGGAATTCTGTATTATTGTCCTTCGCTTTTTTTTTTAAAAAAAAAAGAGTAGTAAAATAACCGGATGCTTGAGCTTCAGCACCTAAGGTTTAGAATATGGTGCGTGGGTATGGTTTTAATTTAGGTGCATGTAAATTATGTTTATGTGAACATTGCAACGTGACCTATAGGTTATTTTGCGATGCTCGCTTGTTACTTTTATTGGATCTTAAGCTTAACCTTAAATAAAAAAGTCCAGGACCCATAATAAATAATAGGAAAATAAAAGGATTAATCTCTTATGAGGAATTGATAAAAGAATGACTCAACTTAGATAGGTGTAAATTATGTGCACATATTGTGAGTAAAAGGTGGAAGATAAGACACGCTTGCACCCGTACCGTGACCCGAACCTTGGCATGAGTAATATGTCGCCAATAACAAAAGGTTGCAGATCTAAACTCAAAATGAGAAGGTCAACAATGAAGGATGATAGATGAGTAAGAGGTGGAAGGAAGAAATTTACCATGACAGTACCAAGGGAGAGAAGTTTTGTGTACTTGTAAATAGTTTGTAGAGGATATACATATAACTCTAACAAATAAGCGCCTGTAGCTCAGTGGATAGAGCGTCTGTTTCCTAAGCAGAAGGCCGTAGGTTCGACCCCTACCTGGCGCGTTTATTTTTATCTTTTTTTTTTTGGCACTTTCAAACCCTATCACGACACATCAGACACTTTCAAACCCTATCACTTATTCACGACACATCAGACATTACTTGTGTCAATTTTTTCCAAAATCATTTCACATTTGTTTCATGATTGATTTTTTTTTCTTTTGCACGTTCAACCACTATTCGTATCGCTTTCTATAAGACTTCACTCGTGTCAAATTTTTTTCCCACGTCACATTTGCACTCTGAACTTCTGATAGCACAGCTGCTCCAGCAGAGATCTATAGCTTTGCCGTCCTTCTATAAACAAAGCCAAGTGCCAAACTAGCGGCCTAGAGAGCGGTAGAGCTAGCTAACCGAAGTATTGTGCGCGGGCGTGCAATGGCGCGGGTAGCCATATCACCTGCTTGCCCGACATGATTACAGTAATCCAGCACCATTAGCAATAGTCAATCATTGCCTCGAACTATTCAAACGGAGCCTATCTACGCGTCGTGCTACCACCAGGCACCAGCAGCAGCTAAAAACTACTAGTGTAAATTATCCAGCACCAGGAGCATTCTGCAGCCAACTTGGTCAAGGCCACGGCCACAAATATGCTCTTTTGACGTAGGAGAGGTCGCATGGCTGACACGATCCAAAGACAACAGCAACACCCAGCCCAATCACAGGGCGACGCCCCCGACTTCTGGCCTGCCACGGTGCCACGAGAGCGGCGGATCACGCCGCCGTGTCCCCCCACCAGACCCCACCTTTTTTGTTAGCTACCACCTTGTAATAAGATAGTACTAATACTAAAACCCGTAAAAAATGCATAAAACGGTAAAAAAAAAAAGAAAAATATGGGTAATTTATTCGGCCGCCGTCCCTATTTTACCTTCCTTTGGAGCATACGAATTTCACATGAATGGTATAGGAATTTGACACGAATCAACTCATTTTTCATGGGATAAATGCAGGAACATGAAGGGAAAAAAAAAATCCCGTGTTTCAAAGAGAGGCCTTAGTTTGGTAAATTCTCCTTCCCATCCATGTCCCTCACTTGTCTCCAAATAATTTTGGCACACTAGGTTTATTGGCCTTAAATTTATCCGATTTCTTGGAAATGAGGTTATAACTTATACCAAATCCAATTAAACACAAACAAAGATGCTAACTCATTATCATCGGCATGAGTTATTCACTACTAGTCGCTAATAAGCTAATTGTTAGGTCACGCGCACCTATTAAGATGGTGTAGAAGTAGAACTAAATTTTACGCCCTTTGTGCCTTTCCCGGTGATGTGAGGAATGACGATCCGCGCTCGATCGCTCGCACCCCGGGCGCGCGGCAGCTCACATGCGCATGAACACGACCTCCGCTCTCTCTGGCTCTCTGCACAAGAATAATCAGCAGCCACCTAGCCTAACCCCCTACTCCCCCTGTCTATGTGAACTAGTTTAGCAGCTATCGCTTGTTCCACCACCACCTTTTATTTAGGGTGCGATGCCTCCTTTATTCCAAATCAAAAAAATGTTCGATCGGCCGGTGATGTCCGTGCGCCCTTTGTTTTTTGTTTTGTACCTGGAGAAACGGGGAAAAGAGGGCCCTTTTTACCCCCTCTTTCTGTGAAATCATGCAGGCCTTTTATGCTAGTAGTGACAATGATGCGCTCTTGTTTTTTGTTTTCTCGCAGAAAAAATGTACTGTACGCTAATGATGCCCATGTGCTCGGTTGGACTTTGGACGAATTTCGACGCTTGTTTAATTCGCATTATTATGGTAGCCAACCCTACCTTGGTAGTTTGTAGCCCGGCTAGCCGCTAGTGAAAGCACGAGCACGAGTGGTGATTTGGCTTGGATTGGAGAAAGAGAGAGAAAAGGCTTGTTGGTGGTGACGGCGAGCATTGCTCGCTTGCTTGCACGTAACGTAGCGGGCGCCGACGGGCAACGGCGGGGGAGTTGTTCCGACGCGTCTCGTCGTCGCCTGCTGGGCTGCTGGCTGATGGATGCTGCCGTGCCGCGACCTGGGTTGGATGGGTTGGTCGGATGGAAACCATCGGGGAGAGCGGGAGAAAAGGGCGTTTGCCCCGCGACAAAAGGCACCGCACGTGTGCACAGCGCGTCTCCCGGCGGCCGCCTGCCTCTGTCGTGTCGTGTCCCGCTGGCGTCGTCCGTCCCGTCCCCTCCTCGGCGCGCGCGCGCGGCCGGACGACGCATCGCACGGCCAAAAGTGGCCCAGCAGTAGCTGCGGCTAGCCTGCACGCACAGTGCCAGTAGGCTTCCGCGGCTGGATGGATGCGTTGCATTGCAATTCGCAAAGCAGATCGGGGTGGCCGTGGAGGGAAGCGACGGCTCAGGGCTCACGCTCGCGGACGGCCGTGCGCCGTGCACGCACACGCACGTGTCAGCTGCACTGCACTGCACACCTGGGTTGATTGGGAGACCATCAGACCAGAACAGCGAGTGATCGAGTGACGGAGTGACAGTGACCTGACCTGCCAATCTGGTTTGCATGCAGTGGATGTACTGTGGCGATGGCTGGACTTTGGGCCTCCAATGTCCAATCCCTAGCGGCAGCAATGCTCACGCAAACCAAATGCCAGCTGGTGGATGTACCTGTTCCAGTTTGAAACCACCGGGGTCCCGGGAATTTTACTTTTACGAGTTGCCATCGAATAAATTCGGAGTAATCCCTTCCCAAAAAGAGAGGCAGAAAAAAAAAATGGTTCCAAACGAGTCCAGGACGCTGCTGCGGCGGCCTGCAGCTGCGTCTCCTCCTGCTTCCTCCTGCTTGGGGCATTTGAACACGTACCGACGTACCGTACGCAAACGCTCTGGCACGTCCAGGGCGGTGGTGGTACGCTGGTATAGTACGGCTGTACGACGAGATCGAAATGTCAGGGGCTCAGGAAGAGCAGCGTCCTTTTCTTTCGGCGGAGTCGCACGTGAGGCCGGAGGGGCATTTCTGCCACCCCGAACGCCGGCGGCTCGCCTCGGCCTGCACCCGCCGCGCTGCCGCGGCGGCAGGGACGGACAGGGCTGGGCCACCAGCCACCGGCACGAACATGAGTGGTACTGCAAGGCTGCACCTGCACGAATGCACGATGACCCGACGCTGACGCCGGGCCTTGTGCGTGCCGCGACACCACTGCCCCTGCCCCGAAGCCCGTGTTGCTTTCGTGTTTTTGTCGCCCTTGTTAAACTTTGTTCATTCGAATTTGCTCGAAAGAAAAAAAAAACTTGTTCATTCGAATTTCTAGTCCTTAAATGGCAATACTTTTAATCCTAGACTTTATATGGCGAGATGTGTCGGTTAATCTCTAATTACTTATCTAATGGAGTATTAGTCTAAACAAGTTCTAACTTGTTCTACACGCTAAATGTGTTGTGCTAGTTGTGTTGTGTGTTGATGTGGACCATACATTATTAATCTTCTCTCTCGACCATCTCTTCATCCCATATCCTCTATCTCTCCTGAGCTATTTTTTCTCTCACTAGAAACCTTCAAGACGATAGTGCAAGGTTGTGGTAAGGAGTGGCCTAGGTGCAAACACCAACAACGATGAACTCTTTTCTCTCCGGGGACGTTGACACATGTACTCCACATACCATGTCCACATCAACACACAATCATTGTACCACGTCGTGGTATAGTGCAGGCCAAGACATGTTTGGTATTTAACTTTCAAAATAAGTTTAGGGATCCAAATAATATCACCGACCACCGTACAAGTTTTTTTTCGAAAACGTGCGCTGCACGTGTCGCATTAAGAGAAGATAGAGTTTTGTTTACAATCCGCCCGTCCGAAGCGAGATGCCTGGCACGGTGCGGATAACACACATTACACGAATCGCCGGCTTTAACGGCGCAGCTTAGAGTGGTGTAGTTCTAGGCTAACAAACTTTGCGACAAGGTAGAAGCGCGATCGGGGCCTCTCGGGCTAGACCTCCGACGGCGCAACATGCGCCCGGCGGCCACCACGTTTGGGGAAGAGGATGGCCAGGGCCTGCTTCCTCCCCGAAAGGCTCGCCGCCTTGTAGGCCTTTCCGGAATTCTTCATGCACATCCTTGCCGGGAACGCTGTTCACCGGCCGACCGGTCCACTTGCTCGCCAGCGGCACCCGCTTCGCCCGCAGGTCCGGCTTGGGTTCACGGAAGGGTGCTTTGGCCGCGAGCCGCGCACTCCTGCGGGGCATCCAAACTTCGTCGTCATCATCATCAGCTCCGCGTGGCACGTGTGCGCGGGGTGTCGCTTGGAGGATCGGCTCGTCGAGGGGCAAGCTTAGGGAGGCGATGAATGCCGCCGCCTCATCAGCCGCTCCTAGTGGTGTCCCTCCGTCCCCGGCAACGTCCTCGGCAGAGTCTACGTCTTGGAAGTCCATGTCCGCAGTCGCGACGGACGGTGCCGAGCCGGGCACCAGCACCGCGGCGTCCAGCGCCGCCTCTGACCCGGGCACCGCGTCGTCCAGTGTTGCTTCCGACCCGGGCGCCTCTAGTTCGGGCGGCTGCCCCGCGGTGTCAGCCAACAAGGAAGTCGGGCGCGCTACGGGGTGTCCAGCGAGCTCATCAAGCATCGGGTCGACCCTCGCGCAGCTCAACTGGCCCTCGCGCAGCTCAACCGCCGGCGGGGCAGAGTCACCAGTGTCGGCGTTGTCGGTGGAGGCATCGACCTCGACGATGTCGACCTCCCTTGGTCCCTTGCTCCGACGCCGCCGACGCTGCCGGTGCCGACGACGGGCAGCCCTCACTGCCTTCCGCGTGGCTCCGACCGAGCCTGCTGTGGGTGGACTGTGCAGCACGCCGCCGTCCGTGGCGGTCGAAGGAATCGGACAACGGATTTGCCCCATGACGATAGGCGCCGCGTGCGGGTCCGGAGCAAGAGGAGCGACGTGACCGCCACCGCCGCGCGAGACAGCACAATCTTGTGCGCGTCGCGCAGGACAGTGCCTCGCCCGGTGCCGCGTGCTGAGGCAGAGGAGACCACCGTACAAGTTCAAAACTTGAATACGAAACTTTATTAAAAAGCCAACAAGCTAGATAACACCATCTTGCAAATTTATTTATGAACCCTCCGTGATTTTCTCCTTTTCGTTTTTATTTATGATCATTGCTTTGAAACGGGGTGGGCTTGATTTCTTTCATCTTTCCCGTCTTCATGAAGATGTTGCGAGCTCACTATTTTATAGCGTGATCAGCCAATATATTCAAGCTTCGCATGACTCCGGCCGTTTGCTTTCATTCATTTGATATTTGGTCAGACAACTGCGGTCAGAGACGACCTGACCGAGCGGTGGCCGCTGCTGCTGATCTCTCTTTTGATTTTGCGTGTGTACGTGTCGTGTGCTTCGCCACAATTCACAAGATAAGCAGCATTTTTCAAACTCGAAACCGCCGGAGATTTCGCCCGTCCAAATTAACTGCAAAAGTTCCATTCCATGGACCGCCGAACGCCGCTCGCCGGGTTCGCGACAAGCTGCGTCCTTCCAATCTCCGCGCGCGCGACACGACGGGTCGTCGGGGGAGAGAAAGAAAAGGGGAAAAGTGGGGAGCGCGTAGAGAAAGCCAGCGCGGCCCGGGAGCCGGGGCACACGCACACGGGCGAGCTCGCCCGGGCCGAGGCCATCCACCGGTCTGGTCTCGTGCGCAGACGCACGCACGCACCCACCCTGGGACCGCGAGGCACGGAGGCAGAGGAGACGACGTCCGGTCCGAGTCGGCCGGCCTCGCCGCGCGTGGGTGTGGGGTGGCCGAGGCCGACGGCACGCACCGTGCACCGATGGCCGCGCCCGGCTCGCGCAGGCACGAATCTCCGGGCCGGCCAGCCGGGCAAGGGCCCAATGGCGACCACACGGACGGAACCACGCACGCTCCCTATTGGCGAAACGTGGCCGTGGCTACGTGCACGTACATATGCCGTCGCATTTCATCTGATGCTCCCCTGTCAGCCTCGACGCCTTGCTGCCCAACACGGGAGCAGATTTTGCCTTGTCAAGGAATATATTAATCGTATTCCGTCAGTCTCTAAATAAAACGACTTATAAAATCATCATTACTGATTTTTAAAGCCTTGTCAGATTTATAATAATTTTGATTAAAAATCAAAAGGTTTAACTCAAACCAACCCTGCAAATTGATCTGTTTGGGGTGAGATGGAGTATATTATTCTAATACTATTATCTTGTAGTAACATTTGACTGCTCGTTGATACTATCCGATTGAATACTTACCTCAGTCGTCATAATTGTGCATATATAACAAAAAAAAGGCATATTTTTTTAATGAATCATATCCGTTTCTATGAGCATATTTGAATGACTAAAGTGGAAGATTGTGAAAAGTACAAGCCCACATAATTTTTTTGGGGCCGAGATGGAGTATTATTCTAATATTATCATGTAGTAGCATTATTTAACTACTCGTTGATACATCGATACTTACTCCATCTTCATTTTTTTTAGGGGACTCCATCTTCATAACTATGTACGTAGTATATAACCATAAAAGAAGAAGAACATTTTTTTTAATGAATCACAGTACAATTTTTTTTTTTTTTTTTGTATAACCCATACTATATCCGTTTCTTTGAGCATATTTGAATGAGTAAAGTGAAAGGTTGTGATAAATACAAGCCCAATATTGTACTATTTGTATTGTACACAGCACCAATCATTATTATTGTCCTATAATGATGACACGTTGCCAGATTTTAGTTGTGCGAGAAAGAATAAGCTTTATCATATACGCATTCAACAGCAGCACCAATTCCCCTACCAGTATTAATAAAATACTGTACGCCCATACAAAACAGAAAAGCATACACACAAGAAAAAAAAAATCTAGAACAAAATAAAGAGACGGATAAAATGGATTAACAGAAAAGTCCACAGAAAAAGGCTCCAAAATTTGCCTATATAAACCCTCCTCCACCTCACCCCATCCAAAGAATTTCCAGCAGCAGCAGCTCTCTCACTCCCTTCACTCTCCTCAGCTTCCCTTCCAAAACCCAAGCAAAGCCAAAGCCCCGGAGCGGAGCACGTCGACGTGCGGTGCCCCCAAGCTGCGAAGCTACAGCTTGCACATCTCGCAGAGCCCGACGACAGCCATGGCGGCCGCCGGAGCAGCGCTTCGTCTGCGCCTCCTGTACCGGATGCTGCGCGTGGGGGAGCTCCTCGCGCTGGTAGCGTTCCTGTCCTGGTCGTCCTCCCGCGTCCCGTCCGCGGCCGCCGCGGCGCTGCGCCTCGCCGGGTCTCTCCTCCTCAACGCCCGCTTCGTCTTCGTCCTCGGGAACGCCATCGTGCTCCTCCTCCTCGCGCTGTCGCGGCGCGACCTCTCAGCCTCCACCTCCACCTCCTCCTCCAGCGGCCAGCAGACGAGCGCGGCACCGACGAGCACGACAGCTGCGGCGGCACCGCCACCGCAGGATGACGCGCCAAGCGCCGTCAGCGCCAGCGATAGCTTCCCTTCCTCGTTCGCCGGTACTTTAATAGCGCCACCGGCTCCGGCCACCTCGCTGGAGGCCTTCAGCGCGCCTACGCCGGCGGCTCCAGCGGCAGAGGCAGCGCCAGCGCCAGAGCCGGCGAACGCCGGCCCGGCGTTCGAGTTCGACGACAGGCCGCCACCGGCGGCGTCGGCGGTGGCGCGGGTGAGCAGCAAGGTGGCGCGCGCGCCGAGGCGGAGCAGGTCGGAGAAGATGGGCCCGCGGGTGCTGCAGCTGCGGCGCGCGGCGTCCCCGCCGCCGGCGGAGCTGCGTCGGTCGGAGTCGGAGAATGGGCGGCGGCGGTCGTCCGTGTCGGCCCGGGATGCCCGGGCGTGCGGATGGGGCGCGGACGACGCCGACGAGTTCCGGCGCACCATAGAGGCCTTCATCGACAAGCACAAGCGGTTCCACCGCCAGGAGTCCATGAAGACGATGGCCGTCATCCCCGCCGGCTCCGGGTTCGGGCACTGCGAGGCCAACCCGGCCTTCACCGGCGCCCTCGCCGTCGTCGAATAATTTAGCCGGTGGGCGAGGCCAACCCGGCCTTCACCGTGCCCCCACGCCCTGTGCGGCAGAGTACATAGCGGAGCCGGCGAAGCTTCCCTGGCTGAACCTGCGTCTCGTGTTCATAGTTTGCCAAGGCTCTGTTCTTCAGAAGGGCCACCTTTTTTTTTTTCTGTGTTTTATTTTCGCGTGCGTTTCTTCGTCTCGCCATAGGAACCCTGCTGCGACTACGAACGGGGTTTAGAGAGCCGTTCAGGTCTGCTGCCGTTGGATCGCGGCGTGTCTCGGATCCAACAGAGCGATCTTAAACCTGTGCTCTGATCTGGCAACGAAGGAAATGGACGAAAACTGCATTGCATGCATGCCGGATTTCGTTCGTCTCTGAATACTGATGCCGCTGAATTTGTTGATGCTGGCTGGGTGGACGAATGGAGAGCGATCCGTGTGAGAAATGACGCGACGCGTCAGACAAACCCAGAATCAGATGCGAGGTGGGGTAACCCAAAGGCATCATCGCCTTTGATCAATTATCGTTCCGTACAGACTTAGGAGAGTACTGTAGTAAATAAATACAGAGTTTCATGAAGTAAAAACAACCGTACTGGTACTGTGGTACAGAATCGATCGACACTTAAAAACCCATGACGTTATTTAATTTCCGCATCCAAGTGAGCATTAAGCACCATTTTTTTTCACGTGCAGGCATATATATGCCCGTATTTCAAGCATTCAGCACCATGCAAAGTACCGGTACTGATACTACGGTATACGAACATCATCGGTCGGCTGTCGTGTTGCATGTATCGCAGGACCTCGCCGTACTTGTTGGTAGTGGTATGATACAAACGGCAAGCTTTTGCTAGCTCGATGTGTCCCGCTCCGTGGTTGCATGGGGCTCGATGCCTTTCCTATATAGTCCTACTAGGAGAAGACTGATGATGGACGCCGGCGTCTGCGCCCCGACGCCGGACGGGACGACACGAGCGTGACCGACCGCGAGGCCGGCCCGGCCCTTGCGTGGAGTGTGAGAATTGGCAGTGGCAGCAAGCATCCAAGCAGGTGGGCGAGGCCACTGCACTGTTCGTCTATTCGATTCCCCGTGCCATCCATCGGGCTCCACTCCGCCTGCACGGAGAGAGATGAGAGATGACGGAAAGCGGACGTGCCGAACAAATTCCTTGTTCCCTCCCCCCCCCGGTGCGGTGCGGTGCAGTGATCGTGATTTTGATTTTTCAGCGCGAGAGAAATTCCATGGCGATTCGCCACTACCGCCACCACCGCTCCACCACTTGGCTCATTGGCTGGTTGGCGCTGGCGGCGGCACGGTAGGGAACGGCAGGCTCCGGAATGTCTCGGCGAAACCCCAAATCTTCCTGGGGTTCGATTCGATCGGATCGATCTTGTTGTTGGGTTCCAGGAGCCGGGCGTGTGCGTGTCCCCGTTCCGTTGGTCTGTGCTGCGTTACACTACACCTTGGGGTCATTTTCGCCTCGCCCTGTCTTTGTTCTCGTTTGATGCGCACGCACAATCCCCAGCCTGCTGCCCAGCTTGCCCCGCCCAGGGAAGCTGCCCCTGTTGCTGTTCGGACAACCAAATGCAGCGATGCTTTCTCTGCGTTTCATACGGAGTAGATAGTAGAAAACAACACCTGCTTCCACTCCAAAACTCTGCCTCTGTCGCTCTTACCTTCTCTGCATTCATTCATTCGAATTCAAAAGCAAAACTATCCCTCTAGCTCTTTCTTAAATATAAACTTCAAGTGGAATCCTGGTCGAGGGGGAACTGTGTCTATGTATATGGAGTGGTGGCACACTCATTCTATAAGACTATGGTTTTTCTTTCTTTTGTTTTTCTTTCGCTTTTATAACTTTGTGCCGTGTACATCCCCGGATGTAGAGGTCAGATTTTAAATCCATTATCTAAAAAACAAGCAGTCAAACAACATCAACTTTGAGCTCAGCGGGGTTGCATTGCATTGCATCTCATGTGAGCAGGCTTTCATTCGGCAAGGGCATATATGTTTATAGTGTAAACATATAAATATACACTAATTTGTTGATGGTGTCGCCATCAACATCTCCAAATACAGCGATGTGCACCGTCCAATCCAATCCAAGAAGCAAATGCAACAATATATACTAGTTAACTACTGCGAGTGCAAACAAATCATCATGATACCCGCTCGTAATCATGGTTCCAAGCAATTTCTGTGACACCAAGTAACTCACCGGTCACCACCCATCACCCAACCAACCAGTACTTTGGTCTCTTTGGACGAACTGAAAAAGGAAAAACTGCACCTTTTCTTTCCTTTTCTTCCCATGCCGGTGAAATACTACACTACTGACTACTGCAGTACCGTACTGCATAAATATTTCTCTACATACAAGCTTCTTTTATGTGCTTTTTTGGGGCGCATGCTTTCCGTCGCTTTATTTGCTTCGAATATAGTTTCCTTCTCCACTACCGATCAGAGAACTAATATCAATGTTATCCACTAGTACAAGTATTAGTTTGTTGCCGGTTCCCTCCAAATCCATTATCCGCGAAATGATTCCTCCTGGCGTGGCAGCGCAGACAAAAGCCAGGGTCAACATCCCCCCAGGCAAAAGCCCATATTCCCACGCATATATAATTTTAACAACTTTGCCGCATCGTTTTTATCTTATACTATACACTGGTCCCTCCGGCCTGAAAAAAGTATAATTCTTGGTGTGGATCGCTCGAAGCAAACTTCCATAATTCTAACCAGTTTCTATAGAATGTTATTAACATTTGCAACTCAAATACATACACTACGAAGATGTATTCTATGATCATTCTAACAATACTTATTGGGTATCATAGATTTTAGTATTTGTTTGGCTAGATTTTGGTCAAACTGAAAAACTGTTTGACAAATACATGGTAAAGCAGCCGTGCCCTTGGTTTTCAGTGGGTAGTGGATGCTGCTACCAACAGAAAATGGCTTTTGGAATATGTCGCTTTGTGTTCATTGATTATAGTGCTGCTTCTCCTTGGCTGTTAAGTATGTCTCTCCACCAACCTGACCCTACCTGTCCCTGTCCGTTGTTTCATTCATAATTCATCCGTTCGTTCATACAATATGAATGCTGGGAATTTTGGAATGCAAGCAGTAGTTGATCGATGTGCGATGTGTTGGTTCTGGTCCGCGCCGGACAGAGGCAGCAGGTCGGCTGTTGTTTGTAAGAAAGATGCATGCTTGGTGTTTTGTTAGATCAGGGAGCCAGGCCATGGAATGATTGAACCGAAAGCCATTTTGGGTACCGGTCAGCTGGTCAGGTCAAGGTTCTCCGTCCATGACAACCGAAACAAGGTCCTGAAGCCCTGCAACCTCTTGTTTAGATCCACTAGATTCTTTGTTCACTTGTGGCTTCGTACAAACAAATGCAGACATTTCAGAGACTTTACGCTTGGCACGAACTAATCTAGAGATTTCAGATTGTCGCGCTGTTCGGTTGATGCCTTGATGGTTTCTATGGCAGGTACAGGTAAGCTGGCTTATACTGTTTTTTTTTTTTTTTTTTTTTTTTTTTTTTGAGAGAAAAACACTCATGGCTGATAAGGTCAAGCAAACGGTGCTTGAGAGAATGAGAGAATGATCTATTCAGTTCCTTAAAAAAAAAAGAATGATCTATTCAGCATCATATTTTGTTTTAAGAGATAGATAGAATGATCTACTCAGCATCCACAAGTATGGAGTCCATACACTGATATAAATGTCCTGATTGGAATGATCTACTCAGCATTTGGGCCAGGTCTAGCACACTGGCCCATGGCCCTAAAGAATTTCATGAGAAAAGGATAGGCTTGCACGTACTTAGAAGCCCAAATGCAATTTGGCCCAGATTTAATACTTAGAAGCCTTTGCGTGCAGAATTTCTGTTTATCTTCTAAAGATTTTTCTAATTCCTCATCTTCCACTTTTCTCTGGTATGGTCGTGTGCCTTCCGGCTTCCATGCATGCGTGCCTTCCGGCGTCCGCGCATGTGTGCGTTTCCCACCGCGCATGCCTCCCATGCGCTTTCTTTTTTTCTTTTCCCTTTTTTTCCCTTTTCTTTTTTGTTTCTTTTTTTATGCTTCATTTTTTTATATTTCTTGTATTTGTTATATTCTTTTAATTTTTAATTTTTAAATTTTTCTTAGTTCATTTCTGTCTTCATTTTCTGTTGTCGCAAATTTTTCTTAATATTTTTTTTTATATTTGGTCATGTTTTTAAGAATGATTTCTCTTAATAAGAAAAATATTTGTAAATAAAATTTTATCTAAATATATTTATGTGTGATCTTGTTTTGAAGGATTTATTGTAACGAGTTTAATGGTGTAATCGGAATTTAATTTGGATGTTCAGTTTATTAGTTACAACTTTTTTATTTCATAAAAAAGTGGAAGGTAGCTAATAAGAAAATCTCCTAAAGATATGTAGTCACTCCTTTGCGTGGGCACCAAGCCCTCCGGCTGACCTAGACGCCCAGTGCCCGTTGTAGCCCAAATGGCGTGCGACATTACTACTCTCGGCTTGCAGGTTGCAGCGACTCGAATCAGCCTAGAAAGGACACTGGAGTACCACTTTATAGTAAAATTCCCCGCAGCGTGATACTGGATGCGTTCCGGAAAGCTCAGGACGAGCTTCGATCCTGGCTCTGTCCAGTGTGTACGACGCGTTCGGTAAGCCCCACGTGGGCCTGCGCGTCCATGTCCACGCAGCATCCCGAGAAAGAGAGAGAGAGAGAGGAGTCCCACACCGCCGGAGAGGGCCGCTGCGCCGCCGTAGAGGGAGAAGGAGAGGGCCGCTGCGCCATGGCCACCCGCCAGCCCCGCTGCCGACCGCGCGCGGGCGAGCCCCGCCGCCGGTCCGCGCGCGGGAGCTCCGCCAGGGGCCGCGCGGGTAAGTCCTAACGCCGCGACCACGGGCGAGCGGCGCCGCCCGCCATGACCGTTTATGGTTAATTCGTAATGAGTATGTTTTCCAGAACAGAGTGATCTCTAGCCCTAATGTTGTCATACATCGTTCTATGATCTTCATGCAGAGATGGAATATATTGCTCAGGGGAAAGGAAAAAGACTGGGCACTAAAGATGATGGAAAAGCTATCCCAACATTTAGCATCAAGCGGCCATGGTTAGTGGCGTGAAAAAGGAGGACGTCCAAGAAGGAAGATCAAAGAACCAAGAAAAGATGAAGCCGAGTGGAGGCGCGAGATGTCTCAAAAACTAGTTATCCTTGCCCTGTGGGCCATTTTTGTAATTTTCATTCAGTCTGTTTGAACCTTTATATGTCGCCGGTAACCCCAGCGAACAAAACACTTTGCTTTCTGTAAAGCGGGGCCAATGGTCTTTGGCCTAAAAAATAAAAAGTTAACGAATTTGCATCAAACAAGATCGTAAATGAGAAGGGCTAGTGGGTCTCGAAATATTCTAGAGCAAGGGAGACAAAAGAAAGGAAATGTAGGAGCTTGAATTCACGAGCTCATCTATTTTAACACAAGTTCTAAATGGCCAAACACTAAAAGTCTCATGTGTTACGTAGCTTTATGTCCAGCGGGATACAACAACACGAGACCAAGACAAATAATAGGAGCTCGTATGTGTTCAATGGGGTTCTAAGTTCAAAAACATAGTCCTAAGTTTCACCTTATTGTTTTATTTTACCTTATAATTCTTTTGACTCTGTCACCGCAAACATGCCTACAGTGAGGAGGGCGTGACCCAAGTTTGCTAAACTCTCTGCATGTCGTCTCAAGGTTTCTACACCCTCACATGACATCCTAAGTTTCCAACTCGCTACTGCCTCCAATGCATCGCGCCTCGCCATAGGCTAGGTCGTGCAGAGAGCACCCACATGTTGTCGCTCGCTGCCAGCCCACACCCCCATCAGCTGGGATTGACCATTCAGTTAGTGCGTGAGTTCACCCGCCTTAGCGTCCAAACGATCCGGTGGCAGCGTCCTTTGCCCTCCCACACACAGGTGTCTCATTTGCGATTGCATTAGAAGCTCAACCGCACTCTTCACGAGAGGCAAACAAGCTCCAAGATTTGGAATCTGGTTGTTTGCAATGGCTTATCCGTCTATAATAGAGTGGTTGCGAAATTTGTTCATTGAAAAAAATTGGTAATATTGTACCTTGCTCAACACTTGATGCAAATTTGATAAATTAAAACTTTTTGTATTTTCTCTATGTAAATAATAAAACTTCTTAGCCTGTTATTTTTCGATAGTACTTAAATTTTCAACATCTTTCTCACTACATGTTAACTATGTTATTATTTTTAAATCATCTTTGCTTTTTCTAGGTTTAATTAAGATGTTTAGGATTAGAATTATATAAGTGCTTTTAGAAATTCAAATTTGAGTTAAAGTTGGTATTTTTTACAACTTCCATGATTCATATCTAATATTTGTGTGCTGAAACCGTCTCCTCTACTCCGTTTCCCGGATCCTAATGAACATTGATGGTTGTGGTGTCGCGCCAAGGTTTTTGTCCAAAGATGTTATCTACTTATCCTTCATGCTACACCCGCTAAACAAATGATGTCAGATACTTACTTCTACACGATATAAATCTCTCATAATAAGTTTTTGTCTCGCTTGTACTTTGTGACTCTTACAAAAAATATTTTAAAAATGTCATACTAAACTGCAAGTTGGAGTTGTGTTGTGTAACTCATATTGTCCATGTGACATTTATTTATGTGGGGAGAAGTTTGGTAAGATGGAGTTCGACAGACAAAAGTCCATACCTCTCGAGAAGTTCATAAAAATTTTATAAAAATTGGCCTCAAGGTACGAGGTGGCCAATTATGATCCATAGATCACCTAAAGGTACTAATGATGGCTCCATAAATCCTCATTATGAGCCACTTAAAATTTCTAAGTGTTATCACTACGTGAGAATCATCAAAACTTATTAAGCATTGTTGGTCTAGACGAAAAAATAGGTTGGAGTGGAGAGAACGAGAAAGAGCCAAATGGGTGAGAGGCAAAAGTCCCCTTCCAACCTTCCCTTCTCCCCCTTTTTATATTGGAGGTGGGAGCGGTGGTTTTTATTATTTTCCCTGGCGGGATTTGTATTTTTATAAAAGAGTCGCTAGAGACTAAATGAGTATCATCTCACAAGTCCATATGGTAAGTAATTGGGCCCTAAACACACTAATATGGTCCCTAATATATGATACATCTTCAATAGCATCCCCTGAGTTATTCGGCTTTGATCGAAACTACAAGATCTGATATCTTAACAATACAACTAAGGGTGAGCCAATTATAACTCAGACCCCCCCCCCCCACCCACCACCACCACCTAGTCTACGCGAAGATAGTCTATGGGTGATTTTACCTTTTGCTAGTATTTTGTGACAACCTTTACTCGAGCTTCCAATGCCCTATATTTGGGAACTTTACTCGAGCTTCCATGACCCTGTATTTGGGAGCTTGCTCCTTCGTATGGCTTGTGCCCTTGATACCCTCGCTTCATAACTGAGCCCTTTCCAAAGAAAATGATGTAGTAGAAGTAGGTGAGGTAGCTATAGATGATCCTATCACGTCTTCAAGTTTTCATTCACGGATGCCAGACACGTTTACTTTCCAAAAATAGAAATTGTGTGTTCTATGTAATTTTCTCTATAAAAACATGGACATTTAAAAATAGCATTAATATTAACATGATCATGTTCTCATAGAGAAAATTACATAGAGAACATGCATTTCTATTTTTACACACTTTTAACTATTTTTAAACTATTTAACAAGCACAATCATGAATAAATATATAATTCAGTCATACATGACCTAATGAGCACCAAAAAATTACTGAATCTCAATCATACAATTATTAGTCCGCCATAAAAATTTCACAATAATAGGAGTACAGAAACTGCAACTATGAATTGATCACACAAAATCATAGATCTAAAGCTAGAGCAAAAAAAATATACTAAAGTGTTGAGATTAATTAGAATTAATTAATTAGTTGATCAATTAGTGTAAATCCCATAATTAGCATATGCTAATTATGTCATTAGTAGGCCTAACCGTTTAGGCCCTTTGGGCACCAACAGGCACCTTTTCCCTTTGTCTCTCTGACAAAGGAAACTGCCTTATGTATATATATGTAAACCTGTTCATCAATACAACACAGAGAGATCATTCGATCACAACTTTCTCTAACACGTTATCAGCACGCATTGTTCTGCAGACCACTGTAGCGCATAGGCGATGGAACGTTTGCCGGAGACAAGATCACCGGCATCGTTGTTCTTCCCTGAGAAGAAGGCCGACGAGCAGTTCGCCACAGAAGTTACGGTTGCTGGCCGCTGTGCCAATCGAGAACCAGAACGCATCGCTCCATGCTCTCTGTTTCCATCGGAAAAGTGCACGGAGGATGAATCTGGAGAGGCATCACGACGAATTTGTTCATCGTTGGCCTTGCAAGAAAAACACGGAGGTGTTATTGTTTCTTGCAAATCACTAAAAATCGAGTAGTAAGTTTTTCATTGGTAAAGTTCGTACCTTGCTATCCAGTTGAAGGATTTGTTTTTTCCTTCATCCCCGGCCACCGCGTTCTCCTCCTCCGATGAGGTTGACGGCCTTCCCATCGGTGGAAGTCCCCGCGCTCCTGAACGCTCGACTGCAGCATCACGGGTGGACTCCGCGATGGTTTTGGGCGTAGTGGATAGCGGCCTCCGCGACCGCGGCTGCGGCCTGACTCCGTCGGCCCTCGCACTCGAGGAAGTGCGTGCTGGAGGTCTTGACGCGTCACGATTGCGAAAGGCATCCTCGCGTCAGATTTACGGCGTCATCGCTCCTGCAAATGCACCGCACCGACCCCGACGGTAGTCGTGGCGGTTGGGGAAGGGCCAGCGGTGGTGAATCCGCCGTTCCCGGCTTGCAGTGATGGCCATGCGGCCAAAGCTCGCCGGACATGGACGGAATTCGCCCCATCGAGGGACCGCGCAGGGCCACTGGAGCGGGCGTCGCTTCTTCCTCGGTTGAGGGGGAGGCGGCCTCCCGCCGCTGAAGCGCCTTCGGGGGAGCCGGTGGGGGCGCCACCGCTACTCCCGGCACGCTGCGACGGCCCTTGGGGCCGGAGCTCGCCGTGGGGCGCGCTCTGCCGGCCGGCTTCCATGGCCGGAAAGAAGGGCATGGGCTCTGATTCGCCATGGGAGAAAAGGGGAAGGAGATGAGGACTGCAGACGACGGCTGGGAGGCGAGGCGACACAACGGCGGCGGCGCTAGCGGTGGCCAAGCGGCGGCGGCGGCCAAACGGCGGCAGCGGTTTGGAGTCGGGCGGTTAGGATTGAAACCCTAACCGCCGGCTTTATACTGGCCGGGTTGGCCGGTTAGGCGGGCCATTGGCCGAGCCGCGAGCCCTGGCCGGGCTGGCCGGGCTTGCACGCCGCCGCCCGGGCCGCGCGGGCTGGCCTGGTTGGCTCGGGTCCGCTTGTATTTGGGCGGGCGGCTGGGCCGCCCGCCTTGGCTTTGTTTAGTTTGTTTTTTCTTCTTCTTTTATTATTTTTTATTTCAGCAGTAAATTAGTATTATTAGCATAATAATTGCTAGTTAATTTCTGCAAGAACATCAATATTTTATCTTGATTGTTGTTGCTCTATACTGCAAGTGTGGTTTGTTTATATTACTGTACAATGTCTTGTATTTCTATCATATTTTTGGAGTATGTGGTGCATCAAATCACCCTTCGCACCACATACATATTACATTGTGACTTGCTAATTTCGTTTTTGCCTTATGTTGGTGCACCCAAACCCCCTATTTTGCACCAACATATTAGTTGCAATTGTAATTTTATGATAGAATTGGGTATGTGGGTGCCCCAAACCACATTTTTAGCACCACATACAAGTTAAATTTGCTAGTTGACTTAGTTGCAATTTAACTATGTCATCTATAGTATTAGAGAATTTTAATTACTATAGAATCTGATTTGCAATATATATCTTGTTTATTTTGGTTATATACACAAGGTAATGAAGTTTATGGCATTGACTGCGTTTAATTCCCTGTGAATTATCCTGCCTAGAGACCGTGCCATAACAGTGATCAAATCACCTGTTACTGAGAGGTCTACATCTTGTTTCTCTGAAACTTGGTGATTATCTACACTGTGTTTTTACCCGAAATAAAGGTTTTGGATTGGTATCTTCATCATATTATTTTGATATTACACAAGATAGTAGAGTTCTAAGCAAAGGCTGCGTTTAATTCACTTGTGAATTACCTTGCCCTGAGACCGTGCTTAGGCAGCAATATATTTGCCTACTATAAAGATCTACTCTTTGTCTTTCACATAGAGACTATTGTCTTGTGTTCCTCAAAAATTTTGATGAATTGGTTGTATGGTTCACACAATTTTGTGATTACCTACAACAATCCAACACTATGATAAAATATAACTCTATAAATATTGCACTTCATATTATAAATTTACCATATTGTTTTCAAAATTACCATTAGGTAAATAATCAATTTATGGTATTGCATTTGAGATTACAACATCACCATAGTGATTTTAAATTTACTTTAGGAGTAAATTTATTAAACCAATGGTTTGTCACATGTTGTGGATATTGACGTCAGAGGAGTTAGATTGAACTCGCTCTCGATGACATCAATATCCCACATGGACAATGGACTTTAACATTAGTTTTATCCCACCCCTAATAACAAAATTGCTGCCCTTAATTAAGGGTCGATTATTATAGATCAGAGAAACTTGTGCCTTACTACTATTAGGTACTAAATCCATATTGATTATCTACGAGAAAATCTTGTGGAAGGGATTGCATATATTTTATGGATGGCATATTCTTCAGGAATATTATGAACAAAAGATAGGCTCATATAGCTCCAAGCTAACCATGAGTAGGACATGTCTCTAGTTTTTTCAAACTAGAAGACTATGATTATTTGTTCATACAAATTGCTTCCAATAAAGAAAGCAAAAGGCCAAATGTGCAAATAAGTTATGACAAGGTTGAACCCCACAATGACCAAATAATGTCATATAGGTGGTCGTGTTTAGCATAGTGCTAAACAATGTCATACTTATAATTTTGATATTGATTTATATTAGAAGTTACTAAGGGATAAAATAGTAGCTAAGACATAAGATTTAAAGTATTTTTAATCTTAATCTGAAGCTACTAAGGAGGTTGATTTTGTTGGATCTTTCGGGATCACATAACAACACTCCTTTGTTTCTCATTAGAGAACATCAAATATATGGACAACATGATTAGTGAATAAATCGACTGATATGTTCTGAGATTTGGAATAATCCATTGGTCCATTGCTATTATTTCATATTGTCCATTGAAGTATGTTGTAACAGTCTTGTTGTCAATGCATAAATATTGTCGGTATCATATTGATGAATTTGATACTCAATAATATTTATGGATTTCTATATATTACACGAGAATTTCATTGATTTCTTGTCATATATAGATTGTACGGGGATCATTCCAATGTGGAATGATATGTGCCTAGTGGACATTTGTACCACAAACTCTATAATTTAAGAAGCAAAATATTCCAGGTTCTTATGACAAGAAGAGGGAATAATTTTGGTCATCACCAAGGTGATGCAATGATTGTTTGGCCTAGTTTGCCACTATCATTCTTCTTATCGATACTAAGTTAGTAACTGAGAATATTTAATTATGTCCTAATTACACTTTTATCTTACCGAAATATAGAAATATCCAAATGTGTTTTCATATAGAAACACAAAAGGACAACATTGGATAAGGCACATAAGTAATGAGATAGGTCTCATTTTGGTTGTATTATTATACATACAACCATTCCCCGTACAACTTGTTGCGTATAAGAATTTTTCACATTGTTGATACATTCAAAGATTTAGAATGGTCAACTTGGTCATCAAGAAGGATACGTGAAAAATTATTAGCAATTCTTTTGGTCTAGATTTTCCCCTTGTAAGAACACAATAAGTGTCATAGGGAAATATATTTTAAGACCCTCTTATCTTAAAATCAGATTGAATACCTTAGATTCCTGGAGCATGTTCTAAAGAATATGTATGGGTCCGATACAAATATTGTATGGACAGTTCAGGCATTTCATGGTTGTAAAGATACATCCGCAAGATGATCTAGAGTATGGAAGTATCCACACTCAGCCATGCATTTGGTAAATAATGCCTCTTCATATGAGCATTATCCTGAACATTACTAAACTTTTGTGCCTACAATGACGATTGTAAGGTATAATACAAGTTTAGTTAGATATCCAAAAAAGGATAACTAGAATCTATAAGTCTGACATTAATGTCATAGGAAGACCATAGTAAATTGCTATCGCCAACTTCGTGTTGGAGTCAGGTAGATTTACACACTCCTGATTTATGATTAACTGCATATCCCCTATATGCATTTAGTACGTGGGAATCCAGAAGATTTCCTATTTGCGTAAGATTTAGGTTACGTTGTATACGTACCAATCTCACCACCACAGCATACATTGATGGGTTTACACGAAAACTGGGGATCAACGAGAGATTTCAAACTCCGTCGATTATTAAGTATTTAGATCTCTTATGGAGGATCTATTTACCACCCGTATGTTGGTTTCATTGAGCTTTTCTAGGCATTAGGGGGAGATTAGTACCATATATAATGCCCAGAAGCTAGAATGCATAAAGCATTTTTAGCTCAGGATCACGTACTAAATGAATTGAACATTGAGTTCAAAGAATTATAGATTTGCATAAGTATTGCAAACAATCTGCCAAATGCATTTACTGATTATAATCCGTTGCAAGTATGTGCCAGAAAGAGTAGTGGTATTAAGTAAACCACTCAACTCCCAATTGTAAATAAGAGGGGGAGTAGTATGGCCATAAAGCAAGATTATTCATGCTAGCAATAGAAGGTTTTCCTTCTAGATAGTAAATGCAGGTCAACCTATATGGTTGGCAGTACTATTGGGTAAACATTTGTTATTACCCTGTGGATAAATGTTATCCACAAACCTAGATCAGAGGTGCACCAAAACTGATGCTGGGATATCGGAAAGCCCTGACTCTCGTTTGAGGAAGTCACGATGAGTCATTCAGGGTTATTTGAGTTTTTGATAGACTGGAGAATTATATAATAGAAAGTCTACATTTGTCGACAAATACTTCTCTGGATAAATTGTATACAATATTCTAAGTCATCCAGTTACTAAGACCATGGCAGAGTGCTTTGTCACTCTTACTGGATTGGAACTTGTTGAGTAATTGTAGTACATATAGAGATAGTCTTGCTCACCAGAGAAGAGGCGTTTTGGGCTGTGATGTGTTGGCATTTCTTAGCGTATGCAGCCAAATCCGCCAGCGCACGGAAATCACCGTTATAGCTTCACCCGGTGAGTAATCGGGTATCGTATTTCTTTCACGAAGAACGGCTTGTGAGTTAATTCTAGACAGAGGTTGCCCAGAGATGGAGTAGGATAGCTTAGGTAGTGAGGTTTTCTAAGGGTAAAGTCCTAGGAGATGGCTAAACTCGATGCTATACTTCTTACTTCGGGCGCCGGATCACACACAGCCGCCGGGTGATGCCGGCTGAGGCTCTACGTCGTAAGCCGGACGTGGGGGATTACAAGGGACGGACGGGGTCACATCGACTCCGCCGCCTACCACCTCAACCGTGGGCTATGAAGCAAACGAAGGTAGGTCCTAGCCTAGACACCACGTCTATGCCAGTTGCTACAACTCTAGCGGTGATCAGGAGCTCCCGTCTCTATCAGGGGTCCTCTTACTAGAGCTTCCATCACGGGGACGAACGACGAACCCGCAAGAAGATAACAAGCAAGAATACCTTACTCAAAGGTATTACCGAAAGATAAACATGATGTCTTACTTTAAGTAGCAAGACGTCATAGAGGTACAAGCGAGGAGGGAGCCGACAAGTCCGGCACTCTGCCCCGTGGAAGACTAGCTTCCCGAGAGCTCTCTTGGAGAGATGCTCTACTCTTGCTCCTCTCTCACTCCTTACTTCTATTCTAGCTAGGCTAGGTAGAGTGGTTCTACTCTCTCTATTGTACACTTGTAGAATGGAGGTGTGGTGAAGAGTGAGAACTAAAATGAATAATGAATTGTTGTTGAAGGGGGAGGCTTGCCCATGCTTATATAGGAGTGGGATGGTCGGTTTCCGCAGGGCAAATGTCGAAAACACCCCCGAACCGACCATCAGAGGCGGCAAACGAACCGACCAACCAAAGCTGGGCCCGGGCCGCGCTCAAACGGGCGCGCACGCCTCAGGCGCCTGGTTGGGCCCCGCTGGCCCTCAGCTTTGGTCGGTTGCCTCCTTGTTGGGCCTCTGGTCGACCCATGTTGGTGTTTCTGCTTGTCTTGGCCTCGAATTGGATTTCTTCTCTTTTTTCTCTTGTTTGCTTGGACCAAAAATAAAAGACATTTTTACACAAGTGTTTTTCTTCATGTCTTGGTCCATTTTGAGTGTATTTCAGGTACGCCCTGCAAAACAAGGAATCTGCACCACACTGTGGAAATAGTTAGAGCAGAGCCCTATTCTAGGTGAAAATTAATGTTGCCTAAGCTAAAGTTGGGGGGGGATAGAATTGAGTTGAGGACCGCCAACAGATGCCAACACCTCATTGTACCTTACTGTGGGTACAAAATGTTTTCATCCTAAGATTGGATCGAGAACAATGTGGTGGTGAGTTACAAAGCAAGACTAGTAGCACAAAGGGTTTTTACGCAAAGCCCAAGCATTGATTCCCAATGCAAGTTATTCTCCATAGTAAATTATAAATTTCCAATACTACCAACAACTCCCCCACACTTAGCTCTTTGCTCGTCCTCGAGTAAAGGATGAAGGACTAGGTGGTTGTATTCTCCCAAGAGTTGACCTACATACAGATTATTCCGAGCTTTTTCCTGCATTTGTGAACATTCATGGTGGCTACCAAGTTATCTTACTGCTATTGAAGGAGGAATAGCTTGAAATCAAGTCAACTCACATTACCCATGCTTTGAGACTTGGGGTTTTTAGTATTTTCGCAAAGATAGCCTTAGCTCCTCATGTGATACTCTCAAGTCACTCCTTTTCAGGTGGCTAGTTCTATCCAGGTGTTCTTGATCATCCTACCACTACAGACTGATATTTGGAGTTTTGGGTATGGATGATGAACAGATTCCAATGTCAAGCCAGCTGGATGTCATGAAGAGAAGGCCATATCCCTAGATGATGCAAGTGCAAGTGCAAGTGTAGAAGATATTTGTCGACTCCTGATCATGCTTCCTCTCTTATTGGAGAGAAAAATGTAAGAAGGTATGGACTTTGAAGAACAATTCTAAAACTTGCCTTAACTCTTTTTCTTTTCTTTTCCTTCTTTTCTTTTCTTTCTCTCTCTTTTTTTTTATCTTAAGACCTTGGAGAAAAGAACTCTTCCTTATTCATGAACTATGCTTCTTTTTTGTAAGATTTTTCTAAAAATAGTCCATACCCTTTTCTTGAATGAATGATGGAGAGAGATGCGTGACTTATTGACAGGAGTATTTTGGTGGAAGAGGGAGAAAAACGTGGAATTTATGTGCTCAATTCTCAGTGTAAGAAATGAGCGTTCTTGGTGGAAAGGTGGGTGCATATGGTGCGCGACTTTCAATGTGAGAGTCGGCATATTTATTTGGTGGGTGAATGCAATGATCTTGGGGATAAGGCCATCTCTAGCAAGAATCTCAAGACTTGACATCGCTAAAAAGTGGCTAACACAGGTTTTGCATAAGTGAAAGCATAGAAATTTGGCTCTGGTAGGACATAGCACTTATCACACGAGGAGCAATTGCTAAAAAGTTTTGAATTTTTGCATAAAAATACCCAAGTCCATTGCACGAGTTGGTAAGTCTCATATCATTCTACTATATCTCACCTGCCAATAACTTAGATAAAACATAGGGTCCCCATTGCACAGGTTGTTCACACAATCAAGATAGCAAGGAATAAAGAGTATGCAACTCGTTCTCGATTGGTGAAAATAGGAAATGGAGTTTTGCAACATTTTTAGTTTTTTTCATTTTATTTTCAGCAATAAAGAGAATTAGCAAGGAGTGAGAGGGTGCGCAAACTTGTATTTTTTTGTCGTGTCGAAAAATCTTTGCGCGTCAAGGAGCAAGGTGCCTCCCCCACACTTGTTTTTGTACCTGTCTTTTTCTTAAAATGCATACAAAAACAAGTGGAGACAGGACACAATATATATATAAAACAAATATTTCATTGATAATCAAAGCTTGATACAATAGGCACACTTAGGGAATTTAAAAATTTGAAAGGGAAATGATTGAAAAGGAAAAAGCGTGCGTGTGCCTAGCTACTAGAGACGAGGTTCTTTGAGGGCGTGCATGACTCCGTGCTTACAAGCCATTTCTTGCAACTCCTCAAACATTTCTACATGATAGGAGTTGATTTCGTCCTGAAGTTGGACTTCATAAGTTCGCCCTTCTGCCAACCTTCCCCTAAGGTGGCGAATGTAACTAGAAATTTCCTTGATTTTCCTATTCAACTCTGCTCTAGTAGGTTCTTTATTTTTCGGAGGATCTTCTCCGAAAATGCCGTCAGGCTGCCCTTGGATAGGTGGGTCGCAAACGAGGCGAGGGACACATGGGTAGCGACCCCCGGATTTACTAAACAACCCTTTTCCCTGCCTCCCATTTGGCAGTTTCGTTCCCCCTACGGTGTAGGAGAAACTTGGGGCCTTGAATGATGAAGATCCGGCAGACATGGCCTTGTAGCCCTTGCTTGGGTAGGCATCGCCACCCTTGCTGCCCTTCAATGGAGTTGTACTGGCGACCACCGGGGTTTCTTCATTCCTCCTCTCTAGGAACTTTCTAGCGAAGGAGAGAGCTTTCTCCTTATTGAACCTCAGGCGCGCCCGCGCCTGGTTGGGCCCCGCCGGCCCTCAGGTTGCCTCCTTGTTGGGCCTCTGGTCGGCCCATGCTGGTGTTTCTAGTTGTCTTGGCCTCGAATTGGATTTCTCCTCTTTTTTCTTTTGTTTGCTTGGACCAAAAATAAAAGGCATTTTTACACAAGTATTTTTCTTCATGTCTTGGTCCATTTTGAGTGTATTTCAGGTACGCCCTGCAAAACAAGGAATCGGCACCACACTGTGGAAATAGTTAGAGCAGTGCCCTATTCTAGGTGAAAATTAATGTTGCCTAAGTTAAAGTTGGCGGGGTTAGAATTGAGTTCAGGACCGCCAACAGATGCCAACACCTCATTGTACCTTACTGTGGGTACAAAATGTTTTCATCCTAAGATTGGATCGAGAACAATGTGGTGGTGAGTTACAAAGCAAGACTAGTAGCACAAGGGGTTTTTACGCAAAGCCCAAGCATTGATTCCCAATGCAAGTTATTCTCCATAGTAAATTATAAATTTTCGATACTACCTTTTGATTGGCAGTACAAAAGCATCTATCATTGCAGTTGATAGTTGATAGATGTAGTGATTGCATATATTTATATGATCACTAGATTTGGAGTATTTGTGAAGCTTCCGAAAAGGAGTTCGCATACTCAATCTTTAGATATAAAATTGCAACATATATCGTGTATTGCTTAAGTCAATATGTGGCTTTAAGCATATAAGTCAGATTTGGTACAATCGACTTTGTAAGTATTCCTTGATCAATTATAGGGATACAAGATTGATTACACGTGGTGTTCATTTTGAAGTCCCTAATTGGATTTCATAGTATTATATGATTGTCAATAATTTTGACATCATTGGGAATGAACACTTTGTAATCTAAAGACGGAGTTTGAGATGGGAGATATGGTCTAAACCAAAATTTTCATTTTGTGTTTAAGATCCAAGTATCTTCTCCCAGGATTTGTACTAAAGCTATCTATATCCACATCATATTGAGTAATTCGATATGAACGTATATCCTATGGTTGTTCTACCTCACGATAGAGGAAGATTGTTTTATACCATTGTGATTGAGACGAGATATTGGCACAAGTTGTTCATTATCTCGGTGCTATTTATGCGCTAACATATCTTGCAAAAGTTCCTACGGATATCTTTTGCAATGGTTTGCTATCCAAATAGCGCGCTATTCTACCATTTGTTGTTAGATTGAAGTTATGAATATCTCTTGATATTTCAAAATAGCACATGTGGTTTTTGGTATAACCCATGATCCGATTACGTGGATATTATGATTCGGTCATTTGATAAGATCCCCAAATTCGAGATCATTGAAATAAGCTTTACATAACAATCATTCGATATTGTTTTCATAAGGCTTCACATGAATGTGTATAGCTAGTCAGAATGATATATCACATATTGATATTATGTGATATTGATTCCATTGAATCAAAAGTCATTATCTTGAAAAGGTAATGCATCTTGTGTTGTCTAGATAAGAACAAGTTATACTTAATGCAATATTTTTACATTAAGATTGTTCTGTCATATAGGTTATATGGACATACGAACATTTGCAAACTAAGTCTTGTGATAATCTTGTAAAGATATCCACAAAGTCTACCATACTCCACATTTCTTATGTGTTGAGTACATTGGTATGAATTTGATTAATTAGTTTGAGGTTTGCAAGTATCAGGGGGAGAATCTCCCTGATTGATAACTTGTTATCAGGGGGAGAGTCTCCTTGATTAATAACTTGTTGCAAATATCATATTGCACTCTTTTCTTTGTATGAGTTTTTCCCATTGGGTTTCTCATATAAAAGTTTTTAATGAGGCAATATCAACACAAGATTATGTCGTATTATCCATTTTCCCCACAGGGGTTTTTGACGGATAATATTAGGACATAGGATGCATTGTACTCTTTTCTTTATGTGGGTTTTTCCTTTTAAAGGTTTCACATAAAGTTTTTGATGAGGCAATGTCAACCATAAATTGTATGCTATATCATCTAGTTTTTCCCCACCGGGGTTTTTTGGAAGATGATATTTGAGGCATATTGACCCTATGGTTTGGGTTTACTCAAAGGGTCTAATAGCATTGGTGATTGTATATCATGGAGTTTCTCCTTATTTTTCCCACAGGGTTTTAAGGAGTTTTGCCTGGTATACTAGTATTACTTTGGTTTTTCCCACAGGGTTTTCCAAAGCTTCAAGACATTTACAGATGAACAAGAAATGGTGCCTATACAAGATCAATTGATCAAGGGGGAGTATTGAGATTAATTAGAATTAATTAATTAGTTGATCAATTAGTGTAAATCCCATAATTAGCATGTGCTAATTATGTCATTAGTAGGCCTAACCGTTTAGGCCCTTTGGGCACCAACAGGCACCTTTTCCTTTTGTCTCTCTGACAAAGGAAACTGCCCCATGTATATATATATATATATATAAACCTGTTCATCAATACAACACAGAGAGATCATTCGATCACAACTTTCTCTAACATAAAGCACACCATATCATATGTTTACTCTATATATATGTTGTCCAAAAAATAGATTTTCTATCTTATATTTTTTATAATTTATATGTTTTTTCATAAATTTAATTGAAACAAAAAAAAGCGGGGGAGGAGTTATCTGTAAAAGAAAAATAGAAAAAATGTCAGGGAGGTCATATGTCCTGTTTGAAAAGATAGGAGAAGAGAGATTCGATTTTTAGTTCATAGAGGAAAAGCTGATTTTTACTATACCTTGATTTTTAAAGAAGATTTAATTAACTATATAGTTGATGGGCAAAGTGAGTTTTTACGATGGGAAAATAGGCTTGCAGACTCTACCCGAAACAGCCCAAATGCAATTTGGCCCAGATCAATAGAAGCGCGTGGGCAGCATGCTCCGGCTTTCCCAATTCCAATTTCCTACACTCCCAGACCCAGTGCCCCCGGTGCACCGAAACACCTGCCCACGATTTGGCCCAGATTTAACAGAAGCCTTGCGTGGGCAGCACGCTCACAATCAGGCCTGCCGTGCGGGTGCGGCGCTGTGCATGTGCGCATGCATCCCGCGAGAGTCACGGAATATGCCGATTTAACAGTCGGGTGGTTGTGGGTGTGGCACATTCGGACTTCCCAATTTCCCTTCCATGTTTACTTGGCGTCTAGGACAAATGGAAGAACCTGCGGTAGGGGAAGCCTTAGCATAGAAGCAAGATGAAAAATATCCCCTCGAGCTGGAAGAATACGTGCCCAGCAGCTATGCTAGTGTCGTTTAAAAAAAATCATTCGATAGTTATGCGTGATCGCTAACCATATTAGGACCGTCTTGAAACATGCTATTTATAGCAACTTCGTATGAAATCGTAGTTTTTCTTTTTAGATTTTCTCGGTAAATACCATATCCATTTTAAGTAACGAAAGTCACCGATTGTAATTAAGGAGTCACAGAGTTATTCACCTCTATCTAGGTTGTAATCAAAAGTTAACTACTAATTTGCATCAAACAAGATCGTAAATGAGAAGGGCTAGTGGGCCCCGAAATATTCTAGAGTAAGGGAGACAAAAAAAAAAGGAAATGCATGTAGGAGTTTGAATTTACAGGCTCGTCTATTTTAACACAAGTTCCAAGTGGCAAAACACTAAGAGTTTCGTGTGTTATATAGCTTTATGTCCAGCGGGGTACAACAGCACGCACAAGACCACGACAAATAATAGGAGCCCATATGTTTCAACGGGGTTCTAAGTTCAAAAACATGGAAAGTCCATGTGTTGTGTGATTTTATACTTGCTTTATGTCCTGCTACCATTGATCTTGCCATCTCATATCACACATTTTTATTGACATTCCATCAATTTCACATCGGTCATGCCTTCTAGCCGACATTCTAGTTACCTCGTCACGCCTTCTAACCAGCATTATTCATGATCACTAACCACACACTTTTCAACTAGCATTTTTCAATCATCTCACGTCTCGCCTTCCAACCAGCATTATTCAAACCATATCGACCAACTTAAAAGAGATGCTCTATTGATGGCATTATATCTAATATCTATTGAATTAATATTCCACTCTAATCATCTCGAAGGAAAGAGGATAGTGATTTTCAAAAGGTTTTATAGCGATAATCCGCAAAAAAGGTTCTATACCAATAAGGGGAAGAAAGGTAGGAGTTAATCACTAGGTCTTTTCACTTAGATCTGGGTGTTGAATGTAAAATTATCTACCACGCCTTATATGGCTTTCCATCGCATTACATGGATTTATATTGCTTTACACGACTTCATACCAGGTTGGATACACCCACATAAGGATCCCATGTCAGACACAACAAACAAGAGAACAAAAAACCGTTGACTCGCCCTTCCACCTAAAGCCAACCATTGCCCATCACGCGTTCTTACCTGCATTTGAGACATCACGCGAAGCCTTTCTACCTACACATCACACCTTTTTATTGGCATCGAACACGACATTGGTTGCTTAGCTGTACTCGGCCAAATACAGTGTGACAGAACCATATAATTACACAATAAATAAAGAGAACCAAGCGACCGTTTCACTCGCCCTTCCACCCAAAGCCAGCTATCAACCATCACGCCAACGTTCTAACGCATTCAGTACATTACACAACACGCCTTCCTGCCAGCACGTCACGTGTTTCTACCAGCATCGTTCACGACCTTGGCCAAAATTTATGTGCCAGGCCACATGATAGACACGACACATAAGAGAACTATGAGACATGTTGAGTCACCCTTCCACATAAATCTAGCCATTGCGCATCACGTGTATATCACGCCTTACTGCCTACACGTCACGCGTTTGTACCAACATTGTTCACGGCACCAAAACATGTTAGTGCTTACCTGTACTTGGCCAAATACCGTGTGCCGGCCGAAAACCCGGTTAACCCGTACTCACAAAAGATTGCAACCAAGAATTAAGAGAGAGGAAACAATCAGGACTCCTTTGATAAACGGCGCCCGTCTGTCAGCGACTGGTGAAACGCGGAGGAGGAGAGAGCCCGGGTGCAGGAAGCATTAAGCCCTCAAGGACTCTGGGCGCCGCGAGCTCGCAACGCAACCCTACGCGCTACGGCGTCCGACAGACGGAACGGAAGGGGGCTCTTCCTCTCTTTTCTTTTTTGTGTGCAGCTCAGGAAAGGAAACCGGCAGCCCTCCGTTCCCGTTTATTAGCTGAGCTCGTACACGGGCCGGCCCTCTTCTCGGTCTCGGTGCGTGCGTGCGTGGCTGTGTGGGGCGAGCGAGAGGCGGCGGCGACGAGGGTTTTGCTGCTCCGCACACCGCGCGCAGCGGCGACGCGACGCGACCGCAGCTCGTCGCCGCCCCGGATCGAGGAGGCGGCGGAGGCGCGCCTGTGGTGGCTGCGGCGGCGGGGCCGGGACCGGCAGCGGGAGCGCCATGAGGGGCGGCGGCCGTGGCGGCGGCGGGAGGCAGCCCTCCTACGCCGCGCCCGACGGGCCGGATGCGGCGGCGATCCCGCCCGCCTCCAGGAAGATGGTCCAGAGCCTCAAGGGGATCCTGGCCGACCGCTCGGAGGGCGAGATCTACGCCACGCTCTGCGACTGCGGCATGGACCCCGACATAGCCGTCGAGAGGCTCATCAACCAGGGTATATACTCGCTCGCTCTCTCTCTCTTCCCTCGCTGTAGCTCCGTCCTCGCGGGCTCCAATTGTTTAGCGTGGACGTTGTCGTGCGGTGCTCGTCAGCGCTAGGGTTTGATTTTTTTTTCCTTGGCGCGGTGATTTGGCGCCGCGCAGATACGCGCGGTCTGTGTCGTAGTAAGTCGTAACCCTCCGTTTTGGACGGTTGCTGTTGAATTGCTTGCCAATCTGGTCTGATTCTGCGGATGCTGTACGCTGTGTCTTGTATTTGCTTGCCAGTTTAGGTTCAACGTGACTGTGAAGCATGCTGGGAAGTTTTAATTTGTCATGCCTTCAGATGTGAGAAGGCACTTCTTTATTTTTGTCAACGAGCAACCAAGTTTTGCATTTATGGATGTGTCTTTTGCAACAGATTGTGCCACCCCAGGGGTGTGTGTGTGTGTGCGCGCGCGCGTGTGTGTGCGTGCGTGCGCGTGTGCAGTTTACTAGCACATAAATCAAGCTGTGTTGCAGGATCATGATACCTTGCCCTATATTGGATATCATGTGAACAGATAACTGTTGTTCCTACCTTAAACATGCCTTTTTGTCTTCACCAATACGATGTGTTTAAGCTCACTCATGTATTGCCTGACCTTTTCTTTGGTATGAAGTTTGCTATCTATTTATAACTCGGCATAGGCGCATTATCTATTTTGTTGTAAATTGATATGTACCAAGTACTGTATATTTGCTGGAAAGTAGAAATTTCTATAGTTTCAGTGTGGAGATGCTTTGGTGCCAGTTACCTAAGGCTGCTTCAAGTTATGAAAGCCTTCCATTAGTCCTGCTCATTCATTTTTTTTGTGATTTGCCCTATTCTAAATGCACCATCTAATCCTTACTTAGCCACCTGAAATTTTGTCTGATGGAAATAAATCACTAGATTTATGACCAATGTGGGTGTGTTTGTGTGTGTGTGTGTGTGTGTGTGTGTGTGGACCATGACTGGGAGAGTAAGCAGCAGCGACTAGGTTGGGATACGGTCTGTGTTTGGCGGCGGCCGCAGGCTGCGAAGCAGGCGGTGGGAGGAGCAGGGCAGGGCGTGGCCAAGCCTTGCTCGGGTGATGTGGGGAGGTGGGGGTCGGAGGCGAGTGGGGCCAGGCCAACGAGAGGACTGGCCTCTGGTGTGCACGATGTTATAGCGCGAAGGACACCGGCACGTGGGACCATTAGGGGTTCTACAGGGCCCTATGCGTAAGTGTCTTTGTACCTCGGGTTTGGAACTGTGGGCCGACGCGCCAAAGGTGCACTGCGCCCAATGTTTTTTTTCTGTGTCCCGCGTTTGCTAGTGGGCCCTTAGAGGGAGCGAGTAATTGGGCTGCACATGTAAATAAGGCCCATTTCTTTGCCTGTTTTCTTTCAGCATGTATATCATTTTCTAAATCTATATATATGAGCCAATGTGGAAACTCTGTGTGTGTGTGTGTGTGTGTGTGTGTGTGTGTGTGTGTGTGTGTGTGGATTGCTTATGATTAATCTAATAACTGTTTTTTTATTCATTTCTATCCAGATACTTTTCATGAAGTGAGAAGAAAGCGGGATAAGAAAAAGGAGGTTAGTAGATGCATGAATTCCTTATAACCCGACCTTAGGTTCATTGTTTGCATTTTGCCCTTTGATTTTTGTTTGAGAGTTTCCTTTTCACTGCAATGTGAGTATAGGGCCATTGATTATGCAAGCTTGCATTGATTGTATTGGTTCACCATTTGCTTTTCCATCCTTTGTTTTTTGTGAGATTTTCCCTTTCACTGCAATGTGTGATTGTGCAATCTTGCACTGAATAGGAGACTTAGTTCCTCCCATGCTATGGACTGGCTGATATGTCGTGTTGCTTTATGGTGCCATTCTTGCTTGATGAAGAATCAGCATACTACTATTAACTTATCAGTTATTAGCTTAGCAATTAGCTTTCCATTGTACTTGCTTTGAAATAGATTCATGCATTTATATGCCTCTCTGAGTACTATGTTATTACACTCAAAGACCCTTTTTCTGTGATCTTTAGTGCATCTTGGCATTTTTATCCGAGTCAATCCATGTCTCCAGGTTGTCTATTATTCCCCTGACAAACTCACTCTCATCTGTAGACTAAAGTTAATCAGGAAACAAGGCCTCGACCATTCCAGAAATCTATATATCGAGGATATAAAGCTGGTTCAGATCGAAGTGGGCGAGGTAGCATTCTGCATTTTGTAGTTGTGTTATAATTATAACAATGTATGCTTTGTAGTTTTTCACAGTCTAACAGGTGCACGCATTTTGTTTTTCCCTCTTCATGTCAGCAGACTCTACAGGTTTCAAAGGCCCTGTCAAGAAGGAGCCAGAGTCACATGTGCCACTAAACTTATCAGCCTTGGATGTCAAGACAAGTGACACTACAGAAACATTTTCTGCTACTGGGTATGGGCTACTTATTGGTTCCATATAGGATTCTTATGTTTGTTTGTTTTCATTGTTTCAACTTTCAAGTCAATTTCTTCTCTCATATCTCACTGTTGCCCTTTTCTTTATTTGTTTCTCTCTTTCTTGTGATTTGTAACTCGTTTTGAGTTTCATAGACTGGTACTGTAGTTGTTGAACTGCTGCATTAGTTTTAGAATTTTAGTTATTTCCTTGTACTAATTTATTGTTTTTGCTTCATTTGTCTATTTGATAACTGAAGTACAACAGAATTGAAATAGACGTTTTGGCTGGTTTCCTATTAGACCTTTGATCTTAATGGCTATAGTCCATTTTTAGTGTTCTCTTCACAACACACATGCTCAAAGGTGGATAACACAGATCATATAAGTCAAATATAGATCCTACAGAACAGAGTGGAAGTGGAGTAGTTTTTGACAAACCAGAATGTCATTGTTGGTTATTTTTTTTACTTGTCATCCCAGAATGCGTGCAACTGAAGCATTTATTCTCTCGCACGAAAATTATAGCAGTAGCTTCATCACTAAACGTAGGTTAAGTGCCATTATATTTTTGTTATGTTTCACTAACATAATTCTAGAGAAAGGAGTGGTAGAAAATGTTCATTTGATATTGTTATGATTTCGTTCTCTACAAGTATAACTTGTTAAAGCATTGAAGGGCCTAATACTTTGTAGGTTGAATATGATACTTTATTTCCTTCATTTTTTGCATCGTCTGTTCTGTATTTTTAAATGTTTATATTATTCAGTATCCATTTTCCAGGGCAATCTGGCAGTGTCTTTAAATTTTGAGAATGTATAGCTTCACTCATGCAAATTAAACATGTTCACTTTTTCTCGTAATTTATAAATGTAGATTCAAGACATCCTTTGTAGGCTTCCTAATTCTTTTAGTTGTATTATGTTTGCAGCAATGTTGCCCAGGCTGATGCTAAGAACACCACTTCTCAGCCTCCATCTCAAGTGCAGCATGGTTGGGGTGGTATTCCAGGTCGCCCTTCCATGGCTGAAATAGTGAAGATGGGCAGGCCTCAAGCTAAGGTTGGGAACAGATCTATTGCAAGTAGCAATGCCATGCCAGCCATTGGTGATTCAGTTAATCTTGCGCCCAAGGAACACAGCAAAAGTGTTTTTGCATCAGAAGTAGGCCCTGGTGCAGCAGATAAATTGGCAAATGGTGCTGTTGAGGTGCACTCTGTACCTTTAGCAGAGGGAACAGATGTTGAAGCCCCTTCCATGAGTGCTAATGCACAAGGTTCATCAATGCCAGATACCAATGAAGATGACATTGAAAAAGACGCAAATTTGGAAGAGTGCAATACAGAAAGCTTGACAACTCCTGGACAAGTGTCTGCTTCTGGTAAAGACACACAATCAGAATATACTGAAGTTGTCAGTCATCTGGATGAAGGCTCGATAGAGAAAACGGATGACTTCAATGGCCTTCCATTTGAGCACAACCAAAGTAAGTCAAAATGGGCGTTGTTTGTCTTACCTGTATTTCTGCATGAATTCAGCTTATATGATTCTGATGACCCTAGTTACTATGTAAATTTAGTTGTAATTTATATGTGGATCTTTTTTTGTTTCCTATGTGGCTATTACACGTTTACACCCCTATCATTCACAGTTTCACACGGAATCACACCCCTATGTGGCAATCACACAATCATCACACCCCTAATGTGGCAATCACACATTCATGTTACACCCCTATGTGGCTATCACACATTCATGTTACACCCCTATGTGGCTATCACACATTCATGTTACACCCCTATGTGGCCACCCTTTTACTACTTCTCCTGTAACCTATTGTGCCCCTTTTTAACTAAAATTGGATGATTAGCCATCTATTGTGTTACTGTGTGAGATGAGGTGTTTCTGAAGGTGTTCATCAAGTTTCTCATTTTGTATTACCATTTACCTGTTTGATGGCAGGTATGAATGGAGACATGTCTACAACGACTACACAATTTGACCATTTGACTCTGCATGAGGAACCAAAATTGTCCGATGATAATCCGGCTGTAATAATCCCTGATCATCTTCAGGTTTCAAATGCTGATTGTGCACACTTGACATTTGGTAGTTTTGTGTCGGGAACACTTGATTCATCCTTGACAGCAAAACCTCTTGATAGTCATGGGGATGATGCGACAGTTCCTGATGATGATTCGATTGACCAATCAGATGGCAGGTATGCTCCTTTTTCTTTTATATTTTCTTCACCTAATTTTTATCATGTAGCTCTTATAAATCCTTTATTTTCAGAATCCATGATGATGAAAGCAAGGTGACATTAGCTCCTCCTGCTGATGAATATGCTCCTCCTGCTAATGAATATGCTCCTGCGGCAAACAGCAATGTGGAGAATCTTGATATCACAACAGTACAGCAATCTGAAAGAGCCGATTTCCTGGATGTCACGAGTAATACTGAATACAACCTATCATCAACTCCAGATTATGCAACTTCAGGTCCAGCGCTGCAAGATTCTGCTTCTCAGAGTTATCTACAGGAAAACCGACAATTCCAGAACATCTCTCCTCTCTCAAGCTTCATGGTACATACCCATGTGTCATCCTAGCTCTAATTGCAGCGATATGTTGCAAATTTCTATGCAATTGTGTATACGCAAACTAAGTGTTGGGGTTGCTATTTCTGCTTATATGCTGTTATACTTTACATCTAACTATTTGACTTGTCTGTGGGAGAGAAACCTCATAAAAGGTTGACATAGCTCTCTTATTTTAATATTTGAAGGCACATGGCTCTTTGAAAAAAAGAAGTGTACCTGATTTCCCCATTTTGCAGTTCATGTGCTATTATTAATTTGTCTACTTTGCATTAATGTTCTCTACTAACATCTGTTTTATATTGTGTGTCTGCAACTAACAGCTGTTTTATTGTTGTGTGTGTCTGCAACTAAGAGCTGTTTTATTGTTGTGTGTGTGGGCAACTAATGTCTACTACCAACAGCTGTTTTGCTGAGAGTGTCTGCAACTAACAGCTGTTTTATTATTGTGTCTGCAGCAAATACAAAATGGTTTCCTGCCACCAGCAATGCCACCATTGCGCGAACTTGATCCAGCATTCTCACTATTGCTCACTAATCCTCCTATGATGCCTGGTACAATGTCATCCATGAGCAATGCAACTGTTTCTACACAGCCCCAAGAGGTATGAACATTTCACTTTATTATGCAATTTCAACTCCATAGGTGCATTCCAGTGAAGCAACAATGTATTTCTCCCTTTCTTGCCAACTTTGTACATTCTGTCTTGCTGGTTATGTTACCTATAGTTACTTGATGTCGCTAGGTAATCTGATCTGCTATAATTACGGTCTTGAAAGGGCAGCATATATTTTGTTTGTTGTTGACAAACTACATGTCATAAATGAGACTCATGTTTGCTTTTGACAATGAGCCTTTTTTGTCTGTTGTATAGGTTGTCAATAGTGCTAAGATTTGCATTGGTGGAACATTTGCATTTTATGGTGAAATACAAGGAGACAATGCATAAGATTTTGTTATGTTCTATCTGATTGTGATTATCTCCTAATATTTGAACTTACCATGTTAATATGGTGACATACAAGGAGACAATGCATAAGATTTTGTTATGTTGCTACCTGATTGTGATTATTTCCTAATATTTGAACTTACCATGTTACATGTAAATGATAAGTGTTATGAATGTGGAACCTGCTAGAACGATAAATTCCTTTGCAGTTTTTGGTGAAAGATGAGGAAGTGATGCATAAGACTTTGTTATCTTACTATTTGTTTGTGATTGTTTTTAACTTATCAGTTACATGTAAATGATGAATGTTAGAATGATAACTTCCTTCTCTTAACCTGCTAGATTGTGAATGGATTATGCTAACTGCACCTTGCCACCATGAGCAATCTGGGTAGTAAACTAGTAGTCTTCAAATGTGATTTATATTTGGACAAATCCTGATAATGTACCCAGCTACATTGAACTTCTTTTTTAGTCTCTTGTTGGTCTCCAGTTTGAGCTTTAGAGTGACTTAAGTTTTCGTCTTTAGGCATCTGTTGTGTTCTCTCTTATTTCCATCTCTGTTTTTTTTTATAAAAAGAATTCAAAGGGTTAAAAAATTCTGTTCTCTAACACCCTATAATGTACACTACACTTATTTTAATTCCAGTGAAGATTCTGCTGCTGACTACTTCAGTGATTGAGCCATTCCAGTTGTGCCAAAACGTTACTTTCATCTTATTTTCCACTAAAAACTTGGTAGTCAGTTGTCTTTGCCTAATGGACATATGCATACTAATTTTCATATAGTTTTCCTAGCATATATTTTTGTTGGATCTGATATATACATAGCACAATTCTTATTTTGTGTTTGATTCTTGCAGAATGCCAATCCAGTTGGTTTACCCAACCCTCAATTGACTCAATCCCAGCCAAGCACCAGCATTGCTTCAGGGCCTCCACTCCCTCAGCACCTTCTTCATCCCTATGCTCAAGCAACCCTTCCTCTTGGATATGCAAGCATGATTGGCTATCCATCTCTGCCACCAAGCTATGCCTATCTCCCACCTGCTGCTTTTCAGCAGCCATACATGAACAGTGGCTTGTTCCACCAAGCAGCAGCTGCAGTTCCCAACTCAAGTGTGAAATACCCTCTACCACAGTACAAAAGCAACATTGCCCTTGCTAGCTTACCACAGCCAGGCTCTTTGCTCTCGAGCTATGTTGGAGGCTTTGGAACGGCAAACAACATGCCCGGAAATTTCCCTCTAAACCAAAGCACAACATCAGCAGCCACAACTCTTGGGTTTGATGGGACGGTCCCTTCACATTTCAAAGATGGGAATCAGTTTATTTCCCTTCAGCAGGTAACTATATAGCGCTTGAGTTCTGCATATGAGGTTGGAAAATTATGTGATTGCTAACTTTCCTTCTGCTGCTGACAGAACGAAAACCCTGCAATGTGGATGCATGGAGCTGGTTCACGAGCAATGCCCCCACTTGCAGCCAGTACCATGTATGGCTATCAAGGGCAGAGTCATCAGACCGGCCTTCGGCAGGGCCAGCTGCCTTCACAATTTGGCTCTGCGCTTGGGCAGTCACAGCCAGGCCTGGGCCCAGAGCACCGAAACCCTAGTGATAGTAACCTAAGTGGTGCTGCTCAGGCTAACCAAATGTGGCCAAATAGCTACTGATCCATCATCCCCTTGTCAACTTTTAAGGCGGTCCTGTTGTGTGTGCAGCGCCAGAGGCCATGCAATTCTTGTGGTCTGATCCAGGCACGCGGATAGCAGCTGTGTGCATGAGTTGCTGTCGTGACATTTTGAGAGGCACAATAGTATATGTTCGAGCATGTTCTACCTGTAGGGTTTCTAGAATATGGCCAAAAATGTAGCTCGATCTATTTATTCAAATTCTGATAGAGAAAGGACCGTTCTTTTTTCTGTTTTATTTTTTCCTTTTTGCTGTTTACATATGTTGTGACAATAAAACCGAAATATCTAACACAGCAGCACCATTAGTTCCCGAGGAAGCGAAAGATGGCCAACCTTTGCATCACCAGTATTACGTGCCTCTTTTCTTTGGATCGAATTATATGATTGAGATGGTTATTAGTTTGCCTGGTGAGATTTTAGCGCACATTTAGCAGCCAAATACTGGGAGCATTTCCATCGGATCTGTTATATTGCATCTACTATATCTTATACAATGTAATGCATACATTCTTGTAAAGTTTTGTTGTCAGCGGAATGCTGCAATATGTAGTTTGACTTTGTTGCAAGGTTAGCGGCAATTCGTGTAAGCCTTCCACATGGATTTCGATCATCTAGACCCTATCTTTAAAACCGTATATGACTGTTTAGGAGGCTATATACTATATAGATGGCCTAATTTTTATTATAAGACGCAATGAGTGGCTCGCCAATGGGCAGATTTTTTAAGCCGAAAACCGCACCGCACTGAGCCCGCGGTATGTGCCAATTTGGCTCGCTGCTGACCCAATCACGTAACTTCTCGTCACGACTGCACGAGCACTGAGTACAGATCGAGTCGGCATGGCGGCGCATCGACGACGAGCGGGGTGGCGCGGCCGCGATGTTGGTGCATCAACGGCGGGGCGGGAAAGCATCACCAACTGACGAGATCGACTTATCCGGACTAGTCATTGTCAGAGGAAATACAAAATAGCCCATGAACAAGCCCACCCAAGACCGTCCAGACCTACGTATCTCGCGGCGCCCACCCCTGCCGCCTCCACGCTGCCGCAATTCTGCTCCGATCCGGTTCTAGACCAGAAGCTCCGCCGATCCGCCGCCATTCTCCAGCGCCGTGGTGCTGCCTCGGTTTGAATCCACCGGCGATGGGCGTCCCGCGCCGGTTTCTGAATCTGATCGTGGACAACCTCATCCAGGGAGCCAAATCGCTGAATCGCATCGACCTGTGGCGCCACAAGCTGTTCAACACAAGAACACCCGTACTGCCGCCGCCGAAACGGAACGGATCTGATCCAGAACGACAGCCACAAGACGATCGCAAGAACCACAGGCAAGCAGCAGCTTCATCATCGGTGAGAAGAAAGATCCGGGAGATTCAGCTTCCTCAACCAGTCATGAACTTCCGATGCTCAATCGTGGACTGCTACTGGTACATGAACTGCTTGCCGATTGCAGGTCGAAAGGTGCTGTGCGTGGACCCGTCTTACCGTACTATGCTCTTCGACGTGAACACGCGCCAGGTGGAGATCGTTCCCTACTTCCACGTGGCCAAGCATGCGCCCTTGCCCTGCTTTGTCCCGCTCCCATCCAGTCCTGACGCCGCCGCCGCCGCCGACGACGGCAATGGCAGCTTCTACATCCTGGAGCGCCGTCGCCTCCATTCTCCAGCGCTGCGCTGCGTCGGCTTGAGAATCGACCGGCGATGGGACTGTCGCGCCGGTTTCTGAATCTGATCGTGGACAACCGCACCGTCCCTGGAGCCAAATCGCTGTGCTGCATGGACCTTAATCTGCGCCGCCACAGCTTGTTCTTCGACACAGCAACAGGAGCACCCAAGAACAAGAAGACGACACGAGCACCCAAACGAAACGCAAACGCCGACCTGGCCTTCAACGAGATTCGGCTTCCCCACGCAAGCTTCAACGTGCGTGCGTCAGATTCCGATCTGTTGGACCAGCGGATTCACTTCTTCTCGGCGGCGGCGGATCGCAGGGTGTTCTGCCTCGACCAATCAGGGCGCGGGTTCGTCCTGGAGGCGGACACGCCTCGCATGGTGATGATGCCTCAGCTTCACAGGCCCAAGCCGGATCCCATCGCCCTTTACGTCCCCTACACCGAGCCTGATTTCGATGACCTCGACGGCGGCGGCGGCGGCAACCTTTTCATCATGGACAGGAGGGTTGCCAAGCCAGAGCCCGAGGGTGCCACCGGCGGTGGCGGCGGCTTTCAGTTCGAGGCCTTGGTCTACCGCAAGTCCACGCTCGGTGGGTTCCTGTCCAAATCGTGGCACCGCGAGCTGGTCCCGCCGCTGCCGCCGCCGTACGTCCATGGCGGCGCCGGTCACAGTCACAGCTGCCAAGAAATCAGCTCCTACGCTGTCGTCAGAACTGGCTCTGAGAGTAAGATCTGCGTCTCCGCAATGGCACCTACTGCTTGTACGCGGCGAGCCACACCGGCGCGTACTGCCCGGACGGCGCGTGGAGTGAAGTGGGCAAGTGGACGCTGCCCTTCCGCGGCGAAGCTCACTACGTTCCCGAGCTCAAGCTCTGGTTTGGTTTCACTGCCAACGACCAGAACGACCTCGCTGCTACTGACCTCTCCGACATGGATGTCGACTCCCCGCCATGGGTGCTGGAGTCTTGGAAGGAGCTCGAGACGCCCAAGGGATGGCAGCAGGTGCAGGACCCTCAGCTCGTCAGCCTTGGCTCTCGCAGGTTCTGCATCGCGAGGTTCTTTCGCACCGGCACGGACATGGATGATTTGCCAGAATGTCACTGTCTTGACCGGTGTGGAGGTTATCCGTGGTGTCAATGTCTTGCCTGGCACGGTGGATCTTCGGATGTTCAAGCACAAATCACTGTGTCACAAGTCGAGATGTGGCGAGGACACCGTCACAGCGGTTTTCTGAATAGTTTTAGGATCTTTAGTTTTAGGGTGGCTTTTGACTCCTCCCATCTGTACGTATCTTCTGAATAATTTCTGTCTCCCTATAAAGTGCTCTTATACAAAATCTTAATTTAATACTCCTTCTTTCCTAAAATTAATATCATTTTAGAAATGGACCAAGAAAAAAAAAAAATAAGAGCACTCACAATGCAGACTCTAACATAAAATTTGACTATTTATTACCCTCCTAGCCGCGGCTCGAGCGCCACCAAGAAGGCATGGCAAGGGCCACCTCCACAGGGCACCACCCACCCCATTGCCAGTGCACCACCTTCCTCACTTCCTCAGTAATCCATGAATTGCCTGGATGGGAGTGTTATAACCATAACACTTTGTTTCTACTCAATGAAACACGTGTAAACACGTTCATGAAAAAAAAAACTAGCTTGATTGAGCAAAAGTCAGTTGGTCAACGCCCGTGTTGTGGACTGGTTAATGGTTGCAACCTTGAACCTTTACAACAACAACAACAAAGTCTTTTTTATCCCAAGCAAGTTGGGTAGGCTAGAGATGAAACCCAGAAGAGACACGTTACAGGGCACACAAAAGTCATGGTTCAGGCACATTGATAGCTAGTCTCCAAGCGCTCCTATCCATAGCTTAATTCTTGGAGATATTTCACTCCTTAAGGTCTCTCTTAACCGACTCGCCCAAGTCAGTTTAGGTTGACCTCTACCGTTCTTTACATTATCAACCCGTTTTAGAACCCCACTACGCACTGGCGCCTCAGGAGGTCTCCGTTGGACATGTCCAAACCATCTCAACAAAATATAGTTACTAAAAAGGTGATCTTTCTATTTAACAATAGACAGAAAATAGACAATAATTAGCACAGTGGCAAAACATAAAAGAAAAAAAGGTTGAATTTGCACGTGATAGTAATAAGTGACTGAATAAATTTCAGTCATTGCACAAAGAAAGATACTTTTGCTTAAGCTGTTCTGAACTCTGAACTCCGACAACACTCTGTTACCAGACTGTCCAACCAAACACAACTGGAGCTGCAACAGCTAGCTAATGTGCATAACTGAACAAACAACTTTCATTCTTCATTTGGAACAATGCTGCTCCTCCTCGCGTGCATCTGGCTCATAGTCAAAGGGACAATCCATTGCCGATCCAACCTCTTCAGAAAGGACATAGTTGATGCACCGGACTGTGTGATCTGCCGGGAGCCCCCCCAACAAACTCCAGAACACATCATCTTTGAATGCAGTTTTGCTGTTAAGCTTTGGGAGGCTATTAGCCTCCAAATCCCTCAGGACAGCGTACCCAAAACAAACATCGACTACAACTGATCAGCTCGATCGCTCATGCACAGTTCAGCCAGGACGACGCTTGGAAAAGAAGAAATGGCGTTGTTTTATATAAGACGTACGCAATATGTGCCAATTTGGGGTAGCCAACCGTAGTTGTTGCTTGAATTCCAAAAACAAAAACATTTAGCTTTAATTGTGCTGCTTATTTGCTTTCTTTCTTTTCTGAGAAATTGCTGCTTAATTTAACTCCAAAGCGGCCCATAGCCTCTCAGAGAACACAACCCACGAACTATCTCGCGACGGCGCACGCCCATCCCCGCCGCCACCTCGTTCTGCCGCCTGCCGCCATTCTGCTCCGATCAGGTTCCAGACCCGAACCTCCGCCCCGTTGTCTAGCGCTGTGCTGCATCGGTTTGAATCGACCGGCGATGGGCGTCTCGCGTCGGTTTCTGAATCTGATCGTGGACAACGGCATCCCGGGAGCCAAATCGCTGCGCTGCATTGACATGAGGCAACACAAGTTGTTCAACACGACAATACCTGTACTGCAACTGAAAGGAAACAGGTCTGAATCAGAATTGCCGCAAGACGCCACGCCTTTGGCTGTCGATCACAAGAGCAAGATAGGGACGAGCCCGCTTTCGGCCCCAGGCATCGACCTCCGAGCCTCCGCCATGGGCAACTCAACGGAAACATGCGTCCTGAAGCCTAGGGAAACATCGGTGTCTTCACCTGAGTGTTCTGCATCTCATGCCAACGATCGCAAGAACTATAACCACGCCGCATCTTCAATTACAAGAAAGATCCGTACGATTCAACTTCCCCAACCAATCATGAACTTGCGATGCTCAATCGATGTCTGCCATTGGTATCTGTACTGTCTACCGCTTGCAGGTCGGAAGGTGCTGTGTGTGGACCCATCTGGCCAGACTGTCCTCTTCGATCTGGTCACGCGCCAGCTGGAGATCACTCCCTGCCTCAACTTGCCCAAGCGTTCGCCGTTGGCCTGCTGGGTGTCCCTCCCATCCAGTGCTGATGCCGCCGCCGCCGACGGCAATAGCAGCTTCTTCATCCTCGAGGGCTTTCCCAATCAGGAGCCGCAGGGCACCAGACAGCGGCCGACCAATCAGTTTGAGGCTTTTGTCTACCACGGCGAGTCCAAGTCGTGGCAGAGGCAGCTCCTCCCTCCGCCGCCATTTGCCACTGACCCTAAGCACTACGAGCACTACAAGCACCCGGCCCCAACATCACCTCCTACGCGGTCGTGGAACAATGCAGCGGCTCCCATGTCATCTTCGTATCGGTGGACGGCGCTGGCCGTGGCACCTTCTGCTTGGACACGGTGACTCACACTTGGAGCCATGTTGGTGACTGGGTGCTACCCTTCAAAGGCAAGGTCGAATACGTGCCGGAGCTGAAGCTGTGGTTTGGCATCTGCACCGAGGGCTGGCGACTGGGTGCTGCTGACCTGTCCACCATAGACTCCGAGCCACAGATAGTCGGCACTTGGAAGGAGCTCGAGGCACCTGCAGGCGGAAAATGGTGGGAGTTGAGGCCTCCTCAGCTTGTCAGCCTGGGCTCTGGCAGGTTCTGCATCACAAGGTTCTTCCGTGCTGTACTGAATCCCATGGCCTTCTATGATTCGGATTCGGTTGAGGATTTCACTGTCTTGACTGGTGTGGATGTGGTGCCACGTGTTCATGATGTCCACGGGACTGCCAATGCCACCTTTAGTGGTGACAATGGCAATGGCAGCGAGGGAAAAGTGGAGCTCCAAATGATCAAGCACAATTCAAGACGCCACATGTCTGATGGCAGTGATGGTAGCAAGATTGAGAAAGTGTTCTGAATAAGCTTTGGTTCATTGCTTCCAGACCCCCCCTGTTCATGTGTGTTATCTTATCCATCACTAGACAATGGTATCTCTTCGTAGCTTGAAAACTTAATTTGCTGTCATGAAAGTCTAGCTTTTTTTTTTTATTTAGTCCTGTATCTACGGTGGTGACATTGTCTTTTGCAATTGTACAACCTGACCGACTTATCTTAATGTTAGCTCTGCCGTGTATGTGGTGACACTGAAAACTCATGAAAGTCTTAAGAGACGAGCACATTTTCCACTACGTTTAGTAGTGAGATCTCTTGTACTAATATATAATGGTACAAAACCGTGAAAATAGTTTTCACCTTGGCGGTGTCACTTCTGATTTTATAGATATGAATATAGTCTGCGCGTCTCCATTGAGATAAGACACAACTCCACATTCACATTAAGCAGGGGGCGCGCGCACAGCGTGTTGAAGAACTGTGATTGTCACTATTTAATGTCAAGCAACACTCCATCCCAAAAAGAATGACATTATGTGAAACGTGCAAGTCAAAAATTTTAACTTTGACTAAATTTATAGAAAATATGTGTAACATTTTTATCTTCAAATAAATTTATTAAAAAACTAGACTTGATCTTTCCGATGGTACGAATTACTTAGTGTAAATATTTATATGTTTTAATATATAATTTTTGATAGTTTGAAAATGTTGACTTCTCGGGAATGTAGAATGACATCTATTTTGGTACGGAGGGAGTATACTAAAAAAATCATTTAGTGCACAAAAGCAAAATTGTGTGATTCTCACTCTCCAATGTCTAGGAATTATTTGAACAAAAATATTTATTTTTTTAACAAAACATGCCCTAAACTACTTTTTCATGAACTAGCTCTTTTAGTAATGTCGCAAGAAGTATTGCCACTCAAAACTATGGTCATGCCATATGCATTGGCGTCACTAACTAGTCATGCTGGCACGCATGTAGAATATTTTGCACCTAAGATGTCATCGTGACATGGAGCTAAGTCACGCCATCGCGGACTGAGAACACTGGCCTATTGAGTCACAGCAAAGTGGAAGGCGTAACTCAACTTCTCTAGCTACGCAAAATTCCATGGCGTGACCATGCTTATGTACCATTGTTACTTGTGTCCGTTGCTTATAGTACAAAAATATTTTGATGTCTTTTGTATATTTTTTGTCAATCCAAAATAAAGGAATTATGCATCTCTAAATTTTTCAATTTTTTATGTAAATACATTCCAAATTATAAGTCGTTATAATTCATTTTATTTTTTCATCGACATAGCAAAATGAATGTACTAAAAAGTCAAAGCGACTTATGGTTTGAACATAAAAAATAAAAACAAACATGACCCATTTTATTTATATCTGGTGTCATTAGTCTTGTAAATTTGAAATTTAAATTCTTCCTGTAATACTATGTTTTATTCTTAAGTTAAACCGTTCAGTCTAAAAATGACTCCAGAAATTTAGAGAAAAAAAAATCTAAATTCTTGTTTTATAAAATAGTAGTTTGTCACATGATTTTTCAATTTACATCTTAGTTGAAAAATCTGAAGTTTCTTAACAAAACATATGCTTAAAAATAAATTTTAATTCAAAACTAAATTTCAAAGCATTCCAAAAAAAATCTGGTTAGACTTGGTCATGGTACGCGTAGCCCATTATGTCGCTTAATCCAGCGCATCCCAGCCCATTATGCCGCTTAATTTAGCTGGCCCTATCGAAAGCGGCCCATGGCCTCTTAGAGAAAATAGCTCAGGAACACTTGGTGCTCCGATCCCCGCCGGCTCGCCCCGCCCCTGCCGCCATTCGGAACAAGATCCTCTAAACTCTTACGGATCGACTTCACTCTAAAGTCACTCATCTGGACCATTCAATTTCCATCCGACGGTGAGATCAAATCAAAGTAAACGAACCAGGCCACAGCCGGCCCATACAATCCCTTCTGTAAATTCTTCAAAGTGCTAGCCAACAAATTGTGAATGAAATCCAAAAGATGTTGCTGATTACTGCAAGTTCATATGGCTACACAAAATGATGCATATTACCGCAAGTCTGTAGCTTGCAACTTTCATATGACTGATTAAAGAGAATTGGGAAACTAAAACTACTGAACTTGATGGCCGAGGAAGCTGTTGAGCCATACTCCTGAGTGCATATGGGACATGTACAGAAGTCATAGCAATATGCTGATATGCAAGCATGCTGCAGTCTCCTTCCAGAACTGAAACTGATAGCAACACGCAACACAAGTACATTACAGTCTCCTTCCAAGTCCACCGATGGACCTGACCACAGGGCAGCAGGGGCTGTGGCCACGAAGCAAGGCGGCACGGTGGCAGAGAGTGGAGCGCCGGTGACTGACGTGCCACGCCGCCGGATAACGAAGTGGAGGGGAGCGCCTTCGAGCACCGGAGCACGACCGCCGGGGACGCGACTCGCTGGGGCGCTGCCAGCTCGGAGCGCCGCCCGCCGGGGGTGAGGCCGCCGCGTAGCAGAAGTTTGGGGCGCTGGTTTGTCGGGGCGACGCCGGGGAGCCGATCGCCGGGGCGACGCCGAGGCGCTGAACGTCGGGGCGGTGCGTTGGCGCACGGTAAGGAGTCGAGCAAGAGAGTCACACGGTAGCAATTGGGCTTGTATGGGCCGGCTATAGGCCTGGTTTGTTAGTGTTTGTTGGTTTCACGGTTGGATGCAAATCGAACGGTCTAGATAGTGACCGGAGAGAGCAGTCGTTTCCGTACGACTTTAGAGGATCTGATTCCCGCCATTCTGCTCCGAGAAGCTCCGCGCCGTCGCCTCCACTCTCCAGCGCTGCATCGGTTCGAGTCAACCCGCGATGGGTCATGATGTCCAAAAAAGTATTCTTTTGGCACCGCCCAACGGGCCATGATCCAGATCCAGGTGATGGGAGATTAATGGTCTAGTTCACCTGAGGAACTAGCTACAGCGTGCCGCGTCCTCGGCTCCCCGCCTCCCCAGTTCGCCACCTGCGGTCGCGCCTCCCACTCACGGTCACGGGCGGCGGCAACCGGCGAGCGCGGCTGCTCCGCTCGCGGCGCGCGCCTCCCTGCTGGCCGGCTCCCCGAAATCCCCACTCGCGCGCCTCCGAGCTCCGGCCCAGGACGCCTTATCCGCCCCGCGGTCCGCCGTCGTCTCTCCGCCCCGCAGGTTGCTGCCCGTGGCGGGTGGCGGGCGCGGATTCGGGCAAGAGATTTTGCTCGCGGGCGCGGGCGTGAGAAGCCATTATCCGCTCGGATTTCGGCCATTGCTATTTTTAGCCATCGACCACAAGAAGGAAACAAACTCAGCTGAAGAATGGCAAGAACCATGAAGCATATTTAGTGTGGATCCTATTTCTGCAAAAAAAGGGAGCCGATAATCTGCCATTCTCTAAGGTATGAGATAAGTTTGTCTAAAAGGAGCAAATCATATCACTGCTTTGCTTTACTTATACGGTAACATAACAAATCAGCATACCTTCCAGGTGCCAGGACATCGTTTGTAGTAGCAGATACATATATAAAGATAGCAATCACCTTATTTTTTGCCGACCGCAAGTTAAATCACTTCTACCTAGCTGCATATATGAGCTGCCAATATGGAAGGAAAAGGAATCGACCACCCATCTGTTAGGATGATCTCAATCCCGAGTTGGGCCCAACGGCCCAACTCGGGCCCCTTGTGAACCTCGCGCCCTGATCGGGGGCGCCCAGCCCATCTATTGGCTGGAGGGCCCCTGTCACCCTGCGCTATATAAAGAGGTGGGCGCCGGCGGCTCTCAGTACGAGGTTCACCGCGAGCCGCCACACCCACCGACAACCCTAATCCGATCCCTAGGGGCGCAGCCAGTGACGGGAAGCCCCTCCGCCGCCGCCACTGCACTGCGCCGTCGTCCTCTTCCTCTGCGCCACGCTGGCCACCTCTCTGCCTCGACGTGATGGCCGACCCCAGCAGCGCCGCCGCCGGATCCTCTTCCTCCGCTCCAGTCAAGCCCTCTGGTAAAGCCTTCTTCACTCGTCCTTCCTCTTTCTCTATCACTGCCTACCCAATTCCCAGAGCATGTACCCATCTAGTTGTCACTGCTAGTTGATCTTGGGCTAACAATGGTATCAGTGGCCTCCTAGTCAGTGGATCTAGTGTTTTGGGGTAGAAATTGATGATCCGATTGGATCAAAAGAACCACCGATGTCAGATCGGCACAGCAAACCCTAACCCTAACCCTAGAGAATAGATCGGGAAAGGAACGGAAAAAGAAAAGGGGATGAAACCCTAACCCTCACTGAGGGCAAAGAAAAGAAGAAGATCGAGGGAGGCGAGCCTACCTGGTTCCCTACCTCGATGAACAGGCCGGCTGCGCTGGGGGGCACCGCCCCATGGCCACTCGACGGCGGCACGCTCGGCCCTCGGGCGAGCGCGCGCACCGGCGAGGAGCCTTGTGGCGGCGCCATGGCCTCAGTCCCTCACCTCGTCATAGCCGGTGGCCGTCGCCGTTTTGCTGGTTACAGCGGAGAGGTGAGGATGGGGAAGAGAAAGGAGAGACGGAGGACGCGCGCGCGCGCGAGCGCCTGTGAGCGCGCTCCGCGGCGGCGCCGTCCGGGCCTCCCTGCGCCGGCGTCGAGCCGTGCGGTGGCGGCCATGGACGGCCGCCGCTCGGGTGCTGCCTGCGGCGCAGAGAGAGAGTGGAGGAAAAGAATGGACTCTAGGGTTTCGGGGAGCCGGCCCTCGGCGGTTTTGATCTGCCGAATCGCGCGGACAGCCGTCCGATGCCGTTCAACGGCTGTGATCGGTTGGGCTGGCTTTCGGCCCAGGGGGGGGGGCACCAGGCCGAATTGCCGGCCCAGGCCCACGTTAGGGCCTGGGACCGGCTCGGCTCCAGCAGCCAGCGCGCAACGCCGAGTTGGGCCGGGCTGTTTTGCCTGTTGGGCCATTCAGCGAAATAAAAAAAAGAAGCCGCAGCGCGCTAGCCGGGTCAGCGCGCTAAGGCCGGCCGGGCCGCTGATGGAGGTGCGCGCGCAGCGCAAGGAGGCCGAGTGGCCGTGGGCCGCGGCCGCGGTTTTGGGCTGAATTGGCCAATAGCATAGTAAAAGTTAAAAGTTCATGTTTTTCATTTTCCAGAAACAGGTTTTGACATATCAAGATGATTTTGAATCGAATTTTGATTCAAATTTCTGCCCAAATTTTGTCCAACGATAATTTTGGTTCAGAGTACAGTAAAGTTCATTTATGTTTCTGGAAAATTGATTATGCAAAGTTAAAGTTTCCGCTGCGTATTTAAAGTTGTTATCGTTTTCATTATTAAATTCGAACCAACGGGAGAGGTTAATATTTGAAAATGGATAATTTTATTATGATTATAATGTTGTTATTATTCTGACCAACGTTGATTAATAGCAATATTATGATGTTGATTAATAGTTGTTGCCCTACATTAATTCTATTTCTGCCCAACGGTGATTTAGAATTATTGCAAAGTAAATTTTATATTATGTTCTCACCTCATATGAATTGTAATTTCAGGTAGTTCCTCCCTGATGTCTGCCTTGAGAGAGATTCCACCACTGAGGGGAGACAACTACCTTGAGTGGAAGAGGAAGATTGACTTCACTTTTACTATAGTTGAAGTTGATTTGGGTGCTCACGAACCGTGTCCCACAAAGCCTGTGGAACCGGTGCGGGAGACCGTGAAAGTGATGAAGCATGGGACAAAAGGGTGAAAGATTTTGGACCCATAAAGATGGCTTATGACATAAAGCATACTCGATGGGTCGGTGACAACAAGAAATGTTGTCTTGTCATTGAGAATACAATTGACCCGGCTCTTACGGGGTCAATTGAAAAGTGTGACACCTTGTTGCTTACTTTGAGAGGATCAAGAACCGGTTCGGTGGTTCCTCCAAAGTGTATGCTACCCATTTGTTCAAGCAATTGACAAATGAAAGGTACAAGGAGGTAGCATACGTGACCATATTTTGAAAATGAGTCACTTGGCAAATAAGCTGAAAGGAATGGATCGGGAGATACAACCACGGCTCCTTATCCATTTTGTTTTAGCTTCCTTGCCTAGAGAGTATGAGAATTTTGTCATAAGCTACAACATGCGGCTCGAGAAATGGGACTTAGACAAGCTTATTGCTCGGTGTGTTGATGAGGAGCTCGGGATCAATGGCCAACATGGTGGCCAAGCGAACCCGGTCAAAGGGAAGGGCAAAAGGCCCTTCAATCCCGGCTCCCAAAGCAAAGAAAGGTCCTATGCAACGAAACCACGGTTTCGGCAAGGGGCAAGCCACGGGCGGTGACAACTTGTGCCGGCACCGTGGTAAGGAGGGGCACAAGAAGACCGACCGCCCGATTGGCTAAGGGAGCTTATGAAGAAAAAGGGTGAGAATGTTATTTCATTTGTAAATGAATCTCTGTATGCAAAGTTTTCAAAGTCAACATGGTTTATTGACTCGGTGCAACTATTCATGTTGCAAATTCTTTACAGGATTCACTTCGACGAGAACTACGCTAAAAAAGAAGAGGCCATTAGCGTTGCGAATGGCGTACAGGCAAAGTGGAGGCAATTGGAGATGTAGCATTAGATTTACCTAATGGCTATAGTCTTACTTTGAGAGATGTTTTTTATGTTCCTACACTGCAGCGCAAGTTGATAAGTGTAATAAAGTTGGATGATTCGGGTTTTACCGTAATTTTGGACATGGCAAATGTGTCATTTGGTTTAATGATATTTGTGTTGGTCTTGCCTTCCGACAAGACGAATTATATATGTTATCGCTATGTGAAAGTGTGAATTCCATATGTAATGTGAATGATAGCGTTTCCTCGTCTACAAATGAGAAAAGAAAAAGAAAGCGAACTACAACGCAACGGCGAAATTATGGCACTGTCGTTTAGGCCATATTTCGAGGGGGAGAATAGAAAGACTAGTAAAGAATAAAATTCTTCCTCCTTTGGAGTTCGCGAATTAGAGCAATGCATCGATTGCATAAAAGGAAAATATGTAAAGCAAATTAAAAAGAATGCCAAACGAAGCACAGGAATATTAGAGATCATTCACACCGACATTTGTGGTCCCTTTTCGTAAAGAGTGTGGATGGCTATGATTCGTTCATTACATTCACGACGATTACTCCCGGTTTGGCTATATTTATCCAATTAAAGGAAGAGATGAAGCATTGGATAAATTTAAAATATTTAAGGCCGAAGTGGAAAATCAGCATAGCTTAAAGATTAAGTTAGTCCGTCCGACCGTGGGGTGGAGTACTATGGTCGGCATACCCCATATGGTCAAGTTCTGGACCTTTCGCAAGGTTTCTACGGGAAAATGGTATAGTTGCCCGGTATTCCATGCCGGGTGAACCTCAAGAAATGGAGTAGCCGAAAGGCGTAATCGTACCACGATGGATATGGTGCGCGGTATGATGAGTTACTCGATTTACCATTGAGTTTATGGATAGAGGCATTAAAAACCTCCATTCATATTCTCAATAGAGTGCCAAGTAAATCGGTGCCCAAAACACCATATGAATTATGGACGGGAAGGGTACCTTCACTAGATCACTTGCGTGTGTGGGGGTGTCCTGTTGAGGCTAAAGTGTTTAACCCAAATATTGGGAAACTTGATCCCAAAACGGTGAGTTGCCATTTTATTGGCTATCCCGAAAGGTCAAAAGGTTATCGTTTCTACTTGTCCCGATAGACTCACAAAGTTTGTGGAAACGAGACACGCTATTTTTCTAGAGAATGAAATGATGAAGGGGAGTATGGCTGCTCGGAAAATTGATCTTGAAGAGAAGCGGGTGTGTGCACCCAATCCTGTGATTCAGGAGCCATTTTTTGAGCTACCTATTGTTCCTGCACCAATAGTGCAAGACACTGTGGAGCAAGAACCTGTCGTTGTTCCTCCTGCGGCAACAACAGAGGAAAATGAGGAACCTGAGGAACCTGTTCATCAGGAACCTATTGAAAATATTGCCACAAATGAGGGGGAGCAACCTCAGCCTCCAATAGTAGATGTGCCAAATGTAGAGGCCCCTAGAAGGTCCCAAAGAGAAAGAAGGCCAGCTATCTCCAGTGATATATATGAGCTAAATAATATCGAAGAATATCAAATGGAGGGTGATCCCACCTCATTTGAACAAGCCATGAGAAGCGATCATTCATCCAAGTGGTTTGAAGCCATGGAAGATGAAATGAGATTGATGAGTGCCAACGATGTTTGGGACTTGGAAGAAATTTCCAAAGGAGCCAAAACAAGAGGGTCGTAAATGGGTCTACAAAATAAAATATGACTCCCAAGGGAACATAGAGAGATATAAAGCGCGACTTGTGGCTAAAGGTTTCACACAAAAGGAGGGAATTGATTACACCGAGACCTTTTCTCCAGTCTCATGTAAAGATTCTCTCGAATAATAATGGCATTGGTGGCACACTATGATTTAGAGTTGCATCGATGGATGTGAAGACGGCATTCCTAAATGGGGATTTGGAGGAAAATGTATACATGGCACAACCAAAAGGTTTTGTCGTGGAAGGCAAAGAAAAGATGGGATGTCGCCTAAAGAAATCGATTTATGGATGATCCCATCTTTTCTTCAAGGCAACCAGCAAGCTTCAAGGCAGTGGAACTTGAAGTTTGATAAAACTGTAAAGAATTTTGGGTTTAAAGCAAATGTCGAGGACAATTGTGTTTATACAAAGTTTAAGAATGGGAAATACATTTTCTAGTCCTGTACGTAGACGATATTTTACTTGCAAGTAATGATATGAGTCTACTACAAGAGACAAAAAGATTTTTGTCCTCAAAGTTTGAGATGAAAGATTTTGGTGAAGCTTCCTATGTTTTGGGCATAGAAATTCACCGAGATAGAAGAAAGGGGGTATTAGGACTGTCTCAAAAGGCATACATTGAAAGGGTCTTGGAGAAATTCCAAATGCATAAATGTAGTCCATCACCTCGCACCTATAGTCAAGGGCGATAAGTATGGGGATTTTCGGTGTCCCAAGAATGAGTATGAGCTCAACCAAATGAAAAGTGTGCCATATGCTTCAGCAGTTGGACACTTACAAGTATGCTCAAGTATGCACACGCCCGACTTGGCTTATGTAACCGGGTTGCTTGGCGAGATTCCAAAGTAATCCGGTGTTGAACACGGAAATTGGTAAAGAAAGTTTTATGATATTTACAAGGTACAAAAGACCCGATGCTAACGTACGTAAGATCTGATTCCCTAAAGATCTTAGGATACTCAGATTCTGATTATGCGGGAGATGACAGAAAGTCCACATCCGGATATGTGTTCACTCTCGCAAAAGGAGCTTTATCATGGAAAAGCTCAAAACAAACAGTTACTACAAACTCTACTATGTATGCCGAGTTTGTAGCATGCTATGAGGCATCAGGGCAGGTGAATTGGCTAAAGAAATTCATACCCAGTTTAAAAGTGGTCGATGACATCAATGGACCAATGACTCTATACTGTGATAATAATCCAGCTATAGAGTATGCTCACAACAATAGGTCAAGTGGTGCTGCCAAACACATTGACATAAAGTACTATGTTGTGAAAGAGAAAATCCAGGATCGTGTTATAAATCTTGAGCACATAAGCACTGAAAAGATGCTCGCGGATCTGCTTACAAAAGGCTTACCACCCAAAGTGTTCACTGAACACGTAGCCGACATGGGTTTAAGGAGAAGCCTATGATTCCTGGATAATTATAAGGGCCCAAAGATAAAGTATTTATTTATTTCAAACTAGAGATGTGTATTGTAGCTGTGAAATCCAACGGCAATAGACCGTGACGATGAAACATGTTCTATGCACAAATCTGAGATGGAATAAGTAAAATGAAAAGGTTAAAGTGTAAGAGTAAAGTTAAAGATAAAGTTAAAGATGAGATCAAGGGGGAGAATGTTAGGATGATCTCAATCCCGAGTTGGGCCCAACGGCCCAACTCGGGCCCCTTGTGAACCTCGCGCCCTGATCGGGGGCACCCAGCCCATCTATTGGCTGGAGGGCCCCTGTCACCCTGCGCTATATAAAGAGGTGGGCGCCGGCGGCTCTCTGCACGAGGTTCACCGTGAGCCGCCACACCCACCGACAACCCTAATCCGATCCCTAGGGGCGCAGCCAGTGACGGGAAGCCCCTCCGCCGCCGCCACTGCACTGCGCCGTCGTCCTCTTCCTCTGCGCCACGCCGGCCACCTCTTCCTCGACCGACGCCCCCTCTCTGCCTCGACGAGATGGCCGAGGGAAGCAGCGCCGCCGCCGGATCCTCCTCCACCGCTCCAGTCAAGGCCTCTGGTAAAGCCTTCTTCACTCGTCCTTCCTCTTTCTCTATCACTGCCTACCCAATTCCCAGAGCATATACCCATCTAGATGTCACTGCTAGTTGATCTTGGGCTAACACCATCTGCCGTGGATCTCATGACAGGGGTCATGGGAGGTCTCCTCCCCAAAGTGGTCGAGTTCCTCAAGCAGGAGCACAATCTGCAAATAACTACTACTCCTACTATCAAGAAAATCATAGAGTCTCTTGAGATACATCTGAGAAGAATGGAAGATGCCCTAGTAGTCAGGATACCACCGGCGCAGCAGGACCAGGTTGTGGTTGACCCACAGAATGTAGTGTTTCTACAGCCCCAATGCAATCAAGGTGGGGAAAGCTCCTCCCCCCCAATTTCCCTCCAAAATAAGCATTGTGCCTATGAACTAAGAGAGCTGGCATATGACATAGAGGACATTGTCGACAACTTGATGCAACGCATCAACCAGGGCAAACAAAAGAGACAACCTATCATCAACCAAGACAGCTTCAGCAGGGAGACGCTGGAAAACATCAAGGTCCGAGTAAAAAATCTGGCTGCCTGGCATGCTGCAAATTTTGTGGCTATGACTAGCACTGTTGAACCATGTCTTGAGGACTGGTTCGTACAATTGAGACAGCTTATTGGAATCCACAAGTTAAGAGATGACCTCGTATCCAGGATGTCTTCACCATCTCAGCAATTGAAGATAGTTTCTATTTGGGGGGCAGGAGGAATGGGCAAGACGACTCTTGCAAAAGCAGTCTATGAAAATATTAAAAGGAATTTCCAATGTGCGGCCTTTGTTTCTGTTGGTCCACAACCAGACACGAAGAAAGTCTTGAGGGACATTCTCATACAACTTGACAAGAAAAGGTACAGCGATCTTAATATGGCAATGCTGCATGAAGGGCACCAACTCATTGTTGAACTCCAGCATTTTGTTAAGAGCAAGAGGTATGTATGTAAGTGCACATAATTAGCAGTAGCCTGTGTACTCCAGTTTCAAAATGTACTTTTTTCTTGACTAAAAATTTTCTAATATAATGTTCATCAGGTTTATAGAAAAATGACTCAAAACTGAATTACAAAATCAAATTATTTTGGTTAAATCCCCCATGGAATATGTATGGTTCATTTATTTAGGATGTTGGGTGAGAGGTGTGGCAATGCACCCAACCACCTAGGTTCAAATCCTATCTGGCACTGAATTTGGGTGTCTTTTCTCTTAATGAAAAACAACCTAGTTCCTCCTAGGTTGATCTCATCTTTTTTTTTATGGTTCATTTATTTGGTATTATATATAGATGTTAATATACTTTTCGATAAACTTAATCAATGTTAGGTGAGTTTGACAAAGGAGGAAACTAAAACATCATGATTTTTTTTGAATGAGGGAGTAACATTTTTTAGACCCTGGTTTATTGCCATATTATGTCACAGGTTGCTACACTTTCCCATGCCTTGATTCCTTACCCTAGTTTGGTATGCTGCAATTTACCAAGTTTTGATCTTAGATGTCTAATGCTCAAATCATTGCCAAAGTTTGCCTCATCATGATGTACAAACTAACCCTTAATCAGTACAGCTTGTAGAAAAGAAAGTTCTGTTACTATTATTGTTAAGTACTTAATTGTTTCTACTTATGTTCTCATATAGATGTCGGTTGTCGTTATTTAACACCGGCAAGTAATCTGATCAGAGACCCAAGACAAGAGGGTTTATACTGGTTCAAGGCTTCAGGTGGGGTGTACGAGTCAGGTGTATGAGGATATTATATTGCTTGTACGTGTAGAGTGCTAGGTTCTAATGTCAAGTAGAGGAGATATGTCGAGGTCCAGGTTAGGTGCTGATCATGGGGCCCCTACCCTTCTTATGTAGTTTGGGGGTAGGGTTACGGATAGATAATTAGTTTACAGATTGATTTCCTAGTCAATTATAATAGAGTCCTGATCTAGTCGGTTTTCATACATACCTATATATTCCTTCACCTCCAAATAGATGATGCATTCCCTGGTTGGATTCTGGACCACCCCAACCTAAGTAGCCAGTTATGGCCTTCGTGAGGGTACACGTGGCCCATGTATTCATCAGTATCCCCAGCCCCAATCTTCTTCTGTACAGTCCGAGATATGTTGAGGTCAAAGTCGGATGTCGATGAGGGGGATCTGGTATAGTCTAGGGTACGGTTACAGAGTCCATGTCTGGTCTTGGTCTAGTCGTTTATATTCCTTGCTTGTCAAGTAGATGATATATGCATCCCCTGGTCGGATTCACTCTTGGCCAATCGGATTGGATCACTCCCACCTTAGGTCAGATGTGGCCTCCGTGAGTGTACCCAAGGCCCATGTATTCATCAGTAGCCCCAATCTTCTTGTGTTCTTCTAATCCCCAGGTGCACGACACGCCACAATTATGATTGTCATCCGTCCGTTTATCCACAATCAATAAGTGTGTGTAGTGTGGTTATCATGCTTACGTTTTTTTCATATATAGAAGTCTAGATTGTTAAACTAATTTGTGGCTCTTCCTTTTTTGTGTGAATAGATTCTTAATTGTTATTGATGATATACGGGATATACCATCTTGGGAAGTAATTAAATGTGCTTTGGTGGACAATGGCTATGAAAGTAGAATAATAACAACTTCACGTGTACTCGGCATCGCAGAATCGAGTGGTGAAGTTCTCAAGATGATGCCACTTTCTATTAACAGCTCCAAGGAGCTATTCTATGCTACATTATGTGGTCGTAAAGGCACAATTAATTTTGATTCATTGGATGAGCAGATCACTGAAACTATTCTACAGAAATGTGGTGGTGTACCGTTAGCTATAATCATGATAGCTAGTTTGTTGGCTGGTAAATCACAAAAGGAATGGAGTGAGGTGTGCAACTCTATCGGGTTTGGGCAGGAAGATAATATAGATGCTGAGAACAACACAAGAAAGATAATCCAGTTGAGTTACTATGACCTGCCAAGCCATCTGAAGACCTGCCTGTTGTATCTGAGCATATTTCCTGATGGGCATGTGATTGAGAAAGACATGTTGGTGTGGAGATGGGTAGCTGAAGGCTTTGTGCATGACAACGAAGAACAAAGGGAGTCAATATTTAAGGTCGGAGAGAGGTACTTGTATGAGCTTGTTAGTACAAGCATGATCATGGCAGTAGAAAATGGTGAGGATACCAGCGTCTGTTTCTGCAATGTTGAAGGCATGGTGCTGGACTGGATTCGTACTGTGGCAAAAGAAGAAAAATTTGTCACTAAAGTCTCAGGGGATTCTCTGTACTATGATCATGATGAACATGATCGAAGTAATGGTGGCCATATAGTGGCCGTCCAAAACAGCTCCCTCCGCAAATACTATGGTCTGGCAAGATGGTGGAAACCAAAAGTGAGGTCATTTAATGGCACTGGGTGCCGCATTAATGAAGGTTCGTTGATGGTATCAGTACTCGCACATTGTCGTGTCCTTTCCTTGGAAGGTTTTGGGGGAAGGGAAACTGGATACAACCTTTATCGTCATATTGCAGTGTCGTTCCTTCACTTGAGATACCTTGCGTTTGGTGGGTTGGGTATTTTTCGGCATCTGCCGATTGAAATTGGACGTTTAAGATACTTACAGACACTAGACTTGACGGATACCACCAACAAGCTGGAGATGCTGGAGATGCTGGAGAGATTGCCGCTGGGTACCAACATGGTGGAGAGATTGCCACTGGGTATTACCGGGCTAAGACATCTCAAGTGCCTGCGATGTTTTCCCACAAGAATGCTAGATTTGCCAAAAGGGATGGGAAACCTAACATCGTTGGAAGAGCTGCAGTTGAGGGGAGTTTGTAATCTCAACGTGTTTGTTGAAGAGCTGAACAAGCTGACAAAGCTAAGGGTGTTCCGTATTCACACATGGCTCGATTTTCATTTAAACTTGAGGGACGAAGCAGCCTTAGTGGAGTCTCTAAGCAAACTGCAGAAAATGGAAGTACTGGAGGTTCATTGCATGGGCACAGTTGGCTACAAACGCCGTTACTATTTCAAAAGTGGAGTTCGTAGTCTCAAAGAGTTTGCTCCTGGTGCATTCCCCAAATTGCGCTACATGAAAATGGATACCTGTCTCATGTACCAACCGCAACCGGGTGCTATGCCGCGGCTTAAATCTGTTGAGCTCGTCGTTCATGTGCAGGCTCTCAAGGATGATGCTAGCTTTGACTTTGACTTCCACAACTTGTTCTGTAAACTGAGTTACCTCCGGTTGCTTGAGAAAGCACATGTTAGAATCAACTGTCTAGGAGCCAAGATGGAGGAGGCAGAGGCAGCACAGAGGCGCGCAGTCGAAAGCCATCCCAACCGTCCCAAGCTTATTCTTAACAGAGTTGGTCGGTGTGTAGATGACGAGAAGCAGGTACTGCTACTTAAAGCTTGCAAATAGTGTTTCTTTTTCTTTTCTGCAAGCTAGGCAGTATCCTTGTCATTTGCATCCATGCATGTCATGCCATGATGAGTGGTGATTGCTTGCAGATACGCTCCTTCGGTGGTTTACATGGTTCTCGATTGGCACCACAAGTCATGCCACTGGAATTATTGAGAAAAATTACAAATGATTTCTCCGAGAAACAAATACTTGGCAGTGGGACATTTGGAACAGTATATAAGGCAAGTAGTATATATAAGCCATGAGTAGTACTATTTAATCAATATAAAAATGACTAGCATATACAAATAAAACACTTACCTGTTATGACTGCTAGCAGGACTGTGCACTACTTAAGAAATAATCACATTAGTGATTTCATATATTATTCTACATTATACTAATATATTGCATGGAGGTCATCTGTCTCTACATAAAGACATATCAATAAAAGGACAAGCGGAAGAAAATTAAAGAGCCATGAGAGTATATATATTAAATTAATAAAGGGAACAATAGCTATATCAAATAATATGTTTCGAGTGAGGAAATTTTAATTTCAGTGATTATAAACATACTTGATGTAATAAACTTCTATTTTGCTAATACAATAATTCCATCAATGCCAAATGTTGTGGTGTTGATTAGGGTGACCTAGATGGCAAAAAGGTTGCTGTAAAACTGCTTCATTCAATGTCTCAAAGGCTCGACTATGAAAAGGACTTCATGAAGGAGTTCGAGAACCTTAGTAGACTCAACCATGCTAATATTGTAAAGCTACTTGGATACTGCTACGAAATAAGGCGTATTTGCGTAGAGTTTGAAGGAAAGAATGTTCTTGCTGATAAAATCGATAGAGCTCTCTGCTTTGACTATATGCACAAAGGAAGTCTACAAGGGCACCTTGACGGTAAGATGATTGTGGTCCTATATATATTTTTTTGAAAACATGTGGTCCTATATAAATGTATAGCATATTGGCAATATTTCTTATCATTACATTTTGTCCATCTCCCTCTTTTTTTTGTAGATGAATCCCGTGGACTGGACTGGCAGACCCGCTATAAAATTATTAAGGGGACTTGCGAGGGTCTGAAATATCTTCATAAAGGATTGGAAAATCCTATGTTTCACTTAGATCTAAAACCTGGGAATATATTACTCGACAAGAATATGGTGCCAAAACTTGCAGATTTTGGTTTATCGAAGCTCGTCTGTGACAACCAGACTCAAGCCACATCAAACTTTTTAGGGACAATGTAACTTACTAATGCCTCTCTGAACCCAATTTTCTGAATCAACGAAATTGTGTTTTCTAACACTAACATCTACAGTTTATTATGATGTCATGCAGTGGATACTGTCCTCCTGAATACATTGAACGCTACTTTTTCTCCGATAAGTTTGACATATTCAGCTTGGGTGTTGTAATGATAGAGATTATTGCTGGGCCTAAAGGCTATTGCAAGGCAGTTGAAACTAGTTCCCAAGGGTTTATTGATCACGTAAGTTAATTAGGCTCCTTATCTCAGGATCCCTGTACACACACACACACACACACACACACACACAAAACCTCGAGCAATAGTAGTTTGTTATGCCTGACACATTTTGATACTAAATGATTCACTTTCTTTATCGATCAATTTTGTAGGTACAAGAAAATTGGAGAAAAAGGATACATCGGGCAATAACAAGTTGTACATTACCAAACTGTGAATGTTGTCAGGTGAAGAGATGCATTGAAATAGCACTAGAATGTGTCCATCCCGAACGAACACAAAGGCCTGACATTGAAGATATCATAAGTAGGCTGAGCAAAACAGAAAAAACAATACTGAGAAATCAGCCACGACTTCTTCCTCACAAAACGAGACATGACACATAGTGCTATGACATCTACACAAGGTAAGAAATCAGTGGCACAGATTGTTATGGCAAGTGGAGCCCGCCCAGGGCCCACGCGGTACAGTAGTGGTCATGAATAGTACCGCATGAACAGTACCCGGCCAGATTAGATTAGATTGATTTGGTTTGTTAGGAAAGGAATAAGATAGATTCGGTTAGGATATTCCTTAGGAGTCAAGTCAGCCATCTCTATAAAAGAGAGGACCCCGTATCCCTGAGATAGTTCCCGAGAAACGGCGGCTATCCGGGATCTCTCTGCTAATCCATCTATCACTACCCTTTTCATATCAATTGGTATCGGAGATCCAGTGCAGGGGCATCGTCATCCACCATGACCGGCCCTAGCATCGATCTTGTGGCCATGGACACCATGCTTGACCGCATCCTTGCGCAACTCTCCGCCATAAACAAGCAATTGAATTGGCATGACGAGCGCCTTGCACGTCTGGAGGAATTGCAGGAAGAGAAGCAAGTGCGGACTGCAGCGACAGCCGCCGCCGCCACGGTCGTCCCCATGAAGAACTTGGAGGGCAACATGGTCGTCGATGCTGCTGGCCTGGACGTCGTCGAGGTGGCCACTCCGGTGGGCAGTGCTGTTCAGCGCTATGTGCCACCACACCGGAGGGACAGGGCCACGACGTTGTTGCCACCTTCAGCCCCGCCCCTACCCCGATCCATAGCAGCGTGGTGACGGTGTACAGCAACAACGACGCAACACTGCTAGCGCCGCCCTTGCCGTTGAAGGCCTGCATTGACCACTCCGTCGAGCCCCAATTCTTGAAGGCCGTTGGCGTGGACTACGTGGACGAGAGCAAGATGCTGATCCCCACCGCCGACGTTCTACATCCCCATCGTCAACAGCTGCCACAACCTCTGCAAGGTGCTCCGCAAGGGCGCCGCCATGATCCGAACCAAGGCGGAGGCCGGCATTTGCGACGTCGTCGAGGTGGTGCGCCACGTCCGCTCTGTCATGGGCGCCATCCACGCACTAGGCGACATGGACGACGACGCTGTGCTCTACAACCTCGTCCTGCAGACCCTGCAACAATGGTCACAGCTCGAGGACGAGCTGTCTTGGAGGGGTGGAGTAGTGTTATGGCAGGTGGAGCCGGTGAACAGTACCCATCCCCTGGATTAGTTAGTAAAGAGATAAGTTAGGGAAGGGATAAGATAGATTGATTCGGTTAGGAATTCCTTAGAAGTCAAGTCAGCCATCTCTATAGGTTAGGAATTCCTTAGAAGTGAAGTCAGACATCTCTATAAAAGAGAGGACCTGTATTGATTCTAAGGAAGCAAGAAGAACCCTAAGATAGTCCCCGAGGAACGGCGGCTATTCGGGGTTTCTCTGCTGATCCATCTATCCCTACCCTTTTTCCATATCACAGATGTTATTGTTTTCTTTTCAATTGGAATGTTTGACAGATTTTAGGCCATAAGATTATTTAGAAATTCCATGGACGCTAAATAAAGAAAATCAAGTGCACACGGAGAAAGGCAATTCTTGTTCAAATTCAAAACAAAATAACTATGGTTTCCTCCTCCACGCCAAGAACCAATCTTGATGGGGGAGGCTATTCTTGGGTGTTATAAATGCTTGTGTCAAAAGGATATAATTTTTGATGAAGCTAAGGTACATTATGCATGCATGTGATTTTCAGGTATATTTCACTAGATTGAGGTCCAGTAGTCACTGTTGCAAAGCTATGGTGAATGCAGCCACCTGATCGATGGAAATCTTTGCAAGGCATGCTTGGTGGATGGACTTAGCAATAGGATTGCAATTGAATTGGTTTATTTTTAATCCTGTGGTGATTGACTTATAGTTGAAAGCCCCGTCATTTTGGGAGCTTTTAAGTCCTTGTATGTAATAAAATATGGCTGATGCGCCCCATGCATGGATCTCTAGGCAAGACATGATTTTGTTTTGGGCTATCTATATACTTAAGACATGTGGGCCATACTCCCACGTGTTAGTAGCTGATGTCTCACATACCTAGTTTTGCAATGTTTTTCCTCTTCCATTTGATTAACATGGTTGTATGAGTTACTGATAGTTGTGGACTAGTGATCATGATTATTCGTTGATCTGAGTATAGCAGGATTTGTTAGGATGATCTCAATCCCGAGTTGGGCCCAACGGCCCAACTCGGGCCCCTTTGACCCTCGCGCCCTGATCAGGGGCGCCCAGCCCACTATGGCTGGAGGGCCCCCGTCACCCTGCGCTATAAAAAGAGGTGGGGGCCGGCGGCTCTCAGTACGAGGTTCACCGTGAGCCGCCAGACCCACCGACAAACCCTAATCCGATCTAAGTGAGGGGCGCAGCCAGTGACGGGAAGCACCTCCGCACCGCCGCCACTGCACTGCACCACCGATCTTCACTGCGCCGACCACCTCTACACCGACCGTCGCCCCTCTCCTCTGCATCGACACGATGGCCGAGGACAGCAGCGCCGCCGCCGGATCCTCTTCCACTGCTCCCGTCAAGACCACTGGTGAAACTCCTTCCCATTCTTCCTCTCTCTCTATCTCACTGCCTATCGATTCTCAAAGGTTTCCCCTCTAGATCTCACTGCTAGATCGATCCTATAGTCTAACAATGGTATCAGACGCCTACTAGTGTGTGGATCTAGAGGTACTAGTGACAAATCACAAAAGAAATGACGGATTTGATCCGGACAGAACACCCTAACCCTAACCCTAGGCGGATCTGGGACTAGGCAAAGCAAATGTCGAACTCTAACCCTAAGAGAAAGGGGGCGGTCACAGGGGAACACCTACCTGGGTCCCGACCGTCCCGTCTTCGCCGCCGTGACCGGCGCGCGGACAGACGAGGCCGGCCTGCTGCTTGCGGACCGATCTCGCGCACCGGAGTGCGGGTGGCCCGGTCGAGCCGCGCGCTCGCAGGAGCACAGAGGCCCCACGCCGGCAAAGGGCACCACCACCAAACCGCTCGACGGCGGCGTGCTCCGCACCGGGCGAGCACGCGCGCCGGAGAATGGATCGGCGGCGGCGCCACCCTCTCTCTCTCTGGCCGCCATGGGCGACCGTCTCCAAGTGCTTGCCTCTGAGCGGCGCTGAGAAGGAAGGGAGGAGGAGAAATAGAATCGTGATTAGGGTTAGAGGCAACCGGCGCCAGTTTTGATCCTCCGATCGGCGCGCCAGGCCGTCGGATCTAGGGCGACGCCGATCGATGGCTGGCAGCTGCTGGACCGAAAGCGGCCCAGGCGGGCGCGCACGGCAGGCCGCTTCCGCGGCCCAGGCCCACGTTAGGGCCTGGCAGCGGAACGGCGACGCCGGCCAGCGCGCAAGGTCAAGCTGGGCCGGGCCGAAATGCTGCAGTGGGCCTTTTCGCACACTGGGCTTGTGACAGGTTAAAAAAAAAAGAGAAATCGCCGCCGGGCCGCTACGCCTAGCTGGGCTAGGCCGCCGGACGGCAGCAGCAGCGTGCGCTCGCAGTTTCCTAGTGGGCTGCGCTGCTGGTATTGGGCCGAAATGGCCGATTGCATAGTAACATGCAAGTTTTTTTGTTTTTATTTTTCCAGAAACTATTTTGAGTATGTATTGCTCAATTTGAATTGATTTTGACGCTAATCTCTGTACAAATTTTATCCAACGATAATTTTGTTTAGAGATCAGTAAAGTAGCCTTATGTTTCTGGAAAATTGATTATGTTATCGTTTTCATTATTAAATTTGAACCAACGGGAGAGTTTAATATTTGAAAATGGATAATTTTACAGTTATTATAATGTTGTTATTATTCTGACCAACGTTGATTAATAGCAATATTATGATGTTGATTAATTATTGTTGCCCTACATTAATTCTATTTCTGCCCAACGGTGATTTAGAATTATTGCAAAGTAAACTTATTTTATGTTCTCACCTCATATGAATTGTAATTTCAGATAGTGCCTCCCTGATGTCTTCCTTAAGAGAGATTCCACCACTGAAGGGAGACAACTACGTTGAGTGGAAAAGAAAGATTGACTTCGCTTTTACTATAGCTGAGGTTGACTGGGTGCTCACTGAACCGTGTCCCACAGTGCCTGTGGAACCAGTGTGGGAGACCAGTGAAAGTGATGAAGCATGGGACAAAAGAAAGAAGGATTATGGCCCCATCAGGATGGCATATGACATAAAGCATGCTCTATGGGTCAGTGACAACAAAAAATGTTGTGCTGTCATTGAGAATACAATTGAGCCCGCCCTTTCAGGCTCAATTGAAAAGTGTCACACTGCTACTGCTTACTTTAAGAGGATCAAGAACCAGTTCACTGGTTCCTCCAAAGTGTATGCTACCCATTTGTTCAAGCAATTGACAAATGAAAAGTACAAAGGAGGTAGCATACGTGACCACATCCTGAAAATGAGTCACTTGGCAAATAAGCTGAAAGCAATGGATCTGGAGATACAACCACAGCTCCTTATCCATTTTGTTTTTGCTTCCTTGCCTAAAGAGTATGACAACTTTGTCATCAACTACAACATGCAGCCTGAGAAATGGGACTTAGACAAGCTCATTGCTCAGTGTGTTGATGAGGAGCTCAGGATAAATGGCCAACAAGGTAGTCAATTGAACTACATCAAAGGAAAGGGCAAAAAGCCCTTCAATCCTGGCTCCCAAGCAAAGAAAGGTCCTATGCAACAGAAACCACAGTTTCAGCAACAGAGCAAGCCACAGGCAGGTGACAACGCGTGCTGGCACTGTGGTAAGGAGGGGCACAAAAAGACTGACTGCCCTGGATGGTTAAGGGACCTCATGAAGAAAAAGGGTGAGAATATTATTTTATTTGTAAATGAATCCTTGTATGTAAAGTTTTCAAAGGCAACATGGTTTATTGACTCTGGTGCAACCATTCATGTTGCAAATTCTTTACGAGGATTCACTTCGACGAGAACTACGCTAAAAGAGAAAGTTCCATTAGCGTTGCGAATGGAGTAGAGCTGCAGTGGAGGCAATTGGAGATGTAGCATTAGATTTACCTAATGGCTATAGTCTTATTTTGAAAGATGTTTTTTATGTTCCTACACTACAAGCGAAACTTAATAAGTGTAATAAAGTTGGATGATTCGGAGTTTTTCTTGTAATTTTGGACATGGCAAATGTGTCATTTGGTTTAATGATATTTGTGTTGGTCTTGCCTTCGATAAGACGAATTATATATGTTATCGCTATGTGAAAGTGTGAATTCCATATGTGATGTAAATGATAGCGTTTCCTCGTTTACAAGTGAGAAAAGAAAAAGAAAGCGAACTACAAACGCAACGGCGAAATTATGGCACTGTCGTTTAGGCCATATTTCGAGGGGGAGAATAGAAAGACTAGTAAAGAATGAAATTCTTCCTCCTTTGGAGTTCGCTGAATTAGAGCAATGCATCGATTGCATAAAAGAAAAATATGTAAAGCAAATTAAAAAGGATGCCAAACGAAGCACAGGAATATTAGAGATCATTCACACTGACATTTGTGGTCCTTTTCCTGTAAAGAGTGTGGATGGCTATGATTCGTTCATTACATTCACAGACGATTACTCCCGGTTTGGCTATATTTATCCAATTAAAGGAAGAGATGAAGCATTGGATAAATTTAAAATATTTAAGGCTGAAGTGGAAAATCAGCATAGCTTAAAGATTAAGTTAGTCCGGTCCGACCATGGGGTGGAGTACTATGGTCGGCATACCCCATATGGTCAAGTTTCTGGACCATTCGCAAGGTTCCTACAGGAAAATGGTATAGTTGTCCGGTATTCCATGCCGGGTGAACCTCAGCAAAATGGAGTAGCTGAAAGGCGTAACCGTACCCTGATGGATATGGTGCGCAGTATGATGAGTTACTCCGATTTACCATTGAGTTTATGGATAGAGGCATTAAAAACCTCCATTCATATTCTCAATAGAGTGCCAAGTAAATCGGTGCCCAAAACACCATATGAATTATGGACAGGAAGGGTACCTTCACTAGATCACTTGCGTGTGTGGGGGTGTCCTGCCGAGGCTAAAGTGTTTAACCCAAATAGTGGGAAACTTGATCCCAAAACAAGTGAGTTGCCATTTTATTGGCTATCCGAAAGGTCAAAAGGTTATCGTTTCTACTTGTCCCGATAGACTCACAAAGTTTGTGGAAACGAGACACGCTATTTTTCTAGAGAATGAAATGATGAAGGGGAGTATGGCTGCTCGGAAAATTGATCTTGAAGAGAAGCGGGTGTGTGCACCCAATCCGTGATTCGGGAGCCATTTTTTGAGCTACCTATTGTTCTCGCACCAACGGTGCAAGACACCGTGGAGCAAGAACTTTGTCGTTGTTCCTCCCGTGGTAACAACAGAGGAAAATGAGGAACCTGTTCATCAGAAACCTATTGAAAATGTTGCCACAAATGAGGGGGAGCAACCTCGGCCTCCAATAGTAGATGTGCCAAATGTAGAGGCCCCTAGAAGGTCTCAAAGAGAAAGAAGGCCAGCTATCTCCGGTGATATATATGAGTTAAATAACATCACTGAAGAATATCAAATGGAGGGTGATCCCACCTCATTTGAACAAGCCATGAGAAGCGATCATTCATCCAAGTGGTTTGAAGCCATGGAAGATGAGATGAGATCGATGAGTGCCAACGATGTTTGGGACTTGGAAGAAATTCCCAAAGGAGCCAAAACAGTAAGCTGTAAATGGGTCTACAAAATAAAATATGACTCCCAAGGGAACATAGAGAGATATAAAGCGCGACTTGTGGCTAAAGGTTTCACACAAAAGGAGGGAATTGACTACACTGAGACCTTTTCTCCAGTCTCATGCAAAGATTCTCTCAGAATAATAATGGCATTGGTGGCACACTATGACTTAGAGTTGCATCAGATGGATGTGAAGACGGCATTCCTAAATGGGGATTTGGAGGAAAATGTTTACATGGCACAACCAAAAGGTTTTGTCGTGGAAGGCAAAGAAAAGATGGGATGTCGCCTAAAGAAATCGATTTATGGATTAAAGCAAGCTTCAAGGCGTGGAACTTAAAGTTTGATAAAACTATAAAGAAAGTTTAAACAAATGTCGAGGACAATTGTGTCCATACAAAGTTTAAGAATGGGAAAAATGTCGAGGACAATAATGTGTCCATATTTTTGTCCTCAAAGTTTTGAAAAGAAGCTTCTTATGTTTTGGGCATAGAAATTCACCGAGATAGAAGAAAGGGGTATTAGGATTGTCTCAAAAGGCATACATTGAAAGGGTCTTGGAGAAATTCCAGATGCATAAATGTAGTCCTTCACCTGCACCTATAGTCAAGGGCGATAAGTATGGGGATTTTCAGTGTCCCAAGAATGAATATGAGCTCAACCAAATAAAAAGTGTGCTATATGCTTCAGCTGTTGGACACTTACAGTATGCTCAAGTATGTACACGCCCTGACTTGGCTTATGTAACTGGGTTGCTTGGCAGATTTCAAAGTAATCTAGGTGTCGAACAATGGAAATTGGTAAAGAAAGTTTTGCGATATTTACAAGGTACAAAAGGCCTCATGCTAACATACAGAAGATCTGAGTCCCTAAAGATCTTAGGATACTCAGATTCTGATTATGCGGGAGATGACAGAAAGTCCACATCTGGATATGTGTTCACTCTCGCAAAAGGAGCTATATCTTGGAAAAGCTCAAAACAAACAGTTACTACAAACTCCACTATGTATGCCGAGTTTGTAGCATGCTATGAGGCATCGGGGCAGGTGAATTGGCTAAAGAAATTCATACTCGGTTTAAAAGTGGTCGACGACATTAATGGACCAATGACGCTATACTGTGATAATAATCCAGCTATAGAGTATGCTCACAACAATAGGTCAAGTGATGCTGCCAAACACATTGACATAAAGTACTATGTTGTGAAAGAGAAAATCCAGGATCGTGTTATAAATCTTGAGCACATAAGCACTGAAAAGATGCTCGCGGATCTGCTTACAAAAGGCTTACCACCCAAAGTGTTCATTGAACACGTAGCCGGCTTGGGGTTAAGGAGAAGTCTATGATTCCTGGATAATAATAATAGAGGGCCCAAAGATAAAGTATTTATTTATTTCAAACCAGAGATGTGTATTGTAGCTGTGAAATCCAACGGCGAAAGACCGTGACGATGAAACATGTTCTATGCACAAATCTGAGATGGAATAAGTAAAATGAAAAGGTTAAAGTGAAAGAGTAAAGTTAAAGATAAAGTTAAAGATGAGATCAAGGGGGAGAATGTTAGGATGATCTCAATCCCGAGTTGGGCCCAACGGCCCAACTCGGGCCCCTTTGACCCTCGCGCCCTGATCGGGGGCGCCCAGCCCACTATGGCTGGAGGGCCCCCGTCACCCTGCGCTATAAAAAGAGGTGGGGGCCGGCGGCTCTCAGTACGAGGTTCACCGTAAGCCGCCAGATCCACCGACAAACCCTAATCCGATCTAAGTGAGGGGCGCAGGAAGCACCTCCGCGCCGCCACCACTGCACTGCACCACCGATCTTCACTGCGCCGACCACCTCTACACCGACCGTCGCCCCTCCCCTCTGCATCGACACGATGGCCGAGGATAGCAGCGCCGCCGCCGGATCCTCTTCCACTGCTCCCGTCAAGACCACTGGTGAAACTCCTTCCCACTCTTCCTCTCTCTCTCTCACTGCCTATCGATTCTCAAAGGTTTCCCCTCTAGATCTCACTGCTAGATCGATCCTATAGTCTAACAGGATTCTGTAGAAGAACACCGCAAGTTGGTACCGCGGACGTTCTGCATCAGGATGTCTGTCTGAACTAATATCATCAGCTTATTACGGCAGCGACAGGTGGGGCTTCCAGCACAGACGGCAGAGCGGCTGGCGACATTTGCTGTCAGGTAGTAGAAGGTGCCTTCTTCGCTGGGGAGAGCAGCTTCCGGAACTCTTTGTAGGAAGCTTGATTTCTGGAACTCTTTGTAGGAAGCTTGATTGGGCAATTGCGATCCATGCCCCCAGAGAGACCGAGTCGCTTCATGTAACCGTTGCCGCCGGCAATCGCCGGGACGTGAGCAGATGCACAATGGACCAACGCCGACGAGCAGAGGAACCTCTGTCGCAGCTTGCTTTTCGATTTACTCAGAATACAGTTGTCTGTCAAGGGCCTATATGCTCATCCCGACACCGGCACGATGGCCCACAAGTCATCGACTCAAAGTTCACGATAAGACGCAGGTTACAAAACGGAGACAGGGAATTATTCAGACGATGCATACGGATAGGAGTCAAAAGCCACCCTAAAACCATTCAGAAAACCGCTGTGATGGTGTCCTCGCCACATCCCGACATGTGACATAGTGATTTGTACTTGACCATCTCAAGATTCACCTTGCCAAAGCAGCCATTTTTGGCACGGACAACCTCTACACCAGTCAGGACAGTAACATTCTGGTTGCCTGATGATCCATCCTCAAAGCCGCCGCTGCTTGTGCTTGGATCTGCGGTGCGGAAGAACCTCGCGATGCAGAACCTGCACACATGGGAACGGCTTTGCTCATCCCGAGAGCCAAGGCAGACGAGCTGAGGGTCCTGCACCTTCTGCCATCCTTTGGGCGTCTCGAGTTCCTTCCAAGACCCCAGCACCCGTGGCTGGGACCGGGAATTCATGGCGGAGAGGTCGGCAGCAGCCAGCAGGTTATTCTGGTCCTCGGCGGTGGTGAAGCCAAACCGGAGCTTGAGCTCGGGAACGTACTGAACTTCACCTCGGAAGGGCAGCGTCCACTTGCCCACTTCACTCCATGCGCCGTCCTTGCAGTAGGTGGCGGAGTCGGTGCCGGTGTCGCTCGCCGCGTCCAAGCAGTAGGTGCCGCCACCGTCTAAGGATACGCAGATCTCAGAGCCAGCTTTGACAACGGCGTAGGAGCTGATTTCCAGGCAGCTGTGGCCGGCGCCGCCGTGAACGTATGGCGGCGGCGGCGGGACCAGCTCGCGGTACCAGGTCTTGGACAGGAACCGAGTGGAGTTGGGCATGCGGTAGACCAAGGCCTCGAACTGAAAGCCGCCGCCGCCGCCGCCGCTGCCGCTGATACCCTCGGGCTCTGGCTTGGAAACCCTCCTGTCCATGATGAAAAGGTTGCCGCCGCCGCCGCCGTCGCGGTCATCGAAATCAGGCTCGGCGCCGGGGACGTAGAGGGAGATGGGATCCGGCTTGGGCCTGCCGAGGCGAGGCATCATCACCATGCGGGGTGTGTCCGCCTCCAGGAAGAGCCCGCGCCCTGACTGGTCCAAGCGAGAGGATTTTTTTTTTAAATTTAATCCCTTTTTAAACAAATAATCAAAAAAATCCCCACCGGAGAAGTAATTCCACCGCGTATCCCTTTTGGTCGCGCCGAAACTTGCGGCGCGACAAATACACCGTGTCGCGCCGGACTTTTGGCGCGACTTACTTTCCACGTAGACGCCGGATGTTTGACCGCGTTGTCGTGGGCCCCGCCGCCGCGCCACATGCAAAGGCGCGGCGGCCCGTCGCCGCGCCAACTACTTTGGCGCGACGGGAGGTGGCATAATGGGCCGGCCCAATTCGGGGTTAGGGTGGGTCCCACACCTTGTCGCGCCGGCAGGTTTGGCGCGACAAGGCGATATAAATGCTATCTCCAGGCTCATTCACTCCATCTTCTCCCTCTCCACCCACTCCCTCTTCAGCTTCCCTTCCCCGCGAGCTTCTCTGGTTGTAGTGTTCATGTCTCCTTTTTTCTCCCAATAAAAACCTTGATTGCGCCTAAGTTTAGTGTGGGGATTTCTTGCTAATCTTCAAGTGCTTGAGGTATGGTTACCCGATCTACACTTTGGTTGCAAGATTTTTGGTCATTATTTGTACATTGCTTAGTTGGTGATTTGGTGATTTGTGGTTGGATTTAGTGATTGAAGCAAAGTGTTAGTTATGCAATGCTCTCATATGACCTTTGTATACATTTTGTCATCATGTAGTGCTTGTATTCCTTTTGGATGGAAGTGTTGTAGGGTTTCATGTATAGGGATGTGAAATGGTTGTATTCCTTTTGAGAATCATGAATGGAAAAGGGTTTGAAGTGTACTTGTGGGTGCTTGTTCAAGGGTTTGGTGAAAATTGATGGACAATGTTATTGTTCATGTGTTGTATGGTTAGTTTAGAATGGATAAAAAATGTTATAAGTTATATGGATTGTAACGTTATTAAGGATATGTTCTTGTAATTCAATTTCTCTAGGTTTGTCATTTAGGGTATAATGTGAGAATTTATTGGTTTGTTATAATAATTGACTCTATTTGTGTCATTTGCATTGAGCTCGTATCTATTTGACTCTATTTTAGGTTTCATGGACGATCCTTTTGTGCACCATCCCCCCAATCACGGTGATCACGATTTGCACCCTCCGGATGAACCGCCACCAAATTGTTATTGCGGTGTGCCGGCATGGGTGAAGCGGTCAAGACACCTTCATTCCTCCGGCCGTGCCTTTTCGCTGTTTATATCGGCGTGGCCCCGGCACCGGATGCGACTTCTACCGTTGGATCGATGGTTCGACAAGTGGGATCGTCGTATCATGTTCTTTCCATACGACCCATGGAAGAGTGTTCCCCCATCCGATTATGTTCCATGGGTTGCTCCACGCAAGTTTCATGAGATGAACAACGTTGAGAAGATGTTGGCTGCATCGGAGCGGGTAAAAAATCCTCCTAGATGCTACTGTGGCGAGGTTGCGAGACTCCAAGAACCTAGCGAACCGAATCGGTTTGTTCCTTTCTTCCGTTGTGATCAAATTGGTCGTGTAAGTATTCGTACCAAGGCAACAAACCATTCTACCTAAATCCTCCATGCATCAACTATATACACACATGCAACACATAGTTTTCGGCAAAATCACAGCCACACTAATACCTCTACTGAGTGTACGCTTCAAATCAATTCAACAAACGATTCAATCCTGCAAAGCATTGTACACATTCCATCGTAACCCTAAACATACCCATCGGGCAATATCAAATGCAATCGAGGGGGGAGGAGATATGAAACTACCTTGCAGCCGTGCTTGTAGTCCACGGGGAAGAAGACCGGCCGGCGGCGGGGCTCACCGGCGGCGGCCCTCACCGGCGCAGCGAGGAGCCCGGAGGGGAGCGGCGGCCCCGCCTCCGCCACCCCGTCGCTCTACTCGGCCGGCCCGAGAAGGGATGGCGCGTGGCTCGGGAGAGGATGGGGAGGCGGCGCCGGCGGGGAGAGGCGGGGGAGGCGGCGCGGCGGCGGGCCGAGGCGAGTTTTGCCGGCGGCGGCGGCGGCACGCCTCGGGCCGGGTCGGGGAGAAAGAGAAGAGAGAGAGAGAGAGATCGGGCCGCGAACCGGTGACCTAAGTCCACCGGGCCGCGCCAAACCTAACGGCGCGACCGGGGGCCATAATGAAAATGGGCCGGCCCATTTGAAACCCTAAATCCCCCAGTCGCGCCGATGCATGTGGCGCGACTTGGTGGGACCCCCAATGGCCACGCAAGCACTTGGTCAACCCCCAGTCCACGGTGGAAAGCCAGTCGCGCCAAACCTGGGCCCGGCGCGACGAAGTGTATTTGTCGCGCCGGCAGTTTCGGCGCGACCAAAAGGGATATGGAGTGGAAATAATTTTCCAGTGGGGATATTTTTGATTATTTATTTAAAAAAGGATTAAATTTAAAAAAAAATCCCCAAGCAGAACGCCCTGCGATCCGCCGCCACCAAGAAGAAGTGAATCCGTTGGTCCGTCACATCGCAATCTGACGCACGCACGGTGAAGCTTGGGCTGGGAATCTGGATCTTGTTCGAGGCGGTGGCCAAGGCGTTCCGTTTGGGTGCTCGTGTTCGTGTCGTCGTTGTCTTCTTGTTGTTGCGTGCCGGCGGTGTTGCTGTGTCGAACAAGCTGTGGCGGCGCTGGTTAAGGTCCAAGCAGCACAGCGATTTGGCTCCGGGGACGGTGCGGCTGTCCACGATCAGATTCAGAAACCGGCGCGAGAGGCCCATCGCCGGTCGATTCTCAAACCGATGCAGCGCAGCTCTGGACAATGGAGGCGACGGCGCGGAGCTTCTCGTCTTGGAAAACCGGAGATCGGAGCAGAATGGCGGCGGGGATCAGAGCAGCAACTGTTCCTGGGCTATTTTCTTTTTCTCTGTGGGGACATGGGCCACTTTTCAGTTTTCAGTAGCCTGGCTAGCGGCACAATGGGCCACTTTTTTGCGATCTACAATGGGCCGCTTTGTGTAGTGTTTCCTTTTTTTTTTTTGCAAGTGTTCAGATTCAAGATGCTCTTGAGCGTGCTACTGTTGACAGCAAATCAGGTTGGTTCAGTATTTTAAGTTGTCAACACAAAAGAATCTCCTCCAACATATTTCCAGACAAATAAATTTACTTCTGCGTTCCAGGAAATTGTTGATGCGTATGGTGTAGCCAAATCCTGGAGTATTCACAATTGTCTCTTTCTTACTTTGTGTCATGTTTGGTGATTGGGGACATGGAATTTGCTTGTTACTTGCAACACTTCTTCTGATAATCCGGGAGAAGAAACTAGCTTCACAGAAACTTGGGAGATATAATTGAGATGTTTGGTGGGCGTTACGTGATTATGATGATCGGAGTTTTTCCAATCTACACAGGACTAATATACAATGACAATTTCTCTATTCCATTTAGTGTAACAAGTCAATCGACAGCCCAGCAGAATTGGAAGAAAATTGGGCCAACTCGGGCCAGAAGAGGAGCCGCTGCAGCAAGACGCGTCACGTGGGACTGGGAGGCCGCGCGCACAGGAGGGGGCCGCGGGCCCCACGCCGTCGCCGCCGCAGGACCAAAAAAGGGACACGTCATCTAGGATCACGAAAATAGAGACAAATAAAACAGGAAGCAACATTTAGCGCCATATCGTTAGTTCCTTAGGGGCTAAAGTCTTGCAAAGACAATAAATATAAACCCCATGTACTCAATTGAGGCAAGTAAGGAATTGGGCCAGTCCAAAACCCCCAGCTCTCTGCTCTTGGCTCCTGATCCCCAACCCAAGCCACCACCCCTACCCCGTCGCCCTTCGTGCTCTTGGCTCCCTGATCCCCCCACGTCTGCACAGCCACCACCCCTACCTCCCCAGGGGGAGCAACAAGGCCGGTACCACAACCCGAGTGCGCAATAGACATACTCTGTTTTTCGTATGTACAGTATTTATTTACAAGTTGGATCGCAAGCACGCCGGATGGAAATAACGATGGGGATGGTACATCGTTTTCAGGTCAAGAACCAAGAACGCGGACAGACGACGTTGGGCAAGCAATGGTTGTGACATCAGAGACGGAAGCCGAAGCGCAGGAAGAAGAAGCAGAGCGTGGCGAGGACGACGACGGACTCGATCACCCACAGCAGGTGGAACACGACGCTCTCGTACAGGCGCCGGAGGAAGTCCACGCGCGGGAGGCCGGCGGCGGCAGCCCCGTGCCTCCGCCGGCGCAGCGCGGCGGACAGCACGCGCACGCGCAGCGACCACTGCGGCGACTGCTGCTGCTGCTGGCCGCCCGCGCCCGCGGGTGTCCGTGCTGTCAGTGCTGACGACGGCGCAGGCTTGGCTTATGCAGTTGACCTCATGCAATGCAGTGCAAGGAAGAACAAGGGTAGTGGGAGTGGGCAAGACCCCCCACCCAAAAAAAAAAGGGACAATTGGCTGGGGGACATCGCCCATTGCTAAAATTGAGTGCCACACACGTTCACTTTGCTTATTTGCCTTTGAGGACACATTTGCGTTTTCATTTTTGGTTGGCGTGGACACCGCCGTCAGGTTGCAGCTGTTAGTGGAGAGAGAAAATTTGCAAAATGACGCTGGTGCCCCTGCCTCTATCTTCTTCCTCCCTTTTCTTTTTTTTTTTCTTTCTCGAGCCCATGCCGCCGGCCTCCCTCTCCAGCGAGCACCATGCCCGGCCTGCACCTCCACCTCCTACTCCGGCGAGGGCGCGGGCGGCGGCCCCGGCCAGCGCCCGCGGCGGCCCCGGCGAGCTCCATCGACGGGCGCAGCGAGCTCGGCCGCCTTGGCCATGGAGCTCGCACCGGCGCGGCGGATCCCGACGGCGCGCGTCCCTCCAGGCGAGGGGTGGAGCGGCCCCCCACCCCGGCGGTCGGCATCCAGGTCGCGGTGGATGGACGACGGGCGGTGCTGCCCGGGGAAGAAGAAAGGAAGAGAGAAAAAAAGAAAAGAAGGGAGGAAGAAGAAAGGAAAGGGCAAAAGAGTCTTTTCTCTCTCCGTTAACGGCAGCAACCGAGACGGCGGTGTCCACAGCAAATCAAAATGGAAACGCGGTGTCCCTTGGCAAATAAGCGAAGTGGATGTGCGTGGCACCCGATTTGGGCGATTAAGCGGTGTCCCGCAGGGAAATTGGCCTGCGGGACACGCTAATCGCCCAAATCGGGTGCCACGCACATCCACTTCGCTTATTTGCCAAGGACACTTTGCGTTTCCATTTTGATTTGTTGGTGGACACCGCCGTCTGGTTGCTGCCGTTAGCGGAGAGAGAAAAGACTCTTAATACTTAGAGAGAGAGTTGTATTGTGTAATTTGTTTTTTTTCTTTGGGCCTGGATGCCTTGTGATTCTTCTTGTACAACATTCTTTTATTCATTTTTTTCCAATTAGGGGATCCCCATTTCCATTATTCGCTTAACGAAAATACAACAGAATTTTGAGATCGTTTCAGAAGAGAAAAGACAGCCCAGAAAGTTTAGCCAAACCAAAGGAAACTGAATTCTGACAAAACATATAGTACAGCTACTAAAACTCTGCACGCCAAATACTCCTACGCCAAATGATTCTTTTATTCAAAAAAAAAAAGGTAGGAGCCTCCTTGTTGTTCTGGTAAAAAAAGGGTAGAATTCCATTAGGATGATTTAGCAAACTATTTAATCTAATATGGCCTTTTTTTTTACCATGTTACTACCCAAAACGGCCCTAAATCACCCAAGCCTCTCTTCTTTTATCATGCCGACAAGGCCCATGATAAGGCTTAATCTAAAAAACGAATACTTTTATCTTTTTTTTTTCTTTGGTATAAGGAATATTATACATTGTACATGCGACTGGTACTAGTAAAAAAAATAGTCACGCAGCTGATTTAAAATCTATTTTCTTACGCTAGAAATGATTTTTTCTTTACAAAAATAGTTTTTCTTCTATACTGAATCAATAATTATCCATATCCTTGAAAAATGTTCCACCGTGATAAAAAAATGCTTATTTGAAAGGGTAAAAATGCTCCATTTTTTATATAAAGGCTTAACTATTTTATTTGCAAAAAAGGCTTAACTATGAGCATTAATATTTATGACACCAAAGAAAGACATTGTGAAAATATGTCATGATATAGTCATTAGTATTTATGCTCTGTTAGTCTGTTACATATAAATTTGGTCAAACTTAAAAAAAGTTTGACTTATGACAAGTATTGTTTTATTTGAGACTGAGGGAGTAGTGTAAAAGGTACCAGTGTGACAATGTAGGAGTAAAACCAAGCAACAAGGAATTCATGATGCTAATGCCAATCTGGAGATTAACACAACGGATACAAGCTTCAAAGTCAACGGCCACTAAAAGAAAATTCAACAATGTAGATCAAAGACACCAAACATATATTGATGGTGACACTGAATATTGCAGCATATATATAACTTAGAAAATTGTCTTGCCAACTAGACATAGTCACATAGGTACTAGTAGTAGCAGACTCAACAGACACTGACGACGATGACACTGAATATTACTGCATATAAAGCAGATAAGTTACATTATTGCTAACAAGACATAGGTACTAAGTTACAGTCAACCAACCTGGAACATGGAACCAAACTACTAAGCACATAATGTCTTCATCCTTCCCCCACAACATCTCAACAAAAGCCCATCTTATGACAAGGGAGATGCCAAACAAGGTCAGCCAGTACAGAATCGGGAACAGGCTCCATACAACCTTCCCTTGCACATTCTTTCCATCCCTTCCATACTATCAGATCCAGTAGTACCTATTCTCAAGAAGCGGACTGTTGCAGCGCCTAATTCTGACTCAAAAGTAACAACTTCCATCCCATTCATGCTATTCGGTTCAGTACGTATTCTCAACACACGGTCTCTTGCAACCGCTAATCCTGACTCTAAAGTAGCGATTCTGTTTAGAAGAGAGTTCCTCTCATCATCTAGTAAGAAGGAATCTATCTCTGCAAAATTTGAGTTGCCATCATCGATTATTTTTTCTTTGAACAATTGCAACGCGGTGAAAAGAACGGGGGAAGCTTCTTTTGTGCCTATGCGACTATCATCTTCACAAATGATTCTTGTAACACCGGTTTCCGAATCCTCCTGTGACATAAAGAGAACTCATATAAGTACTAAGATTTTCTTGTAAAAAAAAAGTAAGTACTAAGATTTTGCATAGAAAAAAACTACGGCAGGGAAACAGATTCTAATGATACAGATCAATTTATTTAGCTTTTACAGAGGCAATGAAACTAAAATAAGACCCTTGAATACAGCACCACCATCTCATATTGGTCAGCGTTAAAGAGTAAGTGGACAGATTTCAAGCCTCCAATATCATCAATACAACATTTCATATCTTTATGGTATCATATAATATACACGATCTCTCATGCTATTGTATACAAACATCAATTGAACTCCCCTGCTACTAGTTAAATTTGTATCCATGTTACTTCATCTAAACTTGAAAGCTGATGGCAAAATTCCATAACAATACCATAGCCTAATACTCTAATGTGATGCAAACAGCGTACAACTGAGGGAGAAAACATATTTCACCACATTGTGTGTGTATTAAAGACATACATATAAGCTCACCTTGCCATTTATCAAAGAAGACGGCAAGCTGACCATGAGGTAGGGATCAGCTATACAGGGCAAAACCTGTGTTTCCTTGTGGAGAACATTCATCTCATCTGTTTCCAGGCAGAAGGAGAAGAACCACACAGGAGACGGAGGGTTCCTGCGGTAGGTGACACATAGGTACACAAAGCCATTGATAACCACCAAAGACCGCATTAGAAAATCATCCTCTTCTGCACAATCGGTGATCTTACTAACATTTGCATGCAACGAGAACACCTTGTGCAGCATGAATCTCCGGACACCATCATCATCGGCTGCCCAGAGCCAAACACAAAGAATGAATTTCATTACACCCACGAGACAGAGCTCCCCATCCTTGTTCTGACCAAGCTGAAAATTTTCGACAGAGAGTGGCAGATCCATTCGAGAGAGCTGAAATGTGGCAGTGTCGAGCACGAAGACGCATCCATCCATATTGTGCACCCAACACACGAAGCCACCGGCAACCGTGACATCGGGGGGGCATTTGTCGCTCTCAGCTGGCAACGGCGCCTCGGTCTGCATCTCCGGCAAGACTACCTGCCACTCCATGGTGTGAGACGAGAAGACGGCCACGCGCATCCACGCCCAGGCGCTGTCGCGGTGAATGCAGACCACCCGTGACGGTCGCTGCTCCTCGCCGTCGGGGGAGAGCGTGTGGAACTCAAGGACATCGCCGTCGCCGACGCGATGGTTCTTATGGTAGATCGTCAGAGCCTGCGAGTGCGGGCTGTAACCGGCGAGCTGGTCGGTGGCTCGGTTGACGAAGTAGGCGAACCCGCCGTCGTAGTGGGTCCGCCACTCGGAGGCGTCCGAGTCTTGGAGTAGACCGGCGAAGCCGCGGATGCCGCTGCCCTTTCCTGCATCCGCAGGGACGATGGCGCACATGTGCGGCTGCAGAAAGAGGGCGAGGAGCAGCGGTGCGCGGAGCTGCCGGAAGCGGCGCCGGAAGGCGCGGGAGGAACGGACGGCGCCGAGAAATGCGCGGCAGGCGAATGCCGCGCGGGCGAGGCTCGTGACGTCGGGGAGGCGCAAGAAGATTTCACGAAGAAGGTCATCGCCGAGCGCGGTTATGGTGGTGGGAGCGAGTGGCGGCGGCGGCGGCGGCGGCGGGGAGTCGGCCATGGCTGTGACCGTGAGGCCTGTGAGGTGTGAAGTCGCGGCCGATTCACGGAATGGAACACTGGCTCCTGAAAAGCCCCACACAACGCTCAGAGGCAGGTTATGGTGGTGGGCGAGGGCGTGGGTGGTGGTGGCGGCGGCGGCGGCGGCGGCGGCGGTAGGGAGGCGGCCATGGCTGTGAGCCCGTGAGAACTGAGGAGTGGAGTACGGAACTTGCAGCCGAGTGGGGGATGGAATCCAACAACGGAGCAGCTCCTGGGAAAAGGCCCACAGAGCGCTCACAGGCCGGCCCATGTAATATGGTGTAGGGATCGCACGTTTTTTTTTTTTTCCCCATTTTTACATAATTCTTTTTAGCGTGTTTTCGATCGTGAATATTATAAATAACAGCATCGTACCCGTGCGTTCTACGGGACAACTTAATTTTTGTCTAATTTTTGTCTAAAAACCATATAGATCGCACGATAAGATAATAATATTATAAAATTAAATACTAAAGTTAAAGTGACATTTAATCCAAAAGCAAAATTAAAGTTTATGAGATTAACACAGATCCTGAGATAATGCGGCATCTCAAGCTTACAAACTCTATTGTATAGAGATTTTTTTTGATGTGGCTTAGACAATTTTATATCGATTGGAAGAAATCTCCGATATTCATTTTCTTTTGTGTGCAAGAAACTCCCGAATATGTTTTACCATGTCTCCCTACCATCCTATACACATACACATGTTCAAGTATATACTTAAATCTAAGTACCTGTCACATGAGTAATATTACGTGTCTTGAAAAATCTCACAAAACCTTAAAACAAAGTATGTTATACTCATCGCATAAATACATGTGGCATTAGGTAACTACTTGCAACGACGCCACAACCTACATGTGTTGTATTGTTTAAAAAAAAAATCTTTGAACATGATGAGATTGTTATTCCACTCTTGCTGCCATCGCCTGTCTCTGTAAAGGAGTTGGTCTAACAAGCATGACTCATGGGAAGGCGCAGAGACCATCAACCTCTGCATGGCCCGAGCGGCGATCAATTGAGGCCAATGGGCACACAAGTTGACGCTCTGTCCATGACGACGGACTGATCAAGCACTGATCTATTCTGAGGAGAATCAAGAATGCTCCCTCATTATAGTTGAACGTTTCAAAGCTAATATTTTTCTAAACTTCATCTAATATTTACTGTACCAAGTTCCTATAATAGAGAAGCTGATAGCCAAGGGAGAGATCATTGAAGGGTGTACCCAGAGAAGATGGCTCCTCCCCTAATGCCATGCACACCACGCTAAAGGAACCAGGAATATGCATTGGCTTTGGCTCCTCCAATTGTTCTGCAAACTGCAGCACCACACAACTACAAAAATTCGATTTCGTGAGCTGAAGAAAACATAAAAGCAAAATTATAGTGACCTAATTGATTATCATAGGATACTGCTACCATCCGTGATAACAGAATATCAAGTTGCAAGCTAACATCCAACATTTAGGATAAGATTTATAAAGAAAAGGCCTCACATCAAATTTAACGTTATAGTACTTTAAACCAATACTTCCAACTTGCTCAAAATACCAGGTGCAGATGTAAAATTGGGTTGAACGAGATACCTTCCTAGGCTCTCGGTTCCATGTTTATATAGCATGGGAACAGCCCCCATGGTGGCTTGTACAAGGGGTTGATCATGAACTTGTGCTACAAGATAGATTACAAGATATCAACAACTAACTCTATCAATCTAGGGGCGGCTACGGCTAACACCTCTCTAGAATGTACCTAGACAAGTTCATGATCAATATACATAAGTTACATATTGTTTCACACTCCCCTCAATCCTAGCCACTTGTGAGCTTGAGATTGTTCCCTGAATTGATGAAGCTTTACTCTTGACAATGCTTTAGTAAAACCATCTGCAACCTGATCTTGTGTATTGATGAACTCGATGTCTAACAACTTATTTGCAACCTCTCTCTTACAAAATGAAAATCTATTTCTATGTGCTTGGTCCTTGCATGAAAAATTGGATTTGCGTAAAGATATTTGGCACCTAAATTGTCACACCAAAGCCGAGCCATAGAAGGGTGTTTTACACCGAGTTCAGCAAGCACCTTTTGCACCCAAATCATTTCTGCAGTGGCATTGGCAAGCGATTTGTACTCGGCCTCGTACTTGACCTCGAGACGGTGGGCTGTTTTCGGCACTCCAGGATATATATAGATTGTTGCCAAGAAATACAGCGAATCCCCCTGTGGATCGACGGTCATCAACATCTCCTACCCAATCAGCATCAGAAAAACCACTAACAATCAGTGATTTTGAAGGAGTGTGCCCTGAACATAACGAAGAATTCTTTTAACAGCTCTCCAATGTGCCGAGGTCGGAGCATGAAGAAATTGGCAAACTTTGTTTACTGCAAAGCAAATATCAGGTCGAGTAAGGGTTAGATATTGAAGAGCACCAACAAGACTCCTATACCGAGTAGTATCATCAGGACCGAGTGGAGTTCCTTCAGTAATACTGAGTTTATCAACTGTGGAGAGAGGAGTATCAATGGGTTTACACTTAGCCATTCCAGACCGAGCAAGAACTTCACGGGCATATCTACTCTCAGGTCAAGCAAAAGACCACCCCGACACCCGGTAACCTCGATGCCAAGGAAATAGTGAAGATCCCCCAAATCTTTCAAGGCAAAATCTTGTTGTAAATCGACGAGAAGAGCACTTGTGGCTGCTGCAGAGGAACTAGCCACAATAATATCGTCGACATAAACCAACACAAAAATAGTATGACCTCTCTTATGATAAAAGAACAAGGAAGTGTCGGCTTTAGAGGCTTGGAAACCGAGAGAGAGTAACTTTGCACACAACCTTGCATACCACGCACGAGGAGCTTGCTTGAGACCGTAGAGAGCTTTATCAAGTTTACACACATAGTTGGGATACCTTGGGTCAAGCATAGCCGGGTGGTTGTGACATGTATACTTCTTCTTCTAAAATGCCATGGAGGAAAGCATTTTGTACATCGAGTTGGCGTAAGGACCAACCATTTGAGACTGCAAGAGATAGGATTAGTCGAATAGTAGCAGCTTTAACGACAGGACTGAATGTATCCTCATAATCAATCCCATATCTCTGTTTGTATCCTTTTGCAACAAGCCGTGCCTTATACCTGTCAATGGAGCCATCAGCCTTTCTTTTAATTTTATACACCCACTTACAGTCAATTATGTTTTTCCCTTGAGGTCGTGGAACCAAGTGCCATGTCTTGTTATGAAGGAGAGCATTGTGCTCAACATTCATTGCATCCACCCAACGTTGATCACCAAAAGCTGCCTTAACACTAGTCGGTTCTCCATCTCGAAGAAGTGATAAGCATGCCCCACTTGATACCATCGGTGCGAATTTTTGGTTTAGAAATACCTTGCCGAGATCGTAGTTGGACGCCGAACAACTTGAACCGGAGGAACCACACGAGGTTGTGCAGCAGCTTCAGGCACAGCGGATCCAGTAGCGGCCGCACGAGATCCCACCGGATCGCGGGTCCCGGCAGCGGGATCGGATGAAGCAGCCACGCGTGTGGCTCGCGTGGTGGATGGTGCGGTCGATGGAGTCGGCCGCAGAAGATCCGCTCGTCCCGCTCGGGCCGATGCCGAAGGCGACAGACGGGCCGGAGCAGCGGCGGGGCGGGCCGATCCCGAGGACGATCCCCCTGCGCCTCGTACGGTTCTGGCAGGCGGATCTGCTTCGCTTTCCGTGCTGTCGCGTGGCCGGGGGCACATGAAATAACGCCCCGGTTCATCACTTTGATCTCTGTTTGTCGCCATGGCGCAATCATTTTCACCCAAATCTTCGTTCCCTGCATCAGACAAGTGCCGTCCAGTGCTGCACACAGGATTAGGAGTAACAGGAGATGAATCACGTGGTTCATGTGAATGCAAAACCCCCGAATTAGTGGACGGATTAAGGAGAATGTCGGGGAGAAGAGCGATCTCGGCACGGAGTTGTGCACCCGCGTTGGGATGTAAGGTTGTAAAAGGAAAAACGGTCTCATCAAAGATGACATCCCGTGAAATATAGATGCGACCGATGGATGGATCAAGGCACTTATAGCCTTTGTGTTGGTTACTGTAACCGAGAAAAACACACCGTGTGGATCTAAACTGAAGTTTGCGCTCATTGTAGGGGCGAAGATGTGGCCAACAGGCACAACCGAAAGTTTTTAGGAGACTATAGTCAGGATGTGTTCCATAGAGCCGATAAAATGGAGTATCATTGGCTATAACTCTAGAAGGCGACCGATTAATAAGGTAAACGGCAGTGAGGAAAGCTTCATCCCAAAATTTGAGGGGCATGGAGGAATGAGCGAGCAGAGTGAGACCAACCTCAACTATGTGGCGATGTTTCCTCTCAGCGACACCGTTCTGCTGGTGTGTGTGAGGACACGAAACAAGATGAGCAATGCCCATGCGAGTGAAGAAGGAACTCAAAGCTTGATATTCCCCACCCCAATCGGTTTGAATCTTACGAATTTTTGCATCAAATTGTCGTTCTACTAGAGTTTGAAAATCACGGAAACATTGGAACACTTCGACTTATGGCGCAATAAATAGATCCACACAAACTTAGTATGATCATCTATGAAACTGACATAATAAATGTTTTGACCAACTGATTTTGGGGCCGGACCCCATACATCGGAAAAGATTAAATCAAAAGGACTAGCAGACACGCTAGTGGACCAAGAGTAAGGCAATTGATGACTCTTGCCTCTCTGACAAGCATCGCATGCTGGATTTATTGGACTCGGTTGCAAAAGGAAGATGATGACGACTCAGGACTTGCTGGACCACGGGGGAAGCGGCATGTCCTAGACGGTGATGCCAAACGGCTGCTGACGGCTTGGATACTCCAAGCGCTGATTTATTCATCGCTGGAACGGGGTAGAGACCGCCTCTACATCTGCCCGCGAGGATGGTTCTCCTCGTTGACTGATCCTTGACAAAAAAATGATCAGGGTGAAACTCGAGATAAACATGATTATCACGTGTAATGCGATTTACAGAAAGGAGATTTTTGTTGGCTGTTGGAACATGCAAGATATCTTTAAGAATAATATGACGGGAAGGGGATTGCAAAACACTATGACCAACGTGATGTATCTCCATACCTGAGCCACTGGCCGTGTGAACTTGTTCACCGCCGTGGTATTTGTCGCGAGAGGTGAGCTTCTCTAGCTCACTGGTAATATGGTCCGTGGCTCCGGTATCCATATATCAGTTGGTGTCGACGCCGTACTGGGAGGTGGTTGCCGAGGACGCAGACTTTTGTTGAGGAGGGCCGGTGACATTAGCATCGAAGCGCTTGAAGCACCGGTAGGCTGGATGGCCTTCCTTGCCACAGACCTGGCAAAACAGGCCTTGCTCGAATGGATGGCGAGGTGCACCACCGCCTCGGCCGAAGCCTCCGCGACTGGCGCGCCCTCCTCCGTTGCGGCCACCATTGCCGCGTCCTCCACCCCCACGCGGAGCAGAGTTGTTGACGACGCGATTGTTCTTGGCGGCAACGTTTGCTGATGAAGAGTTGCCGCCGCCGTTGCGCAGATTGATGCGCTGCTCATGGCTGATGAGCTGTGTGAAAAGCTCGCTGACGGAGATGGGCTCGACCCGATTTGCAACCGCAGTGGTCACAGAATCGAAGTCTTCTCCGAGGCCATTGAGGAGGTAGGAGACCATCTCCTCATCTTCAAGGCGACGTCCGGCCGCCGCCATCTCATCTGCTAGAGTTTTAATCTTTGCAAAATATTCTCCAACCGTAGATGTACCTTTGGTTGAGTTGGCCAAGGCCATGCGGGTGGAGATGATCTTGGCGCGAGATTGGGAGGCGAACATGCCCTCGATCATCGCCCATGCGCCCTTCGCCGTGATCTCGGTGTTGACGTGACCGAGGATTTCCTTGGATAGATTCGTGAGCAGATAGCTCAGAACCATCTGATCTTTGGCGACCCATGGAGCGAATTCAGGATTCGCAGCACGGGGTTCTTTCTCCTTTCCTGCCTCGACGGGCAGGTACTGCGCTGGCGGCTCGGCCGAGGCCTCAAGCCAGTCAGCAAGTTGGGCGCCTCGGAGTGCCGAGACGACCTGAGCCTTCCATGATTGATGATTGGATCGGGAGAGTTTCTCCGTCACCGGTGGGAGGAAGGTGGTTAGGGAAATGGCAGCAGAAACTGCGGAGGAAGAGGAAGCGAAGGCCATGGAAGATTTCCGCTGGGAAGAAGGCTCTTGATACCATGTAAAATTGGGTTGAACGAGATACCTTCCTAGGCTCTCGGTTCCATGTTTATATAGCATGGGAACAGCCCCCATGGTGGCTTGTACAAGGGGTTGATCATGAACTTGTGCTACAAGATAGATTACAAGATATCAACAACTAACTCTATCAATCTAGGGGCGGCTACGGCTAACACCTCTCTAGAATGTACCTAGACAAGTTCATGATCAATATACATAAGTTACATATTGTTTCACACAGATGATGCGGTAATATATTTGTGGTAATACAGTATATTTTACATATGCTAAAATATTCTTTCCTTGATAAATAAAAAAAGATATGGGATGCAATGGCACATCAACATTCAACACTGATATGGAGACCAAAATCAACTGATCAATGAGTGCCAAAGTGACAAAGAGGACACCTGACCCTTGCACTCCATGTTCTTGGTCTGGTAAAACTCCCCTGAAAAGCGAACATGCACCTTGCATCAGTGTAATGCCACCTCTAATCACGCCATCCATAAGATTTTTTTTATTCGAATACGCCATCCATTAGATTCTTGGAATCAATTTGCCCATCAGCACAAACGCATCGTTCGGCCATTAGATGCCTGTCAGTCTGCAAACAATGAAGAGTATGCTTGAACAAATAAGATTGGGACTAAGATTTTTCTGTCATAATCTAAGATATATTAAACCAGCCAGAACTCTCCACCTTGAGTTCCAATCTGCATACACTGATTCAGGAGGTAACGATTTTCTGCAAATTATATATATATGGATGCAACAGTCTGTACATGCAAAAACCCATCATACAAGCATTTAGGAAAATTTTTGAATTAATTAGCTATGTCCCCATGTTTTTTCAAACTATATTGTAGTGTTGTATTTGCAAAAACCCAATAATTCAGTTACAACTTTCCAAAGCTTATCAAATAGTCGAATGATTCAGAGCTTCAGTTTAAACAAATATAGCTCTGAATTTCCTTCCTACTAATCAGTGAGGACCCCATCAGTTCCAATGCCTGATGCTACCTTTTACTAACTTCTTGGGATTTTTACTTTCAGAGAAGAATATAAACACACATAATCTACTTGTGACTTTTAATTCATTGATTCACTTATCAGGTTTTGGACTTTGGTCAGTGGCGACGACAGCCCCGTCTGAGACGATGCAGGCCATGGTTCCAGCGCTTCCCCATGTCATCATTCTCACTTGGTTCCAGGCCATGGTTCCAGCGCTTCCCCATGTCATCATTCTCACTTGGTTCCAGAGCTTCATTTCTTGTAGATCAGAAATGACCCAGATAGTGAGCTTTCTCTAAAATCAACCTCCTTAAGATTTGCCTGATTTCTGCTATTAGATGGGATGAAACCAGATATATCATTGCTAGGTTGCCAAATAAAATCTCTGAAATCTTGTTACTGCTATAAAGCAGCTTTGGAGAATATCAGAATGTACTTGTTACTGCCTTGATTATCTTATCTCTGATAAACTATTGTCATTTGGTCCAGATGGAGTAGATAAATACACCGAGTATAAACGATTCAGCCTTTTATCATGACATGAGCTGGGCAAACTGGGATGTTTTACTTTTAGATGGTACGCAAAGAGAATAATGAAATTCAGAAATACAACAATATACGCTTACAGGCCCCCTATTAGCTGCTACCTCAATTGCATTATTTGGTTTCCAGAACAATATTATTTGGCTAAATTAGCTAGTATCTATTGACTAACAGATGTTTTTTCAATCAGAAAATGGGGGGAAGGATGCTACCTTCCTGTTCAGATCGCACAAATGCAGTCATACAATATGTTTATGATTGATGGATGGAATCAACCAATGAACACAAGGGTAATAGTTAATTACATGATCATAAATTCAGAAAATGTATCACAAATAGTCAAATTGTACTATTGCTAATCTTAGAAAATTGCTACCAAAATTACTATGGAAACACAGAACACATGGTTCAGAAAACTATTCGTTAGATAACTAACCTTAGTTTATAAATGGATGGAGGAGTTTCAGAACGGTGGCTGATCCACTTTGGCTGTTGTTTGTCTTCACCGGCACAGCGGCACACCTCCTGTATGCGTCCCCGTCGAGGTCCACGGCCGCGTAGACGGCGAGGCCGCAGGGACGCCTAGCGCCGAGGCAGAGCGAGTCGCAACCGGCAAGGACGACGACGACAGTGCACGGCTGCCGATCCGCCTCCGCCACGGAGATGCCACACGCCGAGACGTGATGCACGCCGGAGGGAATACGCGATGCTGTGGTACGGCGCCGAAGAAGTTGTCTCACCGGCTGCGTGGCGGACGTCGCGGAGACGGTGGCGCTTCCTGCGGCGTCACTGGACCCCGCGACGTGTCCGGCGGCGCAGGTTCCACCGTGAGCAGGGCGCCGGGCGGCGGCGGCGAGGGTGAGGCGCGGTGGCTGCTGGGCTGGGAGCGCGGCACGGGCAGGCAGCGAGGTCGGCGCGACGCGGCGGCGTGGCGGCACGGAGATGGAGGAGTACGTGAGAGCGGGGCAAGAAAGAGGCAGGAGCGATTTGGAAGGGAATGGAATTTTTGGCATGGAGGCCATTTGGAAGGAGCAGGGGCGGGATCGGTGGGCTGATTTTTGGAGGCTGATTGGAGGAAGGTCGCATGGGTTGAAATGTGGAAAGTGATTGAAGGAGAGGAGTCGCATGCGGCAGACGGGAAAGCCTTTTTTTTTTTTTTTTTTTTGTGCATGCGACGATCAATTCCCGATTGGATTGCATGTTTCTTTTTTTCATGCCACGATAGGCAGACGGAATTAATTTTAGAGAGGGTAATTGTTTCGCATGATCCGGTATAGACAGATGGAAAAAATTACCGTACTAAAAAGTGTCCATTCTTTGTGCTTTTTATTTGTGGGAGATGGGAGAGGGGGAATCACATACCCAGAAATTGTGTTTTTAAAGAACAAATATTATTCCTTTTTTTTTTTCTTATCCTAGCACACATGGTTTATTTTCAGTCGGGTAAAAGGTCTAACCGCGATAGGTTTATTCAGGTAGTAGTGTGGTGTTTAGTTAAGGAAAACAATCTATTTTTTCGTAGTGTTTCTTCGACTGGTGAGATGCTATGATACATAAAACCATCGCTGTGTATGAGTCTCTAACTGTACACATGCTAACAAGGGCAACAATACTACTGTCTACTGCCAGCAATGCCAGACACGGCGTCACTGGTCTGTGCTCTCCATGTTGCTCTTCACATCCGACAGTAGTCGCTGCACTGCTGCAGTCTCTGCTGCATCGGCGCACGTTACAAATTTACCCTTGGGCACCTGAACCAAGTCTGCAACTAAACGTACGTACGCGCGGCGGCGGCTTCGAACTGTCGTTGCGCCGCGCGTGCGGCCGGACAAAGTTCAGCCGCTCCCCGTCAGCGACAGTGCTGCGGTCAGGAGGCACGTCGTTGCCAGCGACACGGCCGCCGACGTCGCCATCCTGCGGCCGGGCAGTAGTGCCCTCTCGGCGGCGCTGATGTTGTCGCCGTAGTCCGGCGGCGACATGTTCCCGTACAGCGGAGGGGAGTAGCCGTACCCGGCCGGTGGAGAGCTCCCGCCGTACCCGGACGGCGGAGACCCGTACGTTGGCGTCAGCGGAGTCGACGTGTTCAGGACCGAGCCACCGGTGCTGTCAGTTCACCAGAAAACAGGTAGAAATCAGCACATATGTTTCATGTATTTCTTTATCCCTATCTTTATTAGGGTAGAATGTTTATTTATTTTTGTGTTTGAGCTAGTAGAATTTACCTCGTTGCTGGATACTGACACGTCGAAGTACCTGCACGCATACAGTTGGAAACAGAGAAGTGAATGAGTGAACATCTATGCCGATTGCAGAACAAGAACTTGCTTTGTTGGTCTCGACGTGTTCAGGGGCGGAGCTTGATGAGTTTACTTGGGTTGGCGGTGGTGAGGACGGCGGTGCCAGCGAAGTCGCAGCTGGTCTGCACGGGGTTCTTCTGGTAGTAGCTGTTGAAGGCGTAGGAGGCGTGGTCGCGGACGGTGTCCGGGCTGAAGCAGCTCCCGCCCTGCTGGATCGGGGAGCAGTCGGCGCCGCCCTGCCCGCACGCGTAGTCCAGCGCCACCTGCAGCGCCGTCGCGCTCGCGCTGGGGCTCGCCACGCACCAGCTCCCACTGCCGCCACCACCGCCGGTGGCCAGCGACGACGGCGTCGGCGTCGCGGTGGGCATCGCCACGGGCGTCGCCGTCGGGTTCACCACCGGGACCGTGGCCAGGGCTTCGTCACGTCGCGCTCCAGCCGTTTCGGCGCGTCTGCTCCCTGCTCGCTTCCTCCCCCTGCAGCCAGCGTGAAGCAAACCATATTTTTTTTTCAGTTCAGCAGCGCCTGGATGAACGAAAGCTCTCGCCTTTGCTTAGTTTGATCTCCAACGGTAATTGGATGTTCATTAGTAAGTAAAACAAATAAAAGAAAGCAGATTTTTGTTTGGTACTCCTAGTTAATAATCCTGATAAAGCGTGTGTTTGTCTGTTGCTGCGACGCACTGACATGACACTCTGCTCGTCAGCTTCAACAACTGAAGTGACTAAACTAGACAAGCAGGCAAAAGACAGTAAGATCTCCAACCAAAAACCATCCGTCTTTGGTGTTGAAATCAAAGCTGGTAGTAGCAAGTGACGCAGCTACGTACATGACAGATAACAGCATCAGCAGCCAAGACAGGAGGAGGAAGCAGAGTAAGGAACTCACCATGGCAGTGGCAGGAGAGGAGTACAAGAAGAGACGCCAAGGCATGGACTGGCCTCAGAGCCATGCCAAGCTTGCTCAGCTCTGAGCTCTGAGCTCTGAGCTCTGGCTCTCAGCGAAGCAGCTTAGCAGTAGTAGTAGCCGGCAGGGTGTACCGATTCATTCAGGAACGAATGTGTGTAAAGCCTAAAACGAGCTGGCCAGCTGCTGCTCCTGCTATCACTCGTCTTCTACTCACTGAATCTACAGAAGCTGCTGGTGTGCAGACAGACCAGACGCAAGCTTTCTTCGGTACTACACGCACAAACAGAATCACAGGTCTGGCCGGGGAGGAATATAAGAGGTAACTTTGCTGCCTGGTCAGGACAGGAGGAGTCTTTGACGATATGGTTAACAGTAGTGAGCAATAGATTAAGCAGAGGAGTGGGAAAGTGGAAAAAAAAAAAAGAGAAAGGTTAGGGTGAGTTGGGACTTGAGAGGCGAAAGGGAGAAATTCTGTGATGCGATGTGGGGGTGGGGGCACTGCACTGCCTTCATCTTCATGATGGCTTATTAGGCGCCATGATGAGGAATGGATTCCCGTTTGGTGCACCCGGATTAGGCCGAACATTTCTTTTTGTTTTCTGTTCTTTTCTTTCATTCCAGATTATTCGTATGGGAAATGGAATGTGATGCCCTCTTTCCTCGTACAGTACCAGCACCAGTACGTGTGCTACCTCTTTTGTTCACAGTTCATACAGAATTTTGTTTCGAATAAACCCCACATGCTACCTCCACTCCACATAGTCATGTTCATGTCAGACAGACGTCGAGCTCACCGTTTCCTGACGATGCCGATCGATGGCGCGCACGGCCGGCGCCAGCAGTGATCTGATTCTGATCTGACCCCTTTTACCTGGTGATCGATGCACCGGGCTGCTGGTCTGTATGGAGGTTGCGATAAGCTGGTAACTAAAGAGGAGGAGATGAGCTTTCTACTTTCTATATCTGATGCTGCTTGCTTGCCCCTGACTGCCTTCATGGTCATGGCTGATGCCTTCGTCTCCTTTCTACGTACCGTGGAGCAAGCAGAGGCAGCTATTTCGATCGTGATGCATATCTTTAAGTTTTGAGACAGAGAGAGAAAAAGTCCTAGAGATTATTGGTGATTGATGCACTGATGCTCTGCTACCTCCGTTTTCCACGCGAGTCTCCTCCACACTTCCACACTTTGCATCACTTTTTCGCGGTCCTCGAGCGGAGCAGCTGCGCGACGGATCGGCCATAGAAAAAGTTCGCGGATTTGCCTTTTGTCGCCCCTCCAGCAATAGTTCCTGGGCTAGAGTGCTAGACCGACCTAGACGGCGCCGCCTAGTACTCTACTGGAAGGAGAAGATCACGAGAACGTGGTCGCCACTCTGAAGCCGGACCGGAACATCCGTGGGGTGAAGGCCGGGAAAAAACCTAGGAGTGCCACGACGAGCAGATGCGGAGTTGCACTAGGCTGCAAGCGTAAAGGCCGGGAATCTAGCTATATATCTGCTGGCAGTGTGGCTGATAATCTGCTTACTAGAACGTTTCCATGGAATTTCAGGTGCAAAGGTTTCAATTTTTTTTTTCTAAGAAAGGAAGTGAACATGTTTAGACATGGAAAAAGAGTAATTTTGAAAAAATAAATAAAAAGGAGCAGTTTTGCAATCTGAAATGAATGACTCCCTCATTGGAAGCAACAAGCAAGCCTAATCATGGTGCTGTTAGTGGGCTTTGGCCGTGGCAGTCATATTCGTAGCTCAGGGGGGCCAAGTCCAACACTAGCAACTTGTTTCGAATTGTTTTTCAGAAAAATTGAAGAAAGGAGAGTTTGAAAACTCCGGTCCACGTCTAGATGCACGCAAACAAAAAGCCGCTGCCGCCGCATGCCCGCATCCTCCGTGCTGTTCGATCTCGGGATTGCTGCTAATTCGAAAAACTAACGGCAGGGAGGCAGGTAGGCCAGAAAAACAAAGGATGATTGTGGCCCGCGTCTTGATCAAAAGGTGTGTGCTGACTGCTTTACCGCCTCGAGCAGAACTGGGCCAGACGAAGGAAAACGAGAACGGATTGGCACGATAATTACTCGGTGACAAAAGGCTCATTATCTTCTTATTAGCTATCCGTGTGTAGCTCCAACCTATGTAGCTCACCTATTGACTCGTGAATGTAACCATAACAACGAGTATACCCTCGTGTTGTCACGAGATTTTTTTAAATTAAATTTGTTATCATACATTAGATTATTATAGATATTTTGCATATGTGTATACATTGACTTACATGCTATTTTATTGTATCAGATTTAGGAGTATATCCCGCACGTTGCCAGAAAATTTTATACAAACACATATATAATACAATGTAGGGTGCATTTTCTATACTTTCCGGAGTAGTTACTCCCATCTCTAAAACCCACCTTAGTTATGTGTTCATACTTATTTATCACTTTGACTATGTTTATATACTCATACTAACATACTCTAAATCTTCTTAGGCGAAAAAATTTCAAAGGAACTCATACTTTTCAATATATTATAAAAATGTCACTTACTGTACTATATAAAATAAGTATGACCACATACTCTACGTATGCTTACATATTTGACATATATACTAGCATAGATGGTCTAGTATGATCATATACTTTGCGTACATATACTTTTTTGTCATACATACCCTAAATCTTGAGATATGAACATGGGAGTAGCTACTCCCTAGGAATAGAAAATAATTTCCCATACAATGTATTGCTATAGATATTACACAGACACATATATAAATATATTTAAATTTGACTTAGTATTTTATTATATCAGATCTAATAAAAATTGGTAAGCTAATGGAAGAAACACAATAAAAATTTAAATTAATAGATTAAGGATTTTAGTATTTTACATGATAGAGATGACATGGGCATTTTCTATAATGAATAAATGGACAGCATAGACTTAATGGGAAATAATATAGACACCATGTATTGATTTAGTGGGAAATAATGTAGTTGCCTTGCATAAATAAATAGAACATTTAGTGAGATCACTTAGTGGAGAATGATATGAACACCTTTCATAAAGAGAGAATTCATCTAGTGAGGTTTATCTTTATAAGAGTTATAGACAATGATTTCTAAACAAAATCTCTAAGTTGTAAAAAAAAACTATCCATGTGGTAGGAATTTCCTACTCAAATTTTAAAATAAGACATCTTGTCAGTCAGGAGTGGCTGCCATCCACTTTAGTTGAAAAGTCTAGAAAAAAAATCCGATAAGACTTTTAAACCATGAAAAATGTTTTTGTGCTTCTAAAACTTCTAAGAAAAGAAAATCTAAAGGCAAAGTGGTACAATACAGATTTTTAAATAAAGGATGTATCTGTAACTTATGAAAATATCTGTAGAGTTCTCCAAGAATTATTTTTTCTAGAAATTAGGAAATGTTTTTTTACAAAAAAATATGTTTAATTATGAAAACATTATAATAAAAAAAATACAGTAGAAACATGATGCAATTAGCATGAATGCAACAAGTTTTTAGAATACTATATGCATTTCTTATTTTTGTTATGGAAGGTTAGAGATATAAGCTACTAAAATGGTATTATTCTGGAAAATTAGATTTCTTAGGATATTGTTCCATTCTCTAAAGTTAAATATAATCTTTAGAAGCTTCTAGTATCTCATGAGGTCTAAATAATTTATTTACATTTTCATTTTTTTAGTAGAACATTTTTCATGTCCATATACAAGGCAGGCCACGTCATATAGCCCACGGGGTACAAGTTCGTCAAAGTTTTTTTTAAACATTATTTTCGTCAAAGTTTTAATGAGGCTACTAACCAATTCGGCCTAAAAAAACCTTCGTTATACGGTTTGATTCGTCGCCCTTGAAAGGAATCGTGACGTTGTTAGTGGCCTTTGATTATGGGCTACATCCTACGGCCCATGAGCTGCCAATTCGGCCCCATCATCATCAAACGATTGCTTTTTGGGCCACGTTTCTCCTGAACAAGAGCTGCATGAACTCGGTCGGTTTCAGCACACCTTTATTTTATTTTTACACATTAACTTAGTTATTATTGATTGATGAACTGAAAATGTCCATAAGCTCATACATTAACTTTGTTTAGCACCCGATCAACGTAGCAGACTAGATAGTCTGCCAGGCTGCACGGACGGTGCAATGGCGAGTGGCGACACACGGAGATGATCTTCACTAACGACGAACTCCTGCATGGGCTCTGTCCGCCGCCCGGTGCTCTCGGGGTCTAGGTAGAAGACACTGACGCCAGCTGATACCTCCTGCAGATAGCGGCTGAGGTACACGGCGTTGGGAGCGAGCGAGGGGAACACCTCCGTGGAGACCAGGAGGCACTGCGTTCGGCCGATGAACACTGCACGGCGGCCGAGGCTCCTCCTCACGGGCACTAGCCTCTCCGCCGCGACGTCCACCTCCAACAGCTCGATGCACCTGGGAATGCCCTTGGACGTGAACACCTCGGAGGTCTGTGGCAGCGTTCTGCCATTCTCGGCCTCGTGGACCTTGACATTGGAGGTAAGCATCCTGTCGCGGGCCGGCATCGTGGGACGGCACCAGGTAGGAGCATATAAATGTGCTGTTGCTCACTGTCTTCTCGGAGTCGACGAGATCCAGCCATGGCTCCGGCGAGCGCAAGTCCACCGCCCAGATGGTCCCCTCGGGCTTAGTGAAGTAGGTGCAGCCCCGCCGCGTGAGCAGCGACTTGTACATCACCTGGCCGTAGTAGTCGAAGGGGCCGGACACCCAGTGCCGGTCGCCGGTCCTGGCGAACACGATCCACCGCATCCGCCCTCGTAGGGAGAGGAAGAGCGTCGGCGGGGACGTCGAGTCGTCTATGCCGACGCCGTCGATCACCGAAGGATCGACGATGTCAATGCACCACGACGGGCGAAAGATCGTCCCACGGCGGGGCAGGACGGACACCCATGCGGTGATCGGCGGGAAATCGTCGCTCAGGATCCCCGTGAGCGGATTGAGGAGGCGCATGGCCTCGGTGGCCATGTCACAGAGGACGAGGAGTCCGTCCACGGAGCCCACGTGGTGGTGTGTGGAGAGCGCCGGGAGGTCTACGTCGGCGCGCCGCGGCCGTGGCGAGGTTCAGGAGGCGGTGGCGCGTGGTGCCGGCGGCGCAGTGCGAGAGAACGATCCAGTCCCGGGGCCGGAAGCGGCTGTCCACCAGCCCGTCCCGCGGGCCGACCGTGCCCTGGCGCCAGCGCTTGCACGCGGCGCGGAATCGGAGGTATTCGGCCACGTCATGGGCGAGCACCCGGCCGGAGATATCCTCCACGAGCTCGGGCAGCAGCCACGCCCAGTCGACCGTTTCAATCCGGCTGGATTCTTCTGCGAGAGCATTGACGAAGATACGCCGGGCTCGCTTGTTTCCACCTCGAGCGATCAGATCTGAGGAGGCACCCATTGCCCTGCCGCGGCAAGACTGCGGGAGATGGATAGCGGGGATTTTGGATCTAAAATTATACTTATCCACTATACTTAATTACTTATAAAAAAAAATCATCATCGATAAGCTTGCCAAACCCACTAGAAAAAAAAAATCGGAGTATATTACTACATACTCATTGCTGGGTCTTTTGGGCTGATGGTTTCTCCACTTGATGTTATTCAAGCGAACCAGACGGCTTCCTCCATTTCACATTATAAAACTTTTTAATTTTTTAAATACTTGCCTAGATATATAATAAAAATAATATATTTAAGGAACATCTTGTAATTTGTGATGGAGAAATTAGTAAATCCAATTAGTAAATCTAGTTCTCAACCAAGCCGTGGTTGCAGGTTGGAGATGATGACCGAAGTCAGCAAGGGAAACCCCAGCCTATATTTTTGATTTTTTTTTATATAATGTAGACTTGTTTAAATTCGCTCCCACCGGGAGTCGAACCCAGGTCTGCTGGAGATGATGGGCAGTCGGCAGACGAGAGAGCCCAAGGGCCCGCGACTGCGGCATGTACACACAACCATCGATTGACACCGTGGCACCACCGTGCCCATACTCTCACAGTTCCATGAACGGGACAGCTACTATTTCCACTGCAATGAACACGCAATGCGAAAAAGCGATGTCGCCCATTGCTCCTGGTATGGTACTAGTTCAAGCTAACTAAAATATGCTAATTTGTACCACGACAATTAATTGCTTTGTTTTACAAGGACTTGAAATATAACTTTCACGGTTGGTTCTCTGCTGACACAATCCATGAATGTTTGAATGTGCGCTAGCAGGCGTTTGCACCGCCGCAGCATGCGCCGCTTCATCCAGTTTTTTTTGCCTTTTTAGACCATGGTGGAGGGTCGCAGGGCGCTTAAGTTTGGGTCCGTTGCCAAGTTAAGCGACAGACAAATTAGCATTGAAAACTAATTTACTCCAAACTCCATAGTAGATTTAGACCCTTATAGAAAAACAAATTAGTTTTTTTAATGCAATGCTCTTATGGACTGTTACGGGCTATTATTTAGTTATTTTAGTTATTCCTCCATCGTGGACTCTAGCTTCCACACCTTTGGTCACTTGCGGACAGAGCTGACGCTCCGCCAAAGAAGCGGCGACCCCATAGCCAAATCACATGTGATCTCCATGTCCATGGGGGATGGAATGACATATAACAGTACTTAAGCGCCTTTAAAATGTTTTTTCCACTCTATCTTAAGCTTTAGAGAGACGCTTGCTGATCGAACTTTTTTCTCTCTCTCTCTCTCCTTCAAAGTGCCGCTCTGCATTGCATATGGCCTAAGCACCACCAGTTCAAGTATCTTTGCGTGTACATGGTCTTAGAAGGGAAGAGAATGATCAAACAATTATAAAAGCCTTTAACCTATAGTGGTGGAAATTTAGCATACGAGCTAATCTACATATGGATCTTAAAACCGTTACCTTTCAAACTACATTATTTCCAAGCGTTAGCGTTGTACCTAGGCTATGACAACAATATAAATTCTCTTCCTCACTAAAAAGTAAAAGAATACATTATTTTCAAGAAGCACCGAACAAAAAGCTGTTGACAAGGAGGGAGCAAAACATGCATGTATGATCAGAGAATCAAATGAACAACTTTTGGTCCCGAGATGTGGGTGCTAGGATAAGCTTAGAGCTTTGGTTGTCTCCATCATCTAGTAGTACCTTAGTGGTGATTCCGTAGGGTAGGGCATAAACATGTTTCAAATCTATAAGCCCATTAATTTCCATGATGTACCAAAATACTCTTTCCCGCTTAATACAAAACACGTAAACTTTTTGCGTGATCGAGAAAAAAAATGAACAACTTTTGGTCCTGTTCGGATGATGGTTTCTGCGGGCCGATAAGCCAACTCATGATGTTTTGTTATGAGACAAAAACATTATACCATGGCTCATGAGCTCAAGCGAAAAAGGGCATTTGTTGACCATTTTGATAGCCCTGAGTGTTCCAATTCATGGACTTCCACATTTGTCTCAAGCAAACAAGTTTGTTATCATGTGATGATTAAGTCCTCGGTGTCAGCGACATCATTTCAGAATTGACTTTGCTCAAGTTATCCATAGAGCAACGAGTTCTTGTATCCCCAATATTAATTTATGGCTAAAAGCTTATGTGTAATTTAGTTAATTTTCTTTGGAGCGCTGAGAAGTTGTACGTTAGAAAAGACTAAACTACCCTTAATTATAATTTAGGAAGAGGAACTGCTGGTAAGCAGATTAATGGAGGAACCACTGGTTCCTCCTAAGCACCATAAAAATTCTCTTAAAAAAGATAGTGTTCTACATATGCAAAGAACAAACTCAAGATCACCTATTAACCATCGGCTGACCCTGTTGTGGCCTATCACACCTTTTATAGTGAAAAAAATGGAAAACAAACCATGCGACTACTTTGCCCTCTTTAATTTTTTTTACCTTTCACTCTCACCTCATAAAACACATGTTTAACATTTTGCTTGTGCAAACTGTTATTGAAGACTACAACGGCTTTTGCAAGTCCGTTCGAGCCTCTATGAACCTACTGCAGTACTCCATGTGACATGACAATTGCATGATGCATCTCTTACTACCTTGCCACGTATCTAGCTCTTCAGAAAGCCACATGCTTGTATGAATGAAGCCATGCTTCTAGAGAGTGTGAGAGCTCTCGCCATTTTTCCATCATCGCAAGCACATCATCTGCCCGAAGCGCCTTCATTGGAATTCCCGTCTTTGTCTCCTACCCTACTCCTACATCACAGCCACTGACGGTTTTGTCTCCTCCCTATTTGCATGCACTCCTCTCCCTCACACAGCAGCGCGCGTGAGATCATCATTGAGCAATTGGACCAGTAGTCCTACACCCTTTTACATTGACAAGCAACTTTTAACCCTCTCATCTCCACAACAACCTCGTCGACGATTCACACTCCAGAGCAGGAAAAATTTTCAGTGTGAACCATCCATATCAGGACTTGCACGGACTGTGTAGCTGATACGTGTGTCCTTATTACGCATGGGAAACCAAATGTCTTGTAGGGTCAACCATACATCAATCGGCATGTATCGAAGGTCCTCACCTATTTTCCTTTTCCCACAGTAGAGGTCTAGAGGTGCCCAAATGCGGCCACGTCCCACGCTTGAGATTGGGAGCTATGACGAGAAGAATGCAATACCATATTGAAAGATCCCAAGTGTAAAATTCTTGTGACAGAAGTGGTCAACTCACTTGAGTACACAGTGTATCTTGTTTTTTAGTACCTTTGTTTGAGTCAGTGCGTTGACTCATAAGTTGCAGCTAGGGAGATACATGTGTGTTTTCCCAATACTTTGTAATAAGCTTTAAGCCTTTATCTATTACCTAATAATAAAAGGAGAAAATTTCAGTCTGTCTCGGAGAAAATTTCAGTGTGCGCTAAATTCTGTCCGCTACTAATCCGTCTCCCAAACAAATATGCCGGCCACCTACACGTACGGATCGGCTCCAGCGTTTTTTTAGAAAAGGGTTTAAAAAATAAATAGAGAAGAATTAAAGGTTCCATATGCAAAAGTTTTAGAGAGAAATAAAAGGGAGAATTGCTTATTTGACCCTGAAAAAAGTTCGCTTACTTATTTGGCTCTCTTTTTTTTGAACTTGTCTATTTGGTCCTAAAGTAAAATTTTGTTACTTATATGGCCCTCCGTTACTTTGAAGGTGTTAACGGTGTTAACTGCCATGTAAAAAGACCTTTTTGCCCCTGCAGTAAAAAAATAGAAAAACAAGGTCTTCCTTATTTAATATATGTAAAAAGACCTTTTCTCGGTTGCATGTAGTTGCACATTTGTTACCGTGATATTTAATAAAATAATATTATTTACTACATTGTTGCCGTGATTTTCGATTTGTTACTGCCGTCTCGGTTGCAGTAGGTAGGCAGAATCAGATGTGTTTTAAGTACGTACATCTATCTATATATTTTTTTCTTTGCTTACAATTTTTCATATTTGATATGACAGGGTGTATGTGTATGTACACGTCTGTGGACTGTATGTTTTTTTGGAATTATATCTACATACATGTGTATGTGTACATACTAGGAGTATATCTTATAAATTTTTATAAGAGTACATATTCACTGGATCTCCATCCCACCCAGATATTTTAATTTTTATAAGAGTACATATTCACTGTGCTTTGCCTTTATTTATTTTTTAACAGCACACTTGCAAATTACATGAAACATTATAGAAAATAAAAAAATAAAAAATAGCAAAGCTATTTTTTTCAAGAAAGGCAAAATTTCAGCTTTTTTTTTTGTTTAGTCTATCCTATACCCAAGTAACCCAACTGTGATCCACTAGCCGTATCCTTCTCATCAAAAAAAATAAAACTATCAAAATAGATATATCGATATTGCGAGAGCACTCAACAGCAGCGCGTAGGCGCGTTGGCTAGAAAATGATTTGTCTTTACTTTTATACAAGTTAAGATATCCAAATTATAAGATGTATAAGTGTATATAGAAAAAAAACATGAATGTAGGAAAAATGAAACGTCTTATAATTTAGAACTGAGGGAGTGTTATTTTGTCTTATATAAAACTCTTATTGTAATAGCTTTAATTATGGGCTTTTAAAGTTATTTGATTTAAATTTGGATAAAAACTCCAATTAAGTATACAAAATAGGAAGTCATTATTGTTGACATGAGCACTGCGTAATTGAAATCCCGTTGCAACGCACGGGCACTTTTGCTAGTTGATAACTAAAGAACGAAAACTTATACAGACGAACAACAGACTAATACAGTATTATCCACCATTATTATTATAGAAAAAGTCTACATACACACCGTTATTATTGCAGCACACGTACGGTAAAAGTAGAGAACACACTCTGTCCCAGTCACACTGAAACTGCCTCTCTGGGAGCGAGCCGCGGGCGGAACGGGTTGGCCATGATGACGGTGAACTCGGCCTTCTCGCCGTTGACATCCACCTCCTCCCCGTCAGCCGCACGCCACTCGAATGTGCGCACCATGTTGGCCACGAAGTACTCGAGGTGCAGCATGGCAACGTTGAGCCCGGGGCAGATCCTCCGGCCGGCCCCGAACGGCATCATCCTGATCTCCCTCGTCCCCGTGATGTCCGTCTCCTAGCCGTCGCCGCCCGGGAGGAAGCGCTCAGGCACGAACTCCGTCGGGCGCTCCCATGCTTGCTCGTCCATGCCTATGTCCGCCACCATAAAGTTCACCGTTGTGCCCTTGGGGATCACGTACCCGCCAAGCTCCATGTCCTCCGCCGGCGCATGCGGCAGCACCATGTGCCCGTTCGGGTGGCGCCGGAGGCCCTCCAGCACGACGGCTTTGAGGTACGGCATCCTGCGAACGTCGTCCTCGGAGATATGATCTGAACCGGTTGTGGCTATGGTGGCTTTGATCTCGTCGTGGAGCTTGTCCTGGATGTCCGGGTTCTTGACCAGCTCCGCCATGATCCACTCCAGCGCCGTGGACGTGGTGTCTGTGCCGGCGTTGAGGAACTCGGAGCACATAGCGACCATCTCGTCGTCCGTCAACGCGCGGCCGCCGTCGTCGCTGAGCTGGATGTCCAGCAGAGTGTCGACGTAAGAGTGCGGCAACGTCGTCGGCGCGGTCGTTGTCTGCTGGTCCACCGGCGCTAACGTATGAGTTCCGGTGGCGGCTCCAAGCTTCTTGCGCTCCCTGCGCGCACTGATGAGGGGCATGAACATGTCTTTTAGGCGTTGGCGCTTGGTGACCAGTGCCTGCAGTCGACCCTTGAAGAGGCGCGTCGTGATGGCCGGAAGGACGGCGAAGACACCGAGCTTGCTGGTGTAGAGCAGCAGGTCGCGCTGCGCTTCGGCAATGTCGCGCACGTCGCGCTCATGGAGGCGCTCGCCGAAGCACATGGCCACGAGGAGGGAGAACATGGCGTACTGGAACGTCTCCATGATGGGGGCAGAGGCAAGCCCATCGACATCGTCGTGGCGCCGCAGCATGTCCGTGAGCTCGGTTAGTACCGCTGCCCGAGCTGGTGCAAACAACCGGAGGCGCGCCGGGTTCGCGACCTCGGACACGAAGTTGCGGCGGAGCAAGCGCCAGAGTGGGCCGTAGTTGGAGGTGGTGATGGCGGAGGCTTCGAGGCCCATGAACTCCCGCGACGCGAACTCCGGACGGTCGGCCATGGCAGCACCACGCTCAACGAGCGCGACGTGAGCGACGCGGCGGTCGGAGACGGTGACCAGGAGGCGGGAGCCCATGCGGAGCGCGATGAGCGGGCCGTGGCGCGCGTGGAGGCGGCGGATGGCGCGCAGGACGTCCATCCCCTTGCGCCTGAACCACAGAAGGTTGCCGATCACGGGCACGACGGCCGGACCCGGAGGCAGGCGGCGGCTGTATGCATGGGAGAGCAGGAGGAAGGCCAGGAGGAGCGGCAGCAGAGAGACGAGGAAAGACCATGCGAGCTCCATGTCTGCTGTCTATCTTTGGAGCTGTGGTGACTGCTGAGATTGATGATCGGAGCCATGTGCAAGGACGAGGTTTTTATAGAGAGAATGAAATGATGCATGCATGCTGCCTGGGATATGTACTACGTATACTTTCAATCCCCTCACCAGTCGCCACAGGTGGAGCCTTGGGTATTCCAAGGAATACCCAGGCATTCACGTAACGCCGTGCATCGTCAGTTCTGACGTAATTATTTGTGATAAGTGCAACGCAAACGGGTCGGGGGCCAAAAGCGTTAATCGTTCTGACGACGCTAGTTATTTGTGATAAGCGCACCGAGGCTCAGAACGAGTGAAGGCTATACCTGTGGAAGTTCCCCGCGGCTGCCCAGGTTTAAAGATTGTCATATGGAGCACGTTTCTGACGTTCGTCAAGGTCAAACCAAAGCCAAAAGGCTCTGGATTCGGTCGTCAGTGTATCAAGATCACAAAACATCATCACTGACCACACAAAGAAAGAAGTACTAAAGTACAGTGGACACCTCGGTATATCCGGAACATATGATTGTATAACCGAACCTTACCTGATCTTATATATTTAATCTAGAAGCCCAATCCAAAATCCAGAGGGTTTCTCAGGGTGGCTCGTTCTACGCGCCCTGCACATTAATTATTCTAACAGATTTCACAGTTTCACCCAAGGATATACGTAAGTATATGCGTAAGGCTGGACGAAAAACTCGAAGCTCCTTAGCTCGCTCGGCTCATGGCTACCTCGGCTCGACTCGGCTCGGCTCATTACAATAACGAGCCGAGTTGAGCCAGGATTTTAGCTCGTTACCTATAATGAGCCAACTCGAGCCAGCTCGCGAGCTAAACGAGTCACACATCTAGTTAAAAATAATAAAACGCAGCAAAACAAAGCGTTCACCCGGCAGACTCAAGTTTCCCCAAATAGAAAGTTTCGCCCGGTATTACCCAAATAGAAAGTTTCACCCGTCCCTGTAATCACGCCCGTCTCCAAACGCTGGTCAAGCCCGCTGCCGGCCCTAGGCATCGCACGGCGCCGTTGCAGGCTTGCAGCCCGCGATCCAAATATAGAAGCCACGCTACAAACATGGAAGTCATGTGATCTTCCCACCAAAGGAAATTCCAACAACAATAAATCAGGCAAGCAAGATCTTCTCTTCCCCTCCATAGACGTGTGTTTGATATTGGTTGCTCCAAAGGAAACTGATTCCTCCATGCTCTGCTCCACGCCCTGCTCCATCGCTTTCTCGCGGCGTCCTCTTCCATGTGTGCCAGCGCCACTCGAAACACCGCCGCCTCCACGACGGCCGCGCCGTCGTCCTTGCCATTCGCCGCGACTTGCACCTGAGTCGTCGTCCTCGACGCCACCTGAGCCGTGCACCCAAGCCGACCGATCGACGTCCAGGTCGTTGAAGATCGACACTGCCGCCACGGACGTCATGCCTCCATAGCCGGCCGGTGGAGTCAGGCGTCTACCAGGCCCATGCGCCGGTGGAGATCAGGCTGCCGGCAGGTGGGAGATCAGGTGGCCGGCAAATGGAGATCAGGCAGCGCCTTCGCTAGGCAATCAGGTGCGTGCAGTGAGCGAGTTCAACCTTTTATTACTGAGACCTCCATTGCCCCCTGTTCATCTCTTGCAATGGTCAGAGCGACTTCCTTTTGATTCAGTTTGGCTCACTCTGCGATCTTTATTAGTTGTATCATGGCTAGGTAGTAAAGATTGCAGTCATCTTCTTGATTTACTTTGACAGACCTAAGCTCAATCGACTTCTGTCCAGCTTCTTCAGATTCCCCTTTGTAGATCTTCGATGTTGACAGACTCTTTGGGTATGTGTTGGATTCAGCTTGACACGGGCAACTACATGTAGCTCTTTTCAGTTAGGTGAAGCAATTCTATAGTGAACTATGAATGTACAACTGCTCTCTCATGTTTTTTCCCCAAATATTATCAGGTAGATGCTCCTCTATAATGCGTATCATATGTTTGATGGAATGCCCTGACAGGTTCAGTGCTTCCCAATTTAGTTCAGTAAACAAATTAAATATACATGTAGTAGGGTGTTCTTGGATTGGCAAAATAATTCAGTCGCCTTGGCCTGCTCGATCTATGATTTGGGTGAGATAAATTAATTTGGTGTGTCACATGAGTGCATGTGATTTGTTGGCCTGCAACTTTGGAGCAAAATAAGCTGATATGTGGTGAGTCAGTCAGCTCGCTTCTTCCTGTGGGAATCTTACGGATAGTGAATGATAACCTGAGACGTGATGTATAGAAACTTTTTCCTTGGCACATGAGCTTATTTTGTGTCTTACTGCTTACTGCTTGAGTGGATTTTGATTGCACATGGCCTTCCATTTTGTGGCTGTAAACTTGTTAAGAGGATTTTTACTATCCGTGTGTTGTAGTTGGCAGATGCAATATTAGGGCGCAAGTTCAGGTTATGGTAGCTTAGTAAAAATAATCTGATTTCTGCTCTAATGTTTATGTTAGATCATTTAGACCCGTCCTTAACCAACTATAGGTCATTATGGGGAAAATAAATATTTTATTTCACATATATCTTTACTATTGACCTAGTTCCACCTGTGCTTGGAGAAAATATTGTTTTGCAGAATATACACCAAGTGCAGGAATTTTCAGAATAAAAAGGCGCTTTCTGGAAGGCGTAAAACGGCGAAGGAAACAAGGTAGCCCACCCCGGGGTCGAAGTGGGCCAAATCACCAGCAAAAGCGCGGCCCAGAGGACGGCCCGGGCCCACACGCCAAAGGCGGTCAGGGGGCGGCGCCACCTAGGCGCGGGCGCGCCTGGGGCGCGGCCGCGCCAGCCCTGCCGCCAGGTGGGACCGGCCAAGGCGGTTTGCCTCCTTCCATCTGGGGCATGACGGTTCCGCTGGTTATTTTACCTCCATGCCTCTGAACCGCCTCCAGCGCCCTATAAATGAAGAGGAGAGGCCCCCCACCTTCACACACACCATTTGGAGCCATCTCTACACTTCTCACTTGTTCATTAGTCTTAGCATTAGTCCTTTGGAGCTAGGCAAAGCTACTTGGAGAGCTTGTCTCCAGGAAGAAAAGCTACACTCTTGGTATAAATCTATGGAGCGTTCTTCCTTAGTCGAGTTCTCATTACATTTATATAGTCATGCAAATGAACTAGAGTATAGTCTAGTACACGATATATTCTATGATCAAGAACTAGGTCATAGTTCTTGTGAGAGTTGTTCATCGTGTTCTACATTGTTCTTCATCGTTCATATGTTTTACTTGTTTAGATTAGATTGTAGGAAAGGAATAGCGGTTCGATGTGCCTTCGGACTTGCCTATGTTCTAGCTCGTCCATCCATAGGGTGGGAGTCCTGGGGGGACGTAGGTAGCTCCTTAGTATGCGGACGTGGTGTCCGGGTGCGAGGAACCTTCGGATATGTCGGCATGCCACGGTTGAGGTGGTAGGCGGCAGGTGGTGACAGCCCTGTCCGTCCTTCGTAATCCTCCACATTCGCATGTTGAGTAGGAGTTCGTAAATGCCGCCATCGATCGTGCGGACCCAGCTTGCCGCGGTCTCCCCATATTTCTAGTCTATAGTCGAGTCTTGACTTGTATAACATGTGGAATTAGCTGTTCTAGCATTGACCATATAGGACCTGCCTGCTCCGCGTAGATTATTTTTTATTCTTTATTTTATCTTTATTCCTTTGAGGTTGCTCTAAGTGTGTGTCCACTATCCAAACTACCGTATGATTACCCCTGTATAGCACATTGGTCGGTTTCTCCTCATGCTAGATATTGTATTCATACCCATGCTAGAATACTTAACTACCCCATGCCTTCCTTTGGGAAATTATAAATTATGATACCCTGAATACTTCCGGGTGAAATGCTGCGACGATAGATCCGTGCGCTTGCGGATATTTATCTACTAGGATGTGATCTATCTCTGGCAACACTCGCGTAGTTGCTAGAACCAGTTTCTAGTAATTATGCCGAGTAAAGCCATTTAGCGTTTCTGGCGCTGTTATCAGAATTGGGCTCTAAGTCTATTTTGGTAATCGCGCTAAGAAATGCCAACAAGCATTTCTGGCGCCGTTGCCGGGGAAGGCATGGAAGTTAAGAATCTAGCAGCATGGATATGCATATGATATAAAATGAGAAACGACAATGTCTATACAGGCTAACTTTTATGTTTTGTCCTGTTGTGGATGAAAACAGGATAGTGCATGATCGGTTTCTCCCTGCCGGAAAATTTCAATTCAAATCCGGAGGCACTCCTAAGGAGGAAGAGGACTCGTGCCATTTCCTCTTCTCGCTACTCCACCGACGAGATAAACCAGTCACCACCGCACCTACTACGCCGCACTCCATGGCCAAGTCCCGCGCGAGTTCTCGTCCCCAATGTTGCCAACGTGCCCACCGGGCCCGCCGTCAACCTAGGAGACAAGAACTTCGAGCTCGGGGACCGGGCTCATTACCATGGTGTAGGCAAGTTCATTCTGTGGACTGCCAAGTGAGGACGCCAACGCCCATCTTCAGCGTTTCTTGGAGATATGCGACACCATCGTCATCAAGGATGTCGCACCTGATGCAATCAGGCTCAGGCTCTTCCCTTTCTCCCTAGTGGGAAAGGCGAAGACCTGGTTCTACAAGGACAAGGCCGCTGTTGACACATGGAGCAAGTGCTCCACCGCGTTCCTCGCTAAATTCTTCCCCATGGGCAAAACCAATGCCCTGCGGGGAAGGATCGCCAACTTCCAGCGGGAATTCTGGAACCTATCCCGAGGCATGGGAGAATGGGATGGAAAGTTGGCTGGTGCTCCAGAACTTCTACAATGGGTTAACACCCATGTCGAAGGGGCACCTGGACGCCGCAGCTGGCGGCGCCTTCCTATCATTGACTGTTGATAGTGCCACGGCACTAATCAACAAAATGGTGGAAAACCAAGCTTGGGGGGAGGACCGCGCTCCCACCAAGGGACAAAAAGGCATGCATACCGTGAAGGAGGCGGATATGATTGCCGCAAAAATAGACCTACTGCTGAAGAAGATTGACGGTGGTGCCATCACTGATGCATCCGGCACCATCAACGCTATAGACGCTCGCATGACGTGCGAGGTCTGTGGTGAAGCTGGACATTCGGGGAATGACTGCCCCGAGACCCGTGAAGAGGCCGCCTACCTCAACAATGGGTTTCATCAGCAGCAAGGAGGAGGGAATGGCTGGAATAACCAGTCCCGTCCTCCATTCCAAGGTAATTCGAATTACGCCTCCGGGTTTAATTCGAATCAACCTTCATTGAAGGACCGGTTTACGGCCAAGCCAAATAAACGAAAATCTCGCCAAAAAGATGTTACAACATGAGAAAATCCGGGAGACATGGACAAAAAGCCGGAAGGTCTCTTAACCGTCAAGAGTCAGCAAAGTTTTAACAGCATGATAGAGACCCAGCTTACCCAGTTAGCTGCCACTCTGCCCAAAACTGGGGACAAGGATGCCAAGGCTGAGCTAAAATCAGTAACAACAAGGGGAGGAAGGTCCACAAGTGATCCACCATACCCTGACCAAGCGGCATCAGGAAGGCAGAGAGCTCAGAAACAGAGGGAACCTCCTCTAGAGGAAGAGCCACAGGAAACAACACCAACAGGAGCGACGCTAGACTACCCTGATACAAGTAGCCTACCATTCCCCACCAAAACCAGGAAGATGACCGCGGATGAACAATTCGCACGCTTCGTTGAGATGATAGGGAAGGTACATGTGAGCGTCCCACTCATGGATGTCTTGCATGTCCCTTCCTATGCAAGATATGTGAAAGATATCATCAACAACAAGCGTCCTCTACCATCCACGGAGACGGTCCAACTAACGGAGGAATGCAGCGCGAAGAATATTTAACCAAATTTTGCCCGAAAAGAGAAAGGACCCCGGATGCCCAACCATCACTTGTTCAATCGGGGGCCAACAGTTTGACCATGCTCTGTGTGACCTGGGAGCCAGCGTGAGCGTCATGCCAAAAAAAGTCTTCGACAAGTTGGATTGCACACAACTTGCACCAATAACCATGACGCTCCAGCTGGCCGACTCCTCCATTCGATACCCTACTGGGATTGCTGAGGACATCCCGGTAAAAATCCGAGGGTATTTTGTGCCAGTCGACTTCGTGGTGCTGGACATGGAACTTACCAAAGAAAACCCTCTCATCCTAGGGAGGCCATTCTTGAGCACCGCTGGGGCCCAAATAGATGTTGGAGCTGTAGAAATCCGCTTCAACATCAATGGCCAGGAGGAGAAGTTTGAATTTTAACCCCGCAAGCAGGAACAATGCAACATGATCCGTATCAAATACGGACCAAACACTCAAGGCATACGGGAAATCAAAATCCAGCCCCAGGCCCTCACGAGCAAACCAAGGAAAGAAAATAAGGAGAAGCCAAAGGCAACTCCTAAAAAGGAGCAAAAGGCTGCGACACAGCCTAAGAAAAAGAAAACCGCTCCTAAACAAAAGGGCAAGAAAGAAGAGGTTTCCACACCACCAAAGAAGGTGGTGCAGAAGGGGCAGGAAGAACCACCCGCCGCTGCACCACCCAAGGCTATCAAGATGGAATGGAGACCCAAGAAACCAATGGACATACCATCCACAAGCACAAGGACGGAAGAAGTCCTGCCCAAACAAAAGACCAACCCTGGGCCATGAGCTTCAGGATAAGCTTGGGGGAGGACCCCCATTGAGGTACCTGCATTGCATATTTACTTTCTCGCAATTTTATTTTTATTTTAGCATATTTAAATTCAAGTTTCTTGCATGGAAAAATTCAAAAAAAATATATTTATTTATATAATTTCATTCCATATATGTGCTATGAAATGTTTAGTTCCACCCATGTTGAAATGATTGGTTGCTCTGTTTTATGTCTCGTTTGTACTTGTCTAAAATGGAGTTTTCTCTAATAATTGGGTTTATCGGCTTTACATTATCATGCTCTAGAAACTTGATTTAGTGGGTTGCATACAAATACTCTCATCTAGGTTATTGCGCGATATGATATAGTGACTTAGACCACAGCAATGAAACGTCCCTTTGAGAAAACCTGATGTCCGGAGTTTTTTGTTTCAAAAATTTTCAAAAAAACAATAGTTCCTCAGTGATCGCGAAATACCCACCAAGAGCCATATGATCTATCCATAGAATAAGAACCTTCATATGCTACTTGTTCGTACATTGAGTTCGGTCGGATTGTTACCGACGTGAGATTATGACTCTACACCCATGATTGAGATCCACTTGCACCCACCAAATAAAAGCCAACTCTTACACTGAGAGTTGCGCACAACATGCACCCTTCACCATCCGCCGACTCTTACACTGAGAGTTGCGCACCATTTTTTCCGCCAAATAAAAATGCCAACCCTTACCCTGAGGATCGCGCACCCCTCTCTTGTAGTTTGCAAAATTCTCCATGCATTATTTATCATGACATCTCTCTCCACCTCATCCTATCCATCAATAAAGTTTTGGGCTATGTTCTTAGTCAGAAAAAAAATGAGAGAAAAGAAAGAAAAAAAAAGAGAGAAGAGATGTATTTATAGTTAGAAGATTTTATCGCTCTTATAGGCAAACGGGAAAAGTCTTAGATCCCCGTTCAAAAAAAAATGAGAGAATAAATTTAGTTGTTCTTTGATAGCCCATCATTTCTTCATCTCATTCATCAATAAAAGAGAGCATGTCATGATGCATGGAGACCCAAAAACACCACAAAAATTAGGAATCATCTTTCATTTCATCCACACACTTGCACATCTCAATCAACGTGTATAGCTTAATCTCCGTAAGGTTCAATCCTTGACCTTACAACACATGTGATACAAGTATGCTCACTTACATACCTACCCAAAACTCCACTCTCAGCTTTAGTGGTAGGAAGAAGGCAATCCAAAAATGCCTTTGGTGAGGTTACTATACACTTTTGAGCGATCGAGTGGGTCATTTGAGTAACTTAGTTTATTTATAAAAAACTTACAAAACCTCCGGACTGAAAGTTGATCTTGGGACGAATGAAAAGCACCGGTCTTTGGAACTGTTCTATTTTGCAATCGCCCAAGACTTGAGAAAATTAGAAGCCCCACTCCATCAGGAATCATAGAGTAGATACAATTGCCGATTTATCCAAATAGCAGTAGAACGCTCTCTTTTAGCTTGTACACTTGAGATATAATCGGCATTGTAGCAACCCCTGATCAACAACCAAAGCAAAGACTTGCTCGGGACGAGCAAGGGGTAAGCTTGGGGGATCTTGTTGGCGGTCCTTAACTCAGATTTCTACCCGCCAATTATAGGTCATTATGGGGGAAATAAATATTTTATTTCACATATATCTTTACTATTGATCTAGTTCCACCCGTGCTTGGAGAAAATATTGTTTTGCGTAATATACACCAAGTGCAGGAATTTTCAGAATAAAAAGGCGCTTTCGGAAGGCGTAAAACGGCGAAGGAAACAAGGTAGCCCACCCCGGGGTCGGTGGGCCAAATCACCAAGAAAAGCTCGGCCCGGAAGACGGCCCGGGCCCACACGCCAAAGGCGGTCGTGGGCGGCGCCACCGTGCGCGGCGCGCCGGGCGCGGCCGCGCCGCCCGCGCAAAGTGGGCCCGGCCAAGGCGGTTTGCCTCCTTCCATCTCGGGGGCATGACGGTTTCGCTGGTTATTTTACCTCCATGCCCCCGAACCGCCTCCGGCGCCCTATAAATGAAGAGGAGGGGCCCCCACCTTCACACACACCATTTGGAGCCATCTCTACACTTCTCACTTGTTCATTAGTCTTAGCATTAGTCCTTTGGAGCTAGGCAAAGCTACTTGGAGAGCTTGTCTCCAGGAAGAAAAGCTACACTCTTGGTATAAATCTATGGAGCGTTCTTCCTTAGTCGAGTTCTCATTACATTTATATAGTCATGCAAATGAACTAGAGTATAGTCTAGTACACGATATATTCTATGATCAAGAACTAGGTCATAGTTCTTGTGAGAGTTGTTCATCGTGTTCTACATTGTTCTTCATCGTTCATATGTTTTACTTGTTTAGATTAGATTGTAGGAAAGGAATAGCGGTTCGATGTGCCTTCGGGCTTGCCTATGTTCTAGCTTGTCCATCCATAGGGTGGGAACCCGGGGGACGTAGGTAGCTCCTTAGTATGCGGGACGTGGTGTCCGGGTGCGAGGGAACCTTCGGATATGTCGGCATGCCACGGTTGAGGTGGTAGGCGGCAGTGGTGACAGCCCCGTCCGTCCTTCGTAATCCCCCACATTCGCATGTTGAGTAGGAGTTCGTAAATGCCGCCATCGACAAGGACCGGTTGCCGCGGTCTCCCCATATTCCTAGTCTATAGTCGAGTCTTGACTTGTATAACATGTGGAATTAGCTGTTCTAGCATTGACCATATAGGACCTGCCTGCTCCGCATAGATTATTCTTTATTCTTTATTTTATCTTTATTCCTTTGAGATTGCTCTAAGTGTGTGTCCACTATCCAAACTACCGTATGATTACCCCTGTATAGCACATTGGTCGGTTCCTCCTCATGCTAGATATTGTATTCATACCCATGCTAGAATACTTAACTACCCCATGCCTTCCTTTGGGAAATTATAAATAACGATACCCTGAATATTTTCGGGTGAAATGCTGCGACGATAGATCCGTGCGCTTGCGGATATTTATCTACTAGGATGTGATCTATCTCTGGCAACACTCGCGTAGTTGCTAGAACCAGTTTCTAGTAATTATGCTGAGTAAAGCCATTTAGCGTTTCTGGCGCTGTTATCAGAATTGGGCTCTAAGTCTATTTTGGTAATCGCGCTAAGAAATGCCAACAGTCGTCTTATATGTGTGGTTCCTGCAGCTATGCACATGTGATTTATGAATGTATTTTATTTTTTATGCATTGATCTGTCATGGCTTTTAGCTATTTCTGGATTGCTCATCCCCGCTGGCTCATCGAGTGATTTCTGCTTTTGCCTTGATATTATGGAAAACGAGTAGCTCTCTAGTTATGTTGATACAAAATCTGCAAGAGCAATAATGCATGTTTGTTGAGCTAAAGAAGGTGATCGAAGCTAACACCTTGTTATGTGGCAAGCTACAATTTCCAGACCTGAAAGAATTCTAGGTCGTGGACACTTATTAACTAGAGGTAGTCCCCTGTAAAAGAATTATCTCTGTACTCGTTTACCAATCAATCATTATAGCATTTTGTTTATTTTTGTAAGCTTACACTTAGTGCACAAATCGAAGACTCTGAATAAACCAATTAGTGAAAAAAAATATCTTAGGCGCATCACGGAAAATATCTTAGTGAAAAAATATGTGACGGTTTCTTTCTGGTGATATAAATATCTTAGGCGCATCACGAAAAATTCTATAGAGTTTGTGAGCCTGCGACACCACGGTCTTTGTAACTGCATTAGTTTCACGAACATTGCTTGTTTAAATTAAATGTCACTTTAACATCATTATTTAATTTCACATGATTATTATCTCATTGTGCCATCCTTGTGTTCTTAATACAAAAATTTTCTTGTCCCGTAGCAACGCACGGGCACGATGCTAGTCTAGTTAAAAAAACAACATCACTTATATTAGTTTTGTAATAGTGTATATATATCAGCACATTTTATATTTTGCCAATTTAATACTTTGGATGTGTTACTATTGTATTATTGCTATTTTCAATATTTAGAAAAATACAAATATTATATTTTTTGTACTTTTTTGCACCTGACTCGCGAGCTTAACGAGCCAGCTCGAGCTTTTAACGAGTCGAGCCAAGCCAGCCTTCTAGCTCGTTTAGATAACGAGCCGAGCTAGCTCGTTATCTTAACGAGCTAGAACAAGCTGAGCCGAGCCGAGCCGAGCTGGCTCGTTATCCATCCTTATATATGCGTATTGTATTTATCATGCTCAAGTAGCGGTAGCAGTACCCATACAAACGGGTTGCAGTCGCGTTAAGATTTTAAAACCAGTTGAGCTATGCTCTAGAAAAAGAAACTAATTTGATTAACTTTAAATCTTCAGCAAAACTCGTTTTAAAACTACACATTTTTTACACATAGGGAATAGAAGTAGATACGAACTGTCGAAGAAAGCAGCAGAGTGCGTTCCATTTCTGACTAGTGATTTGTGCGCGCCCATGCGCGCGAGTGCTGGCCAAAGTCGGTATTCTTACATAAACATTGCAGAATAAGCCACGATAATACACACAGAATATGTTGACATGATCTGAACATCGCGATAGATGATCATATGGTGCGATGTTTTTGAATCAGGGAGGCATATATTTGGATGGTTCAGGCTCCGCTTAATTACACATAAGAGAGTTAGGGCCAAGTGGCCAGCAAGCATATGGTTTCTGGGATGCTCTAACACAATATACTTCACCGGCAAAAGCCACAACAATGCAGAAGGGAAGCTTCACCAAGTTCTGAGGTCTCATCTGATTGATGGTAAGAAAAACTAAAACACAACATAATATCATAATAGGTGAATCTATACACCTGCTCCTCTAGACACCTATGTAGCTACAACCGCTCCTTTTCAACCCTACACCAACATACAAGGCAGGAAAGAGTGGGTATATGTGAATCTATCTGACAGCAAATACACAGGCAAATGTATCATGAAGCACATAGTAGCACCCTAAGCTCTTGATTTCAGCATCTCAAAATCAATACCTGGATTGTGGCAAAGAGCTAGACAGATGCCAAGCAAGTTGCAGGCTACAAAAGCTTGCTGAAAATAAGAACACATCTGCATAGTTCAGAATAAGACCCCAGTACGTGCTATGAACCCTTGCTATCACAACTCTAAATCAGGGAGGAACAACCATTCCATTTTATCGAGACTTACCAAGGCTTCTTGTTTTTGGAGACGCAAACCATGTTATTCTCAAGTGTGTGGATCTCTGAACTTTAGACCTGAACAGTTACATACAACAAAGGATGAGTCTCAGATTTATTATCACTAGTGGACCGGCGCGCCCTCGCGCGCCCCTGAGGTGCGCCCTCGCGTGCGTCAAGGGCACACAAATAGATTGAAACCTGCAATGCATAATTTGTCACGGAACACAATGGTTTGAATTTCAAAATTTTAGAATTTAAAATTTTTAAGTGACCTCGATGGGAAAACACCCAAAATAAAGTTTGTAGCTCTCAAAAAGTTATGGAACTTTGTAGCTGAAACCTTTTCATTTGAGTTCATCTTGTCATGGTAAACTACGTTTGAATTTCAGAAGTTCAAAATTTAAAATTTTAACCGAGCTCACATGAGAAAACACTGAAAATAAAGTTAATAGATCTTAAAAGGTATGAAACTCGTAGCTGAGAACTTTTTCATTTGAGTTCATCTTGTCATGGTAAACTAAGTTTGAATCTAAAAAATTTAAAATTTGAATTTTTTAAACAACCTCGGATGGGAAAACATCAAAAATAAAGTTTAAAGATCTTGAAAAGTTATGAAACTTTATAGTTGGCAACTTTTTCACCCGAGTTCATCTTGTCACGCTAAACTACGTTTGAATTTGTCGAATTCGAAACTCAAATTTCATAAACGACCTCGGATGGAGAAACTCTCTAAACATCTCGAAAAGTTATGAAACTTTATGGTTGGCAACTTTTTCATTTAAGATCACACTTGTCACGCTAAACTACGTTGGAATCTATCGAATTTAAAATTTAAATTTCATAAACGACCTCGGATGGAGGAACTCCCAACACAAAAAGCGTTGGTTTCGAAAAGTCACAAAACTTTGTAGTTAACAACTTTTTCATTTGAGCTGAATACATCGATGAAAGATAACAGAATCAGTTTTGAGCAACGAGAAGCTGTAAGAAGCGGATTCTAGCTAGAAGCTGTTACTGTACGAAGCGGCTCCAAACAATAAGGACCGTACGATCGAGAATCGGACGGCCACGAGAATTTGGGCCGACGTGGATGGCCTTCCCTGGATGAAGGCCTACGGGCTATGAAGGTTTTAATATAAAATATAGTACTGGGATTTAACAAAGGGACTCACTATAAACCTATACAAAACCTGTCATCACCAAATCCAAATGTAAAAAAAAAAGAGTAAAATGCATGTATAGGCCATGAACTTGTGCGCAGGTGTCGATTTAGGCCAACAACTTCGAAAGTGCATTTTTTGGTCCAAAAACTTGAGAAGTGGTTCATAAATAGGCCATACCCCTTCGTTTCATGTTTATATTTGCAGAAACCTCACTATATCTATTTTTTCTTTCACAAGTTCGTCCTTCACCGGCGACGGCGAGGTCTCCGGCGACTGCGAGGTCTCCGGCGACGCGGTTGGGCTCTACGTACGTCGTGCGCGCGCCCGCGGCGGTGGGGCGGAGCTCGCCGTCGCACACAGCTGGCCGGTGAGGGGACTGAGGGGGAGGGGCCGCCGCGGATCGGGCGGAGGTGGCCCTCACGGCCGCGGATCGAGCGAAGCCGGCCCTCGCCGCCACGCCTCGCGGAAGAATGGGGCTCCCGCGGCCTGCACGCCTGCGCCCAAATGGACCACGCCGCCGCCGGACCGGTGGTGGAAGGCTGGTGCCGCGCCATCCCCACGCATGACGCAGGGGCGGCTCCGCCGTCGCATCCCCAGTGCGCCCGCTGCCGCGGGCAGGGGCAGGGGCGAGACCGACGCTGCCGCTCGAAGTGGAATGAGCTGGCCGCCGGGTCGCGTAGGCGCGTGGGGCAGGAGCGCCGCGGCAGCGGTTGCGCCGCCGCCGCTCGCGAATCCGCGCTGCAGGGGACAGGGCCGTGCGCTCGCCATCGATCTGGGAGACGGACGCTCCTCCCCCTTCGCCGTGCAGCCTTCGCCGTACGCCATAGGAACGCGCACGACTGTGGGAGCTCCCACGCGCTCCCGTCCGGTGCTCTCACGTGCCGCCGCCGCGGGTCGGTCCCAGGGGAGCGTGGGATGTGCCGCCGTGGGGGGAGGGCGCTATGCCGGGTCCGCCGGGTGCCGTGGAGGGAGGGGCGCTAGCCGGTCACGAGCTCGCCAGCATTTGCCTTAGCGGAGGCGGCGCTCCCGCCGCGGCGGCCGAGCGGGGCTTGCCGCCGCCTGCGTGCAGGCGGCTGAGCGGGGCTCCCCCGCGCCAGCGCCATGGGGACCGAGCGGGGCTCGGGTGCTCGCGCCGTGGAGCCCAACCGCGTCGCCGGAGACCTCACCGTCGCCAGTGAAGGACAAACTTGTGAAAGAAAAAAATAGATATAGGGAGGTTTCTGCAAATATAAACATGAAACGAAGGGGTATGGCCTATTTATGAACGACTTCTCAAGTTTTTGGAGCAAAAAATGCACTTTTGAAGTTGTTGGCCTAAATCGACACCGCCCACAAGTTAATGGCCTATACATGCATTTTACTCAAAATAATAATAATAAAAATCAGAAATCACTGCTTCCTTCTCCACACACCAAATCCATGTCCAAATCAAAATTACCACAACCATCTCCTCTCCCAAGCCCAACCATCACCAAATAACCTAATCAAGAATCACCAAAGGATGGTGCAAGGACGACAAGGAAGTCTGTATAACTTCTTGGGTAGAGCAGTGATTGATAATTTGTGTGCCTCCAGATAGTTTAAATTGTTTCAAGATGAAGAGGGTAGAGCACCTAATCCAGCACCAGTTTAATGCATTGGCATTCATAGGAGTAATAACAAAAGGAGAAAAAAGTGGGCCATTATAAGGAAACCATTAATTAGATCAACTTATTGTCAGATACCAACTTAGTTTGCATATAGACAGTCCATGATTAAATGTCAAACAACAAGAAAAAGAATCAAAATTTTGTCAAGTCACAAAAGAATGATGCCGTAGATTGAGTGCAATTTAAGTTGGCATTTAAAAACAGCAAACCAAGATAAATAATATATGACTTTATGTATTTATTTAATCAGTAGGGCAAGCAACACCCTTGTTACACTATTCTGCAAAGTGCTATTCTTTTGATCACGTAGTGGCCAGACCTACATCCATATATAAAGATAGGTACCTTGAAAGCCACAAACTGAAATTATACTCAAGGGTTACCATCCAATTGACATGCATAGTAGCTAATCAGCTAAAAACATATATGAGGTTTAGTAACTATGCTTAAGCGTGAGAGGTAAACCTATGTTCTTTTTCAATAGAAAATAGCTAAAAAATTCCTGGTGTAAAACTAGCTGCAAATCTATAAATAATAGACCAGCTTAAGCATGTTGCAGAATAGAAATTTGCTTATAGCAGCCTTCAAAGTAAACACATGAGCATCTCTATATGTATCTGTAACCACCTATTGTGATACTATAGTTAGTAAACCAAGAGGCTGAAAAAAATTGTTGAAATTAACAGAGAAGTGCTTTGGGCTAACAGAGATGCGCAAAGATCCTCTTACCCGGCAGCAAAGTCCATATGTTCAGAAAATGGTCGAGCTCAACTTCTCCGATCCATATTGCAAGATGGATCAGCGTCGCACACAACAGCCTGCCAGCCTCACCTTCACCCTGTACAGACAGTCCCGGGTCCCTGCAATGACACCTGATAAGACAGACATAACTGAATCAGAATCTCAGAACCGAAAAAAATAAGGCATAAGCAATAATAAAACATCAATTCTGAATTCAGATATGCATAATAATTAACTTGTATACAGCCATGAACATGGCAACGCAAATTTTAGCATCAACTTTTTGTGCTTGATCCTTTCATCCTATTTATTCTAGCTGTTTTTTCTCAGTTGATCAACTAAAAATAGTAACCATGACTCCTCAAATTGAAAACCGGTAGCTAACCTTTGTTTAGAAATAACTGATCACCAATACAGTCATTTGCTGAATCCAAAAAGACCATATCATCAGCACACAAACATGTGCTCTGGATTTCATTGTCAGAACAGGAAATCCTCGATTACTGTCGCAACATCATGGCAATGGTGCACGCAAAATTCAGGGATGCAAGTATCAAACGAAAATTTGAGAAAGAAATGTTACCACACACAGATCTAATGACATTTGGAAGAAAGTGCAGAGATGAGCAGGTATTAAGGCATGAACCTCTGCATGAGAGAGTGATCTAGGAAAATGTTAGCAAACTATAGCTGCGCTTAGATCTTCAATCAACTTTACTCTGGGACCCACGAAACCTGATGATTCAACTTGAAACAACTTATTCATAGCCCACAACAGAGAGATAAAGAGGGGGGGGATTTCCAAGAGGGGAGGGAGAACAATATAGCCTTACCAACCAGCACCAGGAGCGAAGGAAGTCAAATGCAGAGAGTGAATGGAGGAGAACGTCTCCACGCACGAGATCCACTGACTTCACCTAAAACGACTGCAGCTGCAGTCAGCTCATCTTGACCGTTCGTTGAAGATCAACGTATATAGGCTAAGCACTCCAAGTATCAGGCTGCCGTCCTCCTATGCTACATGGGCCTTGGCCCAAGAATAACACTGTCACTCCCCGTCTGCCACCGTATTTTCCTTTTTGGCGCGAATACTGTGTGTTTTTCCCGCTAGCGAAGTGAATCATCGGCGTCGGCCATCCTCCATCGAGTTTCTTGCAAGCCCGAGCGATGAAGACCATTGTCATGTCTGAACATCTGAATGACCTGACGAGCACTGGCCTTCCCTTGGAATCCAAGGACACATGAACAAGGATGGAGAGCATCTGCTGTTGCATCGTATACTTCCACACGGAGCTATCGGAGGAGAAGAATACCGTAGACCACCGAGCATAGCACTTAGCCATGGCCGGCGACGTGGACCATGGACGACAGCACACAACGAAGAGCGGCGGCGCGGCGTGGCGCGGAGCAGGGCGGCTAGCGGCTGGAGATGGCGCAGCGCACGGTGGCTGGAGCCGGCGAGGCGCATGGCGGGTGGCGGCAGCGCGGCGCTAGGTGCTCTGCGGTGAGACTCGAGTCGACGAACAGCTCTGCATGGGATTGAGCACCACGGGCCGAAGTTGGGGGATGCGCCGAGGACGCCCGCCTGCCGGATCTACAGCCTAGAATGTTGTGGGGGTTGCCGCCATCGCCCATCGGTGATGGCCGCTCGCACGCCGACCTGCCACCGCCTCCCGCGCTGCTGCACTGCCGACGCGCTGGTACCTCCTCCGTCGTCACCGCGTCGAGCCACCTGCGCCGTGGCGGGCACGCGCTCCACGGATGCCGAGCACCTCGACCAGGGTCGCCTTGCCCGGTAACCCACATCTGGGGCCTCGACGCACGCCCTTGCCGAGAGTGTCGGCGACCCTGGCTGGCACGGTGGGGGCTCCCGCATCCAGGCCTTCCCGCGCTCCTCCGTCGCTGCATCGGGCCGCCCGAGCCGGCGCCGCCACCCCCAAGTACGAAGCACCTGACCCAACACCTACAGATGCCATGCGGAGAAGAAAGCCACCAGTAAGTAGAAGCAGAGAGGCGCAAAAACCAATGGAAAGCGAGGACAAGGAGAGGTTGACCGGCTCACCAGGTTCACGAGGCCTGCAGGGCCGATGCGCCGGCTCCCTCGCGCCGCCGCGACCGACAACCCTAGCCGGAGGCCAGACCTCCACGGCGGGCGGCGCGCCTACCAGGCCACCGCGACGGGTCCCTCGCGCCGCCATGACCACCTTCGTTCCGCATCGGGAGAGAGGAGGGAGGAAGGAGAGAAGAAAGGTTGGGAGAGCTGACTCGGGATAGAGGAAGTCGGTCCGCTCGCGCCCTCGCCCAATCACAACTCGACAACAAAAAGTAGCCTGACACAGAACCCGGCGCTGGCCATTGCCCGCTAGACAACGCACTGGGAGAGCGGGGCCCGGCGGAGAGTAGGAGGGTGCGCGCGCGGCCGGTGCCGTACAGGTGTCCAGAGGCCAGTGGCCATCGTCCGATGCTCATCCAGCGCTGTAATTTTTTTTTTTTTTGCTACGTAGCCACCCCCAGTCCGCGTTTTGGCTTGGAGTTCTAAGAGCAACTCTGAGAGCTCCCTAAAAAATTAACGCCTAAAACTCTATATTGGGGCCTCTATCCAGTGGTTGTTCCTCTAAAATTAGTTTACTTCACAGCAGCTCCCTAATATTTACATCCAAAACTAATCTCAGCCCACCACGTAATTAGTTAGTTGGACCATTAATTTTTGTGCCCGCTCATCACCTGAAATCCAAGACTAGCGGCGTCTACATGTTGCTTTGGGGGACGCGCACAGATGCGGGCGCATGCTGGTTTTTCCAGGCACTAAATCTTGGGGGTATTCTTGGGGAACTGTTGGAGCCACGTTTTACTGCTAATCATGCAAATACTATTTTTAGAGGTGTTATTAGCCGTCTCTTTTAGATTCTGAAAACGCAAAGCAAAACCAGTAGTAGTAGCAAGCATGGCAACTTGGCAAGTGAATGGCAAGTGAAACTTTTGCTCTGCAGAACTGACCGTCACTCACTCGACAGCCACAGCTCGAGTTCAGTCATCCAGCCTCGACTCTCCCAACGTCTGTCGAGGTAAGCTGCAGCCTGGAGCTGAAAGCAAGCTTGTGCCGGCACCGGCGACCGTGACAGGAGTTTGGCACGGGCCCTGCAGAGGAAACCGCTCGCTGGCTTTCCCTGCCCCGCTGCCCAGTTCGCTATCCAATGGCCGTTCATTCCGGCTCCGGGAAGAAAAAGGATACCGCTTTTTTGACCCTGAACTTGCGAAGGAGGAGTGAGCGGCCATTGTTCGTATCGGCCCCCTACCTCGGGTTAGTTCAGAACCTTCAATCCTCTGCATCTGTCGGTTTCAGCTAGCCTAACTGCACGAGCCAATAATTCATACCTCCTCCTCGGGGAGGTCGGCTCCATCCGAGCCAATAATGCCAACGTATTAGTCCTATTTGCTAGAGGAGAAGACACAGGACCATCCAGTTTTCGTCAGAAACGAAAAGGAATGGCAAACCAATACAGAAAAGCGTGGTAGATATAAAAGTTCAGATAAGCTCATGCAGTCTTAATCCCTGCCTAGATAGGTTTCTTTTAGTATAGAAAAAATTCTACATTTTTGTCAGTAATTTGGGTTACAATGTCTACTTGGTGTCCAATCTTGCAGTTTTAAAAGGTAGTATTTTTTATGTTAATTTTAAAACTAGTATAATATTGGTATTGCTGTAGTGTCTGAAAGATTGGAAACTCCACCATGGAGTTCCTTTTTGTTTCTCAAGCTTTGCCTTCTCAACTCATCATTAGTACAAACTATGACATCCAAAAATAAGGACACGATCTATATGGCACCGAGAATGCAGTTAGGACGACATGCACTGTGGTGCGTGCATGCTGACAAGCCATGTGCTTACAGCGACGAAGGGATGTTGAGCTTTGGTGTTTGCTGCGTTCTAATAGGACAGTAGTACTTATTACCCTGTTTCAGTAAGATGCTTTTTACATCAGTGGTTTTTTTTTGGTTAATGATTCGGCTTATACTATGACCTCTTGAACGCTCATGGCCGACCATCTTGCAACCACCCAAGCGGCGGTTCGGTTGGTGTTAGCAGCAGGTGACGCTGGTTTGTGGTTTCATTCAGGACAAGATTGCAGAGTTGGCAGACAGCAATTGGAGGGTGATCCCTCATCAATCCCCTTGTTGAGCTGCTGATCTGAATCTGATTGACACCATGCTTGACACACTTGGGACCCCTACTACTACACCTAATGTTTGCTGAAGCATCCATAGCCAAGAACTCTTGCGTGCCAGCGTGGGCACTGGGCAGCACTGATGACCGGGGAGGAAAAAGTGCACGGCAGTTTTTTCCCAAGGCTCACAGCCTCTTACAGGCAGTTTTCAGAGACTTGGCGTCCAGGTCTGCAAAATTCTACGATCTACAACAAGATTGCGGCGGAACTTGGCGTTATTGGTTATTGGATGCAACGCGAGGAATGTGGACCTGAATCTGACAGGATCGTGGACTACTCGGCGCAAGTGGTGCACTTTTTCTTCACCTCAACATCTATCCTACCCGGCCACCCCCACCCCTCTCCTCTCCCAATTTCGCTATAGTTGTACTATTGATGTATAAAGTTTAAATCTTTTGAAAACTTGTAAGTATAATTTTACAAAGGGTTTTTACGCACCAGATATATAGATTGCACTGGATATTTTGCCAAATTCAAATAAGCATCCCATTCCTATTGGTTCACAATATCTATCTTGCACACCTCATCCTTTCTTTGAATCTTGCACAAGTCCTTTGTTTGATTTTTGGGCTTTGCTAACACTACTATCAAATAATTGTTTGTCATTCATTTATTTTGATCACACGGTTATGATCACCTATCAACTCTTATAAGAGGTAACCTATAAAATATTTATTTATTAATTAAAATATGATAAATAATGAACGTTCTAATATAAAAAAATGTTTTTTCTAGATTTGATTAATACGTGCAAGATCTGACTGATATGACAAATCTTTTTTTTAATTTTGTATCCTTGGATTTGATATATTTTGACTACCATATCTTTTTTCATGTGATATGATTTGCATGTGTACCTGCCTGATAAGCATTACCCTTGATTTTTTCAATATGGAAATATAGACTCTTGTTTTAATGTACTATGCATTTTGCTCCGATGGTGTCCTCCGGCGTGCTTGCATTATTGCTGTTGTTTATATATTCTCATCCAAATTCCTTACACGCATGACATGTCTGGATAGGGCCATGGACCACATGTCTGTGTACTCGATCTGTTTGCCCTTCTGTATACAATACAAGAAACGCAACTTGTTGCTCTGTATTATAAGAAATTGAAAAGGAATGTAGCAGGAATGGAGAAGCACGAGGTTGGTTGCCGTATAAGAAACCGACGAAGATGGAGAATCAAGGAACCACGTACAGCTCACATGTTTTTTTTTTTCCATACAGAGTGTTACAGACAGCAAACCAATGCTGTCCAAGTCAAAATACACACACAAAGAGAAGACAAAGTGGCATACACACACACCGAGTCCACTTGGCCATAGTTTTCAGAGAGTGGAACGTCGAGACTCGAGACGCTGCAAAGCTGCACGTTCTTCGGATTACGACGCAGCACATCAGCATTCTTGGAAAGGAAAAAGAGGCATATTTGACGTCGAAGCTGCGATAAGTTCAGCCCTCTCGTTTCTGAAGAAATTGGGCAGAATGGATCAGCAGTCACGTTCATAGCTCTGAACTTTTTCAGCGAGGTGAGCATGGACCTCACCCTTTTGGGACCATACTAGCTGCCACGGTGGCACGGTGTCGCTCACCTATATCCCCAAAAGTTCCTCTAACGAACAATATTTTCTCTTGCCCTGTTCAATAATACAATGTGGCTTAATGGCTTATCTTTGTCGTCAACAGTGGTTGGATTCAGCAATAATGCATGTACAATTTGTATAATACTATGTATTATTGTAGCTGTTCCTTTCTGATCCAGAATTCCACATGGCGGCTGACTCGGATCCATCCCGTGCCCACAACTAATCGTTAAAGTGCAGTGTGCAGCCGGCGCAAGAAATGCTGCAAGTTGCTCTATACAAACTTGGAAACTGAAGTCATGCAAGACTGAGTAGTAGCAACCAGCCAACTGCCAAATGCAGACTGCGACCTGCCTGCATGATCTCTCCGTGGCAAATTGGCAGCCCAAGTTTGTGCAAAATCTTGCCTCTGATGTCTGAACTTCAATTCTCAACCTTTTGACATTAGTTTAAATTTTTAGGTTGAATTTGGAACTCAAAGTTTGTATTTTTTTTTTTTTTTTTTGGCCAATCTGAACGGCCTGGTTTGGTCGGTGTTTCTGTGGATCACAAATTCACATCTGAGGCGACTACAACCGCCTCACACGGATCGAACCTTCTAGGATCAATCACTGCTCAACTGCAATACTAGTATACTACAATGCTGGAAAATATCTTGTCCTTCTTCACCTATAACCACTACTCCACGAATGGATCATATTCATATGTTATAAATAAATATATTTGTTATATTGTACGAGAGCATCACTGACGACAGCGATGGATAGAACGCGTCGCCAGCACCTGGGGCCGGCCCCTGCGTTTTGCTGAGCCACAGATCAGGAACGCAGGAGACCTAGAACCTTCCTCGTATCATTATCAACCACCACGATCATCCAAGTCACCAACAAAAATCTATTTCTCACATCACATTTGGTATGACATGTAATCATATTTTTATAGTACTACCACCACCATTTACAAGCATCATCTACAATGGCGCAAAATGATGTGAAACTACCGAGGTACCATGCAAGACAGCGACCACCCACTCACCTCCAGCCACCATTAGGGCCGCGGCCATGGCCCACCCGCCGTGATTAGCCGGCGCTAATGGCGTGGTTTAATCTTAATTAATATACACACCAATACACTACACCAGAATGCGTGGCGCCCATGGGCACGTACAATACCAGGACTGCCCTCGCTTCCCGGCCTCACATTGCCACGCTGGACCCATGGGCGGCGTCGTCCGACGAGGAGCCGGCCAGCGCGGCGGTGGTGAGGTCGTCGTCCTGACCGGTCAATGGCGTCGTCGACGTCGTCGTCGCCCCTGCGCAGGTGAGCCGCGCCGGCGCGCCGAGCGCCGCGTCCACGGCGGCGTCGCTCCACCGGTCCTTCATCGCGCGGTTCAGACGCGCCACGAAGCCCCCGCGCCGCGACTCCAGATGCCTCAGCTGCGCCGCCGACATGCCACATCCGTGCCCGTCCTCGGCCGACAGAGCAAGAGGTGTCGCAGCCGCAGCGGCGCCGTCGCCGGCCGTAGCGACGGAGGCGAGGTACTCGACCATGGACTCGGTGACGCGGGCCGGTGCGGCGCCACGGCCGTCCCAGAGCCACATGCGCGCCACGGCGCGGCGCAGCGCGGCTGCCACGGCGTCGGCGGCGGAGGACGCGGATGTCGACGCGACGAGGCTGGGGCTCAGCGTGACGACGTACTCCCCGGGCGCCGCGGCGTGCACAGTGGCGCCCGCGGTGAGGTTGCGGCCGGCCATCCGGACGGTGACGCGGCGGACGTGCCTGCGCGGGAACGACGGGTCCGGGAACAGCGCGCGCTCCACGCCGCGGCTGGCGCGCAGGAGGGCGCGCTCGGCGCGGCCGTTGGACACGAAGAGCAGGTCGAACCGCCGCGCCAAGGCGCTGCCGCGCGGCGCGTCGTTCGCGACGGCGACGGCGAAGCCCTTGCCAGCCTCGTGCTGCGCGAACAGGGACGCGCACGCGACGGTGATCAAGAACGCCACGCGGAGCACGATGCTTTGGGTGGAAGGAGAGGAGGAGGGCGCTGGATGGGCAGACGACGCGGAGTCGGCGGTGATGATGTCGGCGCAGGATGAGGCGGCAGGGACGGTGGAGATGGGGAGGAGGAGCGGAGCCTCCATTGCTGTGGTGGCGGAGCACCGCACTGGAGCCGACGGCCAAGCACGGGAGGAGAAAGACCAGCAAAGGCCGAGGCTTTGGCTTGTAAGCAAGGGAGGCAACCGGAACTGGGTGGTGGCTGCCGCAATAATGCGAGCGGCGCGGGTTATTTAACGGCAAATGTTTTGGCGTCCGAGTGGAGTGAATGAATGGCTGGGCTGGTGATTGATTAGGTCTGCGTGTTTGGTGCCTTGGCCGTCACAGTGTTAGCTTGACAGATTTTTCTCGGCCACGTCCAAGGAGAAAGAGAAGATGCTGAGACCAGCAGGTGAACGCAAATCTGTCAATGCCCATGATTGATATTTGATAAGCATGGCAATAAAATTGTATCGCTGAGATCTAAGCATATGTATCACCATTGTTACCATCACAAATACATCAATGATATCACCTAGCACAATTTATGGAACAACCACAAATCTTCAACGTCTTGATAGTACCGATAGCATGGTCTGCCCATGGTGGTTATTATGGTTTTGTTCAGCCATACTACATGGTCATTCATTACATGATCGGCCACCACAGGTTTTACAGTTCTATTCACTTGTGCAACCACACATTCGAAGCCATTTCCTATTGTTTACAGTTTAAGTTCATGACACTATTAAGCACTTCAGTCTTACTCTGGAGGTTAGAGAATGTTGATCCAAATGTGCACAAAAACTATAAGCAAAGCAAAATGAAGCACGTATGAGCGAGGGGACCACCACTGCCAAGGTGGAACTAGAAACTTTGAGTAGAGGGGCTAAACTTGGTCGATCACATCAAAATATATTCTCAAAGGTAATTGGTACATGAATCTAGAAAAAGTTAGCACAATTTACAAACCAACCACAAATCTTCTACGTCTTGATAGTGCCAATAGCATGCTCTGCCCATCGTGGTTCTTATGGTTCTGTTCAGCCATACTACATGGTCACTTATTACATGATAGGCCACCACACTTTTTACGGTTCTATTCACTTATTCAACCACACATTCCAAGACATTCCCTATTGTTTACAATTTAAGTTCATGACACTATTAAGCACTTCAGTCTTAGCCTGAAGGTTAGAGAATGTTGATCCAAATGTGCACAAAATCTACAAGCAAAGCAAAAGGAAGCACGTCTGAGCGAGGGGACCACCACTGCCAAGATGGAACCAGAAACTTTGAGTAGAGGGTCGGCTAAACTTGGTCTATCACATCAAAATATATTTTCAAAGGTAATTGGTACATGAATTGGGCACTTAAAATTATGAATGCATCCAATTTGTTGTTTATTTATCTTCTTTGAAATCTAAACATGGTTAAAGTTTCCGCATGGGGTTAAGGTGGGGCGTGGCCCGTGCTGGACACCCCTGATTTCGCCATCGAGGGTGTTGATAAAAAGACCCAACTTAATCAACATAAGAACTAAAATCCTTTTTTAGTCTTAAAAGGGAGAGTAAAAAAGAATAGAAAGTTAGGACGTCAATTTTTGCAGCATAAGAACTAAAATCTCTTTCTAGTCTTAAAAAGGAGAGTAAAAAAGGGATAGGAAAGTTCGGATGCCGATTTCCCGCAAACAGGGCATAGGCCTGTAGTAAGGATGTCATTTTTAGTAAATTTCTCCAAAACACTAAATATTCGTTTATTTTGGAATTTACCTCAAACAATGATGTGGGCATTTGGTGCCCACACTGGGGGATAGGTAAGGGACAGTAGTGTTCTTCCTCCTGCTTATTAGCTGCACTGCACTCCTACACATTTAGGGTAAAATTTTGACCTTTGCACGAAGCAAAGATATTGCCATGTCGAGGAGCACTCGGGGCACTCCAATAGATGGGGGGGGGGGGGGGGGGGGGGGGGGAGCTCCCACACTAGATCCACCCATGGGCATGTTGGTGGCAAGTGCATATCAAGACGCAAAACTTGGTGGGTTTACCTAGCGGCGAAGGAAGACAAGAGGCGTCGGGTCAATCCTAATTCAAGTCGGGGTCTTTGCCTTTATAGAACAGTGTTGAAGATTAATTCTCATTGAATTTTCACAAATCTATTGGGGTCTGAAAATTGACTATAAGTTAGGCACATCAATCTCTTCTCCTGAAACCCGCACGTCCATCAAAACTCTGTCTCTTGAATTGAAGAGTAACTAGAGATAGTGTGTGGTTTTGCAAGTAATTTTTTTAAAAAAATAATTGTGTTTTGACTACTGTTTGTGACTATAACCACAATTTATTCAATAAATCGAAAGCGAACTATCATCCTAGAAAGTAGGTTTAAAAATCAAATTTTGTACAACACTATAGGTATTTTTAGCACCAGCATAAGCACTATGAAACACACGGCCGTGTAATCATTTAGGACGCTATTCACTTACAACCACCGTTTATCTCTCAACCCCCTCCCCTATTTTTTTTATGAAAAGATCTTCATGGTGTCCACAATGGTTCTGATATATCTTCAAATTACTCAAGTGTGATTGCAACCATAGACGGACCCAAGAAATTTTATGAGCCTAGGCAATTAACACAGTGAACATCAGAATAAGTCTTTACCCCATCAGAATGGATGTAGTACCTTGAGAGTGATAGTGGACCTTAAGGGCCCATAGAAGCCGGGCCTTGGGTCCGGCTATGATTGCAACTCACCTCTTCTTTACACACGTGCGGATATAGTTCACCCTTTTTATATGCATTCCATTATGTTATGTGTACCTGCCACTCCGAAGAGATTTTTTTGTCATTCAGAGATTTTCTTTAGTTTTATGCTGAAAATATAAGTACATACTCCCGAGTTCAGGTACAGAATAGGATGAAATGAAATTAAATAATATTACAAAAGCAACAAAATGGTAAATTTAAGTAAATACTTTTTCCCTACTACTCTCATCCCGCTTATTTGACGGTTTTCTGTCTTTTTTTTTTTCTTTTACTTTCTTGAAGCTTTTGCTTTTAAGTTTGATCGGTTAAACTGTTCACGCTTTTGCTTTAAGTTTGTAATATTACAAGAAGTAAAAGACATAAAAAAACATCAAACTTGAAACAAGGACGGGAATTAAATAAGTAGTAAAAACTTGGCGATAGCAAAACTTTAACCTATCAACAAAAAGGCCAGCAAGAGTTATGTACAAGCAAATGCGCGAATGTTGGCCGTCCGGTGTTCAGCTTGACACATTTTTCTCTTGGACGCCTCCAAGAGAGCATGCTAGGTTACAACGGCTTATAAGACCACAATTTATTGGATATAAATCCAAGCAAACTATCATCCTGCAGATAAAGTAGAGGAACTTGGGTTCAAAGATCAAATTTCGCAGAACAATGCAGATATTTTCAACCCCACGCACTTTCGTCATAGACAGAACAATCTAATTCTAAGCTATAAACTTCAACCAACCACTAACTCTCATCTTCCATAAAATTTTTTAGTATTTCTTCAGGATGTCGCAATGCATCCGACCGTATCTTTAATATAATAAATTTAAAATCAACTTGATAGCAACCCAACTCTTCTTTAGACTTTTTGCAATATAATAATTATGGATTTCATTTCATTCCATCCCGTTCTGTACGTACTGAGAGAGAAAAAAATCTCGGCGGCCGGCGGCCACGCGCGTCCTACTCCCACCTGTCCGGGAATCGGACACGGCCGGCGACGATCGAGAAAATCCGGAGATGCTACATAGACAAGTTCCCCAGCCTCCCTCCAGACACGTGGCGCCTCGCCCCAGCCTATCTTTGCCCGTCACCCTCTCTCTGTTCTTGCGCCGTCTTCAAAGTTCAACCCCATCCGGCACTCGAAATATTTTTGTTTGCATGGTTTCCTAGCTTTCTTTTTCCTAATCCTGGTTGCTAGTTGCTACAAGAAAAGACGATCTGAAGGGCCTGATAATATCAACAACAATGATCTAATTTCATAGATAAAGAACCTGACGAAATGTGCCCAACTCTGATTTGGGTTCTCAAATTGTTCGGTACATGAATAATTTCGATTGATATGATCATTAGTCTATCCTAGCAATCAGAAAACATGAGATACAGTAGTGTGTTTCTCAAGATAACATGCTCCGGACGGACGGTTGTGGGGGATTGGCATAAGCCCGTTGCGCCGATTATTGCAGGGGCAGCGGACACTTGGGGTTGCAGGTGGGGCAGATGGCCTGGCACTCTTTCCGTGTGGGGGCACAGTATTCTCCATTCAAGCAACAGTAGCAGTCAGTACCGACATGTTCTTAATTCGCAAAATTTCACATTGAACTTGCTCCCATCTAATGACGTTGAGGTTGAGTTGACGGCCGCGGTAGTAGTGGCAGCAGCAGCATTGCTTGGGTGCCTCCTCGTTGCACTTGCAACCTCAAGTAGCCCTCCACGACCTGCAAACCAAAATCATCATGGACAGACCATATCTATGCGATATCTAAACATGCATGCATGGCATAATAAACTCAACCTTAAAGACCAGCAAAGGTTGTAAGCTACACACTTACATTGCGCAGGCGACGCAGAGAGCACGGTGAACAAGAACACGGCTGCCAGGGCGACGGGCGCTGAAGCTCCGACGATCCTGGCCGCCATATTGGTTCCGATGATCCTTTGGGAAGCTCCGTATTATCAGAATTTATTGTATGTGTTTTGCAGTATAAAACACAGCAAGGATTGGTAGCTTGAGGTTTATAGGGCACACTAGGTTAGTGCCCGTGCGTTGCTACGGGTTTCAAAATCCATATAATCCTATGTATTTTTCACCTAATAAAACAAAAGAAATGTATTTGTGCATAATGATTTTGATTTGAGTTTGTATGATCAAACGACTTGAAAGCTAAGCTTATAGTTCACTTCAGCTAAGACAATGATTAAAAGTCGACCCAAGCTTGTTGTTTAGATCGCAATGGAGACTACCATCTTTGTGAATTGCAAACCTTTCAAATCAACCTTCAACTTCAACAGAGATGGTATAGAATTGCATTGCAATATACTCCCTCCATTCCAAGTTGCACGTTGTACTATTTACATGGTTTTTGCTATGCATCTCGATATACATCATCTCTAGATAGAAAATCTAAGGCAATTTACAATTTGGAATGGAGTGATACAACCAAATTCACTGAAACCAAAAGTTTAGCATTTCAACCACTAAATTTGTAATATTATAACCTAAATGACAATTACAATCTCGTCAACAAGTTATGAATTGACATTAAAAGATTGAACCAACAAAGATGATAGTGAACTGTATGCATGCTTGCTTTGCCTTGGGTTCGACCTCCACCTTCCTAGCATAGGATGTACCCTTGAATCCCCTTACTTAGGTAGAGCATGTGTTCAGAGGACTCACTACCTATAGGACAACAGTACAGAAAATTTTTGGATGACGACAAAAGGAGAAATGATATTGATGCTAGGTGGGCTGAAAGAACCTTCTAGCCAATAGTATCATTCCTCCACTTTTCTAATCTTGAATGTAGATCAATTTACATTTGGCGGCTGCAGAAGCTCTTGCATTGTTGATATGGACCATGGATATGTACGGTTTGTCATTCTCTATCTCTGCAAACAGTATGAGAGGCCATACTGCTATGTATTATAAAAAAATATTAGGAATTCAATTTTTTCACTATAACATGCCCCAAATTAACCATGGCAAAACAATCTTCTCCCCCCTACTCCTGTTCAGAAAAGAGTTTGACTACTCTGAAGTTTCAAATGGCTTCTCAGAATTATTAGTAGTAAATGTCTGTCTGTGCTTCTTGTTTACCTCCATTATTAGTAGTGTTATTCTTTTTTTTGTCGAACACGCAGGAGAACTGGTATCATTGTATTAATAGAAGGAAAAAGGAGTCATACATAGACCCAAGCACACTCACAATAACCTGTAGCCTACCTGTTCCATCAAACAAAAACTCTAGAGTTACTGATGCATTCAAGTTCTATTTTTGTTAAGTTACCTATTCTCATATTCTCATACCCAAACAATAGTTTGGAGCAGAGGAAAAAGAAATACAACAACCAAAGACTTGATACACCAGAACGTGTTAGCATTTCAGAAGTCAATTAAATTATTTGACTAAAAACTTCACAACTTAGCTGCCTTCTTTTCCTGTGAATTTGGACATGCGATTTAGTGAACATTAACATTGTCTGTTGTTACCTTCTTCTAACCGGAGCTCCAAATAATTGCCCTTGATATTATTTCAAATGTCTCCAGCCCTACTGTTAACAAATCTCAGCACCTATAAATGCAAGCAGACTGCAGATGTTAACCAAGAATAACAGAACACATGGATGCAAGCAGAACACCGGATGGATGCAATCATGAAAGAGGATGATGAGTAAAGTTGAATGATGAATCCTAGATTAATATAAATCAAGGCACAAAACATCTCATGACGTTCCATCCTCATTGACCTTTTTATTTCAGTACAACACAAAATGAGGCGATGCAGCTCCATGATGCCAAAGCCCACAAGATTGCATCAATCTGTGCTTGTGAGTGTTGTGAAATTCAGGAAGAGCTAAAGAAACACGATCTGGGAGGGTAGTTTATTAAATGTCATATTTTTAATATGAATTGCAATTTTCAAGGAGGGTACAACCTGAACACACTACTAATCTGGAATCAGAAAAAGCTGAAGATGACAACACTATCCACCATCCAATTAAATTGTTAGATTCATGTCCATGGTCAATATTAGCAAGAAGTCAAGAACTACACCTACAACTGTCAGTTAGTATGCATGATAAAATTCATGACAGTAAACTTTTAAGGACAACATCAGATCCTAAACCAACGAAAACTCAAAAATAGCCATACCAACAATTTCTCCAAGGTGCCTTAATGCTGTCAATTTTTTTGTTTCTCGGTGCCTGATATAGGTTAGCAAGCAATCTCATAAATGAGAACTCCCATGCAGCTGAGACTGCCAATACTAAATAACTAAGGAGCATACTATCTCTATACAAAGTAAATACAGATATGTACTTGACAAGCAAGAGATCCAGATACATAAAAAATGCACGATAAATCTCATATAACCTAAACCTCTGTAATTGGCAGTGAGGATACAAAATTCACTGGAGCCTAAATAATACTTCTAAATGAATTTTTACCATCATCACATTACTTTCCATACAGTCAGACAGTTAATGGAAACTGAATCAATTTTAACCATCATCAGTTATCAGTCTCAGTTTACAGGCTGCCTATTTCAGGTTACAGGAATGGATATTGATTTCACCTTAGAGGATGGGATTTATATTTACATGAATCAGGGAAGGGAAATTAGCATGTGGATGACCATTTTCTCTGTGTTGCTGCAGTATTAGATAAGATATAAGATCTAGGAAAGTAAACAGCTAGAGCAGGCAATGGCAGGCATTCTGCCGAGCAGGTTACAAGCACAAGCAATTTTTTTTGAAATCCAGGCAACAACCAATCGTGAGAGAAAACAAATAACTATCAAGAAACCTTATGCACTGGATCCGAAGAGACATGTATATTACCTCCAAGAGTTTGACCAACACTGTCCAGTTTATTGATCCCAGGTAAATTGTAGACTACAAAAATCAATGTAGTCAATTATCAGGCATCGAGTTTCTAAATTCTGAAAGAGTTCCACATTAAAATATAAATTAGAACTTAGATTTGAGAATTCGGAATAAAATGGAACAAGTCACTGCCTGACTCTGCAGACTACAGGCCTGCAGCTCTGGCCTCTGATGAGCGTCATGGACGTGCGGATGCGGCAACACAAGCAGCCCCCCCCCTTCCCCCTTATTACATTGGTGCCGTGGATCAGGTGTCGTGGTGGCCGTGCAGCGTCTTTGAAGGGATCGAAGTTAGTAGGCAGCATAATACATGTAGGAACATGTAATTAGATCAGATCAAAAGACTAAAAGCCAATTAGTTTTAGGTTTTGGGAGCTCGGTTTCACACCTCATTAAGGGACGAGATGGGGTTGGCACACCTGGTGGGTTTCCTTCCAACAGAAACACATCAAAGCAGAGTACAAGAAAACTAAAATATTATTAAAACATGACACAGCTATTGTAGATATATTTTTCTAATAAAAGATAATCAAATATACGAGTATCATTGATTTATTCTTTTCTTTGATAGTCTGCTTCAATAACTTGCACATCGACCACACCATAGCAAAAGATAATTCAGGCTGCAAATTGTTTAGACCTGCCGAAAGCTAAAGCCATTTGTATATTGGAATTGTTTCTTGCCATCCAACAACAGATGAAGAACTGAATCAATCAATTGGAAACAGCTCCAAGCATTGCAACAGATAAAGAACTAAAGCCAGTTGTATAGTGGAATTATTTCACCTTACGTTGCATATTCAAATGTTTCACTGCAACCGATAACTACAGAACTACACCCATCAGATCCAACGACCCCTCTCCACTTCCCTCCCTGTGCTCGCCGCCCCACTGAGCTCCAAGCCGAGGAGGCGGCCTCCGCACGCGCGAGCAGGACAAGTAAGTTCATCTCCACTTTCTCCACCGCTCCCACTTGTCTAATCCCTATTTTCGGAAGGTTCGGAAGAGTACGAGCGTGGGCTTCATATACCGTAGCTGGACAGGGGATCAAGTTGGCTTCTGGTTACCTGGTTGGAGGCGCCGCCAGGGTGGCACACGGACGCGTGCGCCGCCGGGATGCCGCGCCGCCTCTGCTGCTGGGAAGGTGTCCTCACGAGGCAGACGGAGACCGCCTCCTTGTCCGGACTCTGGCACCGCTGCCGCGCCCTAGCCGCCGCCGGGCGCCGGTTGTGCGGACAAGAGGAAGGCGCGGCGCACCAGTCGTCGTCGAAGCAGGGAGCGCCCTAGCCGCCGCCGGGCGCCGGTTGTGCGGACAAGAGGAAGGCACGGCGCACCAGTCGTCGTCGAAGCAGGGAGGGGTCGGAGGGAGGTCGATGCTGGGGAGCTCGGGGCTCAGCAACCGGTGCGGTGGCGCCTGGAGTCGTGCGTCGTGCGTAGGGTCGGAACTGGCGTCGTGGAGCGGCGGGCGGCGGCGAGCGGCGGACGGGGGCGGGATCGGGCGCCGGGCGACGGGGGCGGGCTCGGGCGCCGGGCGGCCGAGCGGCGAGCGGGGGCGAGGGCAGCGGTTCCTGGAGCCGGCGGGTCGTGCGGTGCGGTGCGGAGCGGAGGGGGCGATTTTTCTTTTTCTTTTTATTACGGGAGACCGGGGGGGGGGTTACGGTGCGGGTGATTACGGGAGGCAGGCCGATTAGCGTGGCTACGATATTATTTGTTCCTTAGTTAGATATGAGGTACTCTGATCACGATGTGTACATGAAAAAATAAAGAGCCTTCGCATGATCACAGTCCCTCTTGACATGATACAAGGAAAAATGAAGAAGAACCTTTGCTTTTTTTTGTTCTTCTATTTTCTCTACACATTAGGATACAAACAAATTAACCTCTTAATTTTCATGTTGTTGACCGCATGGCCCGTAGGGCCACGTCGCCCGAAATTCGCTTATTGGCCTAACTCATCGCCACATCAGCTTCGTCTCCTCCTATTGGTCCACCTCAACTGGCCTTCCATCTCCCCACGTCGCGTAAAAAAAAAGAGAGAGAGAAAACCGGAAACCAGAACCTTCTTTTTCCTTTCTCGGTCTCTCCCGACGCCGCGGCACGGACGGAAGGTGCGGCGGCCAGCCTCCCCTCCCTCTCTTCTCTCCTCCTCTCCCTCGGCATGGCGGCACAGCGGGCGGGCTGGAGCACCGCCTGCTCCCCGTGCGTGCGGTGCAGCAACGCCACCGGGCCTCCGCCGTCGCCGCCCTCCCAACGCCCCGGCACGGCGGCGGACCGCCACGGACGCCCCCCGGCGCAGCCCGCACAGCCACACGCCCGCAGCTGCTGCCGCGAGCCGTCCCCCGCTCCCCGCTGTGCAGCCTCCTGCACGCCGTTCATGCTCCCGGAAACCCTGGCTGCCTGTGGTAGAGGGTCCCGGCTGTGCGTGGCCTCTTCTTCTTTGGCGGCGGCAGATGTGGTGGTGCCTGACGCCGGCTCATCCCCTCCTATGCACAGAGGCTCAGTAAACAGGTAGAGATGGATATGGCCACTTCTCCTGCTCTATTTGAGTTGATCTTTACCATATTGTTATTATCACCTATTTGCACTTGCATCTCATGGATCAAACATCTTTTGTTTAGGATGACAAGAATTACCATGTTACTAAAACATGTTGCGCACAGAGAATTATGAGCCCCCAAAAGTGTTACAGGGCACTATTTGAGGTGTTTACTATGTTTCCTAATTCACGCCAATTTTGTGTTGTTCGAATTTACGATTATGTTTAACGTATACTTCAACCAGTGAATTTATACCAGTCAGTTTGAACATCATCTCAAAGCCTTATTTTTTGTGATTCTCTCCATTCTTGCTAAGGGCTTAATTTCATTATCTGTTCTTTTTTCCCTTGTGCAGACTGTGCTAAAAAATGGATATGATAATGGAGTTGTGTGGAATGAAATATGATGACTTGTGGCGTTTCCTGGTTATATCTTGAGGCCTTGAGTGCTGAAGGATTGGGGACTATTAAATGTAAGTGCTTCCTCAAGAATAGTTTATAACTGTGCTTTGCATACCTACTGTACTCATATGTTGTCATCTCTATAAACGTTGTTGCCAGCTTAGGCTCCTTACGAAAAAAAGTTGTCTTGGCATTATTGACGTGTCTATTAGATTTTGCTGTGCTTAATCTTCGGTTCAGTCATATATGACCTCTGAGTTCACACTGCCGAAAGCTTTCAAGAGGAACAGTGCAGCACATGTTTGTTCTTCTGCTTATTGTTTGTTCAGTTCATGACAAAGATGATTGCTTATTGTTCTTCCATGTTTGTTCTCCTGCTCTCAAGCTACATAGGCAAAGCAGTGCAACTTCCTCTACTTAGTGTCTCGGAGAGTTAAGTTTTCTTAGTTTAATTACATTAGGCCTCAGACCAAAGCAATAAAAGGTTACTTTTTAAAAAGTTCTACATATAGACACACTTCAGTTAAGGTTCCTGTATTTTTTAAGAACATATAGTCACGTGTAGTCTTCTTCTCATTATGTTACCGTTTTCTCCATGCGTTGCTAATTGTTTCCTCATGCCTGTACTCTATCCTCGTGGCAGGAAAGAGAAGATTGCTTTAATATCAACATAGAGACATTTCTGTTAATTATTCATGACAATGGTACTTCACATTTGGATTGTTGCAGAGAAGCACCAAAGTGCTGAGGCACCAGCCTGCACTGAGGGGAAGGCATGAAGTCTGTTTCAACAGTAGCAACTGAAGGTTGTTTCCTATACCAACTGCTAAACTTTGGTTTGCTTCATCATGCTATCTTTTGGGAAGATATAGTTATCTGCAATTGCATGTGTACAGAAGCTTTATCTAATTATTGGCAACAATCACTCATTTTATTTTGGCTAAATTTTTACAAACAATACGTGTTACAGGAACACACGCTAACAATATTGGAGATTAGTGTAATGGGTGCATGGTTGCATGGCATGAAAAAAGGTTCGACAACCATTCTTGGTAAGAATTAACACAATTTTGCAACATAAATATAAATGTTTTTAATCTCCCAATATTTCTTGTGTACTCTGCTTCACACAAACTATTTCTACTATCATTCAATTTGATCCATTTACAAGATCCTTTTGTCCTTCTCATATATAGGATGTGCACTCCTGATGGCCAATCTTTTTATAATTTCCTAATAGTGCTGCTAATTTGCTAATAGCCGACACTTTTGCTATAATGCTAGGCCACTAAAAAACAGCACCCATGTTCTTTTTTGCAACGTTTCTTTGTTGACTTCAGATACCAACTGTGTTGCAAGGCATCAGATAAAAAAGTTGCTCTTTATTCTTTCTTGCAACAGTTCTTTCTCTACTATGGGTACAGACAACAGTATTCACCCTGTGGACAAATGGCAAATTTTCAAAATATTCTCTTTCCAATTCCCAGTAACTCAATGATCTAACCTTTCCGAATTAACAATCTGCTCCCTTATTCATGTCCTTCAACTTCTAATAAAAAACATAATTTCGTCCTTCGACGAAACTATTTACAAAAGTGAATGATATAGCAAAAGTACCTGCTGTGATATTGAGAGAATATATTTTCAAACTATATTGCATTGTTTTCTTTCTCATAGTACCCTTAGGTGCACAGGTTTAATTATCCATAGCACATTAATTTAGCTAATAGGATGCCCAGCGTACCATTACTACGTAAAGCTTGATGGGATCCATGAAACAAGACTGGAAAAAAAGTAATGGTGGGCACCAATCTTTCCAGTATGGTAACCTGAGGTCGATTCCTGTAGAACTATTAATTTTGTTGTAGTTAGTACTGCCAATTTGCCATGCTTTTGTACTCCCATCAAATTTGAATGTGATTATTTATGGATTTCCATATGTATGCTCTCCTTATTAGATTGACTATGAAATTACATACAATTTATCATTGCATTATTCCATTTTTTGAGAAATATCAATCCTCACACTAAATGTATTTACGAATGCCTAGAGATACAGAAGAAATCAGTTATCATATGCACAACTGGTGCCCAGCTACTTTGCTTCTAGCATAGTATCTTGCTAGGTCAATTCTAGCATACTGGTGTTCTCTACAAATATAACTACCTCAAACAGAGTGGTGTTTTTAACCTGACAATCTCCTGCTACTCCCCTAGAGTGAGTAGCCTCTCTTTTTCAGACTGAACAGCTTACGACAGCCTGCTCTCAAGGAATTCAGGACGTCCTTGTCAAAAAAAAAAAAAAAAAAAAAAAAAAAAAAAAAGGAATTCAGGACCTCTTGACCAAGAACCAGGGAGATCAATCAGCACCTGTAACCTTTTGATCAGTATGTAAGATGAGTGAACCAGCAGATATTTGTACAAACTATCCTGCATGTAAATTAAGGCTAACATGGCATGTATGACCAAAGGTAAGAACGCGGTTAACCTCTCGTCCATGTGAGTCGTTTCACACACTGTTTCTTTCTAATCCATAAACACAATGCTCTTAACTATGTGTGAATGTACAACTATTGTACAGATTATGACCTTATGTACTGCATCATCTCCATTTTTTTCTTTTTGTTATTCATATCCAATATACTTCTTAGCTCGGCGCGCTACTAGTCATAAACAGTACTTGTGTGGTGCGGCGATCTCGCTGTTGTATTGTTTTGGTTTGGGACAATCTTTTTTTTTAAGGGAATCATAGAGCTTTTATTCATTTTCGAGGGAATTACAATTAGCGGCTGCTAGTTGAACTAGTCAGTCCGGAATTACATCAAGCCAAAAGAACAAACGTTCACCGAGGCACACACATGTGCCGTTGAATTGGAATCTCTCCGAACCCAATGCACACAGAAATCGGTAATTTTTTTCCCTAGCTCTATGATATCAAACAAATACCCCTATAGAGGAGTGCATCGATGCCAAGCCCTGAAGGAGGTTCGCAAGGCCTTGACAGTCGATTTCCATGATCACCTTGCCTAGCCCAAGCTACAACGCTAGCTCCATGCCCTCCTTGGCGGCCAAGGCCTCCGCCGCTAGAGCTTCATCAACATCCTCAAACCATCTTGCCGCAGCCCGATCACCCTCCCAGAGTGGTTGCGAATGACAACACCTGTTCGGCTAGTGTAAGATTCATGGTCGAAGCTCAGTTACTTACATTTTCGATTCATGAACATTCATACGCAATGTTACTTACATTTTCAGCAGCGCAGGAAGGTCCCAGTAATGACCTTGCTGAACTCAACGAATATGCTCAGTTATTTTCCAAGGAAGAACAAGCAACCAAAGAGTCAATTTAAAGGTTTCAGCAAGGAGTTGACAGCTCTCCCGACAGAGGACAATTTTTCCAAAATTACTTCAAGATACAGATTTAAATGTGAATCCCACTTCAAAAGAACATGCATATAAGTACAGTTATCATAAGAGCACAAGCTCAACTAATGATTGAAGCAAAGAAAACAATTGACTATAGCTAAATGTTATAGTACAGTTTTTCGCAGGTTTCAGGAAATGTAGAAATAGGCAAATAGTCGTCTCTCAACATCAGGTTGATCCAACAATACATTTGAAACTTTATAATCCTACCAGGTGAGCATATCCATTTTTTAATGTAGCACAAATAAGACCTCTTGGTTCAAAATTTCTGATGTAACCAGAAGGCTTCAATTTGAAACCGTTCCATACATGCAACACTAGCGAAATATGGAGGATAATTTGATTGGCATAAATAAGCATGGCCAAGCAAACGAAATTCACAGTAAACAAATGCTCATTAATATGGTAACAAAAAACATACTAATTATAAAACTTATCACCAAAGATCAAAATTGTTCAACCTGTGCAACAACATTCATTAATTTTAACTAGCATCCATAAAGGTACACTACATAATTGTCTCAACAGGCTTGCAGTACTAACTAAATCAAAAGCATGAGAAGGCATACATCCAAAGTCTCTAAGGCTTATAGTACTAATTCAGAAGCCATACATCCAAAGCAGAAACAGAACATTTCACCTGAGCATGCACTTCCGGCGTTTATTTGTGAGAGTCAGTGATTCTTGAGAAATAGGGAATATAACGAGCAAATTCAGATCCTAAATCTCCAACGGTGCCAACTGTAACATCCCGAAAATCCGAGTTACAAAATTTTTTGCCAAAACCTATGAGTGGTGATGTGCCATGTAGTTGCAACCCAAAACCCCACCTAGATTAACACGGAGTTTGCATTAGTATCTATTTTCATCATGCATTTTTAACTCAAGTTGTGATTTGGAGTTTATTTGGTTCTTTTGTATTGTTTAATTAGATCAACCCATGTAAACATTATGCACATATTATGGGAAATAATATCCCAACTAACCATGAAAGATGCCTCTTAAATCATGACCAAAAATTTGCAAGATCAAACACCAAAGAAAAGAAAACAGAAAAACAAAAGAGAAAGGAAAGGAAAAAGGTAAAACAAAAGGAGACGCCATTCGGCCCATCCAGCCAGTCGGCCCATCTCTTCCCTTCCCTCTCCTTTCTTTCTGCGCCGGCCCATCCTTCTCTTGTTCCCTTTCCTCCAACCCGCCGGCCCAAGTCCCTTTCCCACTTCGCGCCGGCCCAATACCGCAGCGCGGCCCGCTCGCTTCAGCGTGGAGGCGACGCCACCGCCGCTGCCGCTGACGCCTTGGCCCCGCGCGGGACCCGCCTGTCATATGCTCCGTACGGCCGCCCCTGTTTCTCTTCCTTCCTCTGCTTTTCGCCGAGCGGGGAGAATCTCGCCGCCACCGCGCCACGTCGCCCTCCGCCTTTGATTCGAACTCGAAGCCCCGGTGCGCCACGCCAACCGCCCGCGCCCGGAGCCGACAGGCTCGACACGGAGCGTCGCGCCGCGAGGACTACGCTCCGGGCGCTCCAACGGCCGCACCGCGCACATGCCCCGCTCCCCACTACGGCGTTCCCGCGATTCCTTGGCCGCGAAGGCAAAGTGGAGCACGCCCGCGCCGTCTCTCGGGCCGGCCGACCCCACGGGCGCCCGACGCCCCTCGGCCGTCCGATTGGCACGGACGCCGAGGATGAACGCCCGCGCACACGGCCTCGCGCCGCCGCCTATATAAGGCCAAGCCCGGCCTCTAGGTTTTCCTCGACACCCCGCCGCCGCATTGCGGGTTTGCAAAACCCCAATCCACCACCAATTGCCAAGAAGAGGAAGAGAAAGAGGTGGGGAGAAGAAGAAGGCGGGGAGGAGCCGCCGCCGCCGGGAAGGAGAAGCCGTGCGCCGCGCGGGGAGAAGGAGGGCGTCGCCGGGAGCCGCCGAGCCGTCGCTTCGCCACGCCGTACCGCGAGCCGCACCATCACCACCGCGACACCAAGCCGTACTCCGACGCCCACTACCGCGCCGGGTGAGCTCACCATTTCCCCAGTCCAACCTCGCCCGTTCTACATGGCCATGGCGCTCCGTGCGCGTAGGCCGAGCTCCGCCCCGCCCTCTTGGACACACGCACGCACTAGCACGGACTAGCCCGAGCCAACCGAGTGCGGCGCCACCACACGCCGCCGCCCGACCTCCATGTTCGCCGCGCCGCGCCGTGGCCATGCCAAGCCACGGTGCGCGCCGCCGTCCGGCCACCACCGGCCGCCCGACACGCCGGACCTCGAGGGCCATGTCCGCCGCGACGAGGCGCATCCCATGCGCACGCCGCGGGCCCGAGACATGCCCCCGAGCGCACTACCTTGCCTCGCCATCGGGCGGTTGAGGCCGCACGGGCGTCCCGGACGCCACCGTGGGCGCCTTGCGCCGGCCGGTTCCGGCCACCCCGCTTGCCGAGGGAGCGCCGTCCCGAGCCGCGCCGCGCCCCGCCGCACGCCGCAAAGACCGCCGGAGGTGAAGGAGCACGCCGCGTTTCCGCGCCATGCCTTCACCGTCGCCGTGCGCCGTCGCGCCGCCGCCATGGGGGAACGCGCCGCCGTGCGTTCCGCACGCTTTGTCAAGTCAAGACGGCTCCTTGTGGAGCCAATCACACTTACGCGCGCGATCGAACCCAAGCCGCGCCTTGGGTGCCGCCGTCGTCGTGCGCCGCCGTCGAGTAGGGTCGCGCCGCGCGCCCCCGCTAAAAGCGCGCCGTGCCGCTCTATCACGCACCCGCGAGCTCGCCTTGGCGCCGCGGAGCTAAAGCGCTCGCCGCCGGGGTCGTAGCGCCGCCCCAGCGCTCGCAGGCGCTTCCGGCTGTGCGCCCAACTTGGCGAGGGGGTGAAGATGGGGGCGGAGGGGATGGAGCCGGGTGTGTGGACGTGGTCCGTGTGAACCAAGCCACAGCGGGCGGGTCCACGAGCACCCGTCCACCATGCACCGGATTCGGTGGACCCAGGGAGCCCCCGCGATTCTCCGTGAACCAAGTCCGGTGGGACCGAGCCGCGGGTGGTGCCCCATCGCCGCTGATCCACCATGAGCCGCGCCGTGCGCCTCGGCCCGGCTCGGACCGAGACGCCACGTGGCGGCCCCACGTTGCGCCACGTGTTGGGCCCGGCCCGGCCCAGTCCGGCCCACTGGCCCGCTGAAGGCCCATTTTCGGCCCATTGGGCCGTTGACCTGGTCAACCATGACGTCAGCAGTGACGTCATCAATGCTGACGTCATCGGCCACGTCACCATCCACGTCATGTGCCACGCCGCATCGTCATCCGGTCCGGCCGCCCCTCGTGACACGTGGCGGGCCCCGTGATGCCACGTGTCCCTATTTAATTAACCCCGTTTAATATTTTCTTAAATATGTTTTTCGTAAATTCATAACTAATTCACCGTAGCTCGAAAAATACAATCAAGGTACCGAAATTTTCAGTAAATCGAGCACAATAATTTGAAGTTATGTATGAGTGCATTTGGTTCTTCTATATTTTATTTGCTTCTTTGTGAACTCTATAGGAGTCGCTGACGCGACTATTAAATAACCGTTTCAGAGCCGGACGAGGAGCAGGAGTCTGATCATAACGACTACGAGTACCGGGAGGACTTAGGCGACGACGACGGAGGTGCCACATCCCATCCACTTTCTTAGATCCCATTACGCATTGCAATACACTTTACTTTCTGCAATACATTTATATTTCTGTGATAGGTTGCATGGTAGTATTTATACTTGTTCGGCCCTGCCTTGATTCGACTATCACCCTGCTACCGCTGTTAGGCTAGACTTGCGCTTACTATCTTTTGCTCTCGTATTACTTCTACTACGCTTTATATCTGTGATGTGAGGCGTGGTGGACACAGAGATTATATGGGGGATATTGTGGTTTGATCATGGAGAGCGTCGCGTGAGTCTTGGGTGAGTGGTGAGGGTTGAGTCGGCCGAACAGGGATCACGACGAGCCGTGAGCGAGTCTTGCCGAGGGGATACGGCCTGGGTATCCCCGCTTTGTGAGTACCGTGGCGGGTAACCGGTTTGGATTGAGGTGTCCTTGGTGTGAGCTCCTTGGGGTGGAGCCTTGGAAGGGTGGTGCCGTGGCAGCACGGTAAAGATTAGCCCGTACAGGGGAGATATCGCTGTTCGGCCAATACCTAAGGACTTGAGGGCTAGTAACCGGATCATTGGACGCCTTACTTTCCACTCGCTCTCCAATGGGAGGGGAGACGGTCTAACCATCTGGTAGGACGAATGCCATTACTGTTGGAAGTAAGCGGAATGTGTCGGGAGGTACGGGCCGAGAGTGCTCACACCCTCCTTAACCAACATAGTGACCCTTTGGCCTCGGTACTATGTCTCACAGTCTCGGCGGCCGGGGCCGAGTGGCGGGATGGTATTCGTTCTAGGCTTATGGCGATCGGTATCTCGCCTAGATGATGATCAAGCATCGATGATGGCTATCTTGTGGATTAGTGAAACCTCTGCAGAGTGTATGGTTGATCGATCGATACATATGCCGACTTGTCGGCTATGGACCAAGTCCCGTGTGATGCTTGCTGGACTAGGAGAGGAGTCTTCTATCTTTCTGGATGAGTGCGTGTGGTTGGGATTGATTCCGGCTGTGAACCTTGGGAGGTTGTGGGCCGCTGAGGCATGACGAGAGGGAGTCGTTCATGTCGACCACGCGTGGCGTGGAAGGGGTGTATGGTGTGAGGTGTGTGGTATGGATGGGATGGAGGTTGGATTTGGGAATGGATAAAATTTGACCAACTATATATATTAAACTTGGTTGCTATATGCATAGGAAACCCCGGCTTTATAGGTTCCCTTGTTATACCCCGTATTTACTTTTATCTCGCATCCAATTCCACAAATAAGCATAGGGTGGGAATGTGGCGCATACAATTCGTGCATCGATACTTTGGATAAACAGGTGATGAGGACGAGTACGACTATGATGATGATAGCTATGAGGATTAGTGGGTGTCGTTCCTACGCTCAAGTGTTCGGAGATCGTGTTGATGCTTCCGCTTCTACCTTCACTGCTCCGGATGTTTACTTTTCAGTTGATTCCGCCAATGTGGCGATGTAATAAATTATTGTAAACCCGTACTATTTTATATTCCCGAGACGATGTATGGAATGATATCGGCTGAACTATTGTAATATGATGGATTCTATACGTCGTGTTACCCTCGAATCGTGAAATTCCCATCGCGGAATTTGAGGATGTTTCGGTTGGTATCGGCTCCATGCTTGACCCTAGGACGAGACCCTTAGGATTGGACGACTAGTATAAGAGCGACCTTCTTTCGGTTATATCACCGACCATTGCATCTCTTTTATGCATGGCTTATCTTTATATCGACTTGCCGACCAAAAATTCCCTTGAAACCCGCAGATGACGAGCCTAGAAAACCCTCGGTCGGGCCTTTACCACCCTACCCCACTCTCAAGCCGACCTACATGGGGAAGATGCTCCGGTGGTTTCTCCCTAACCCTCTACCGAGTGCCGAAGACCCTAGACGTCCCCGTTGATGAGATCAAGTACGCCGTCGGGAGGCCCGGGGAAGATGGAGGAATTAAGGGCCAAGTCGTCACCAGTGTGGAAGTACCTGCAAGTCTGATCCTGCCCTCGATGATTGCCTTCACTGAGATGTCGGTGGACGAGACCTGTGAGGAGGGGATTCAAGCAGTTGCCCACAAAGCTCTCCGCCGCGCACCGCGAGACCACTACCTCTACCCGGGCGACGAGTTTCGCCTACTCCCTCGAGCCCTCCGCCTTGAGCTTGCCCCCGAGCGCAAGTCGTCGAGGCCTTCACAGAGGAGCCGGCTATGAGGTTGACCCCCGTCTTCGTGCCTCTGGTTACCACCTGGTGAACCAGGATCAGTACATTGAGGGACTGGAGAAGAGGAACCGTAGCTACCGTGGTCTCTTGCGGGATCACCAGGAGTGGCTAGCCAAGGGAATCGAGGAAAATGCCAAGCCTGCGAGAGACGGTGGCTAGGACCGCAAGACCGCCTTACCTCGCCAAGCTAGCAAGCACAAGGATGAAATAGCCGACCTCCGTAACAAGGCCGCCGACCTCGGCAATGGGAATGTGTACCTAGACCGCAAGGTCCTAGAGCCGCGAGAGAGACCTTCGGGATAGGAGTGCAGCCCTAGCCGCACGAGAGCGATCAAGGAGCCATGGAGTGCGAGATGCACACCCTCAAAGCAACAAAGCAACCCGACCCCGAAGAGAGAGCTCAAGGAACGAAGGTCAAGGCCGTGAGGAAACTGGGTCACCTCATCAACACTATGAGGATGAACGAGTTTCTCCGCGAGAAGCTCAAGTTGACCGAAGAAGCTTGGGCCATGTCGGACAAGAAGCGACTCAGGGAGCTCGAAGAAGTTCAGAAGCAGTTGCCCCACACAAGCGCGTGCAGCCTCACAAGGAGACGTTCAAGCTCGGCGAGTCGACTCTGAACTTCAAGGACTGCCCCGCAGCTCGCCGGAGTGAAGCCCACCGATGAGCACGCCGAGGCTCTCGCCTACGTCGCGCGCTGCGCAAGACCGGGACGAGAGATAAGAGTTTCGGCGAGCGCGTTCCGTCGCCAGTTCACCACCGGGAGTAGGTGTGAGTGTGTCGGACCTGCGTGGTCAAGTATCATGTTCTATCATAGCCGAGTAGCCTCCGGTCATGAGTCGTGTGAGACATGAGTTGTCATGATGTACCCCCATGAGTAGTATGAGTTAAGATGTACCCCCATGAGTTACCATGCGTAGAACGAACCCTGTCAGCGCTATTATTACTATGACATAATATTTTATTCCACCCATGTAATGAGTGATCGGATTTTATCGCTTCTTATGGTTTTTTTATTGCTTCTTTGCATGAGTGTTGGATAGAACAAATGTTTTTCCCTTAAATTGTTGAAATCAATTAATTCTATTGAACTATATAATATTGTACTATGGGTACTAAACTCTTATGGCCGTGTCACAGATGTCAACCCGTCGTTCAGCTCGCCTTGAGCGCCGCCCACCGTCCCCCGGTCCAGCCCTGGGACGTGGTGCCCGTGGTCGTGGCCGTGGATGTGGTCGTGGCCGTGGACGTGGTCGCGGCCGCAATCTCAACCTGGGCGGTGATGACCGTCGTGAAGTGACCCCGCCACCAGTCAACAATGAGGGTGAAGAAGTTCCAGCTGAGAATGTGCCTAGAGGAGGCGGAGAGGAAGTGCCAGGTGGAGGAGGTGGGCAGGAGGTTCCCCCCGGAGGTGGAGGCGGCAATGCTCCACCACCACCACCGCCGAACCTAGCCGAGGTCATGGCACGCGAGACCCGCCTTCTTGCCGCTCCGGTCAATGGTGCCAACCGCCGCCATGGTGGGCCGCCCGAGGACTTTCGGCGGAAGCCGGAGGGATTTTCGAAGCCGCGTCCCCCACCTTTGATGGTCTCGAATGCGGACCCAATGGTAGCCGATGATTGGCTGAAGGAAATCGAGAAGAAGCTTGATCTCACTACCTCGCACCGATGAGGAGTGCGTTGGGATTGCTGCCCACCGGCTTGTAGGTGGAGGTCGCTCGTGGTGGGACAGCTCGCGAATCCCACGAGGACCCCGCCAACATCTCGTGGGATGAGTTCGTGGAGGAGTTCCGCAATTTCTTCATCCCTAAGGGCGCCATGAAGGTCAAGGAGAAGGAGTTCCGCAACGTCTCTATGATCCACAATGAGAGGGTTCATGAGTACACCAACCGCTTTACCAACCTGCTGCGCTATGCCCCACCCGCGTGTGCTGATGATGAGAATGAGAAGATGTACTACTACCGTGAAGGTCTGAGTACCCGCATCAAGCTGGCCCTCGCCGGGTACGTAGAGCCGTACACCGAGAGAGCTCATTGACCGTTGCATGGACATTGAGAAGGTTCGCATGGAAGCGACGCGCCGCGTGACAAGAAAGAGAGGAAGCGTCGTCCCGAGGGATCCTCTCGCGCTCCCCCTCGAAGCGCCGCAGAGGCCCTCGTGCAAGGCCGCTACCGCAACACTCGAACTTTGCGCCGCGGCTGGTCGTGGTGGGGGTAACTACACCAACAACTACCCTCGCGAACAACCCGGTGGTGAACCGCCCCGCGGGGAACCGCTCGCGCCCGGTCGTCCCGCGCCGAACAACAAGAATTGGAGGGCTCCCGCGACAACCCCAACAAAGCGGTATGGGCCCTACTTGCTATGGTTGCGGACAGCCGGGTCACAAGGTCATGGACTGTCCCCGTAAGGCTGCTACCCCGGGAGCTCGAACACTCAAAGACCGTGCTTCGCCCCGCGAGGTCGTCTCACTCACCCGACCGCGAGAAGATGCTCAGCCGCCCCGCACGTGGTGTACGGTATGTTTTTAGTACATGGTGCAAAAGCTTCCGTACTTTTTGATTCGGAGCTACTTGTTCTTACATATCTGCTAAGTACGCTAGAGAGCATAACATACCAGTTACTCCCCATAGAGAACCTATCATTACCAGCTCGCCCCTAGGAGAACTCAAGAGTACCCACCTATGCAAGGGAGTGAAACTCACCATTGAGGGTCTTACCTTTCTAGCCAACCTCACCCCGCTACCCTCCACCCGTCTAGATGTTATCCTAGGGATGGATTGGTTAACCAAACACCGAGGAGTCATATCTTGCTCACCCGCATACGTTCGGATAACCCATCCTAGTGGCCAAGTCGTTAGATGCCTACCCTGCATGCAATAACAGTCAACCAACCTCCTATGTGCCCTAGCAACCAAATCAAGCCAAAACAACCCAAGACAGTAGATGATGTGCCCGTGGTGAGAGATTATGCTGATGTTTTCCCTGAGGAATTACCAGGAATGCCCCCTGATCGTGATGTGGAATTCGTCATCGACCTCATGCCTGGCACGGGTCCCATTGCTAAGCGACCCTACCGCATGTCGGTAGATGAGCTAGAAGAGCTCAAGAAGCAGTTGAAGGAGCTCTCTGATAAAGGCTACATCCGGCCCAGTGCTTCTCCCTGGGGATCTCCTGTCTTGTTCGTGAAGAAGAAAGATGGCTCAATGAGGATGTGCATCGATTATCGTAATCTGAATGCCGTCACCATCAAGAACAAGTATCCCCTGCCAAGGATAGATGATTTGCTGGATCAGTTGAGAGGTGCCAAGTACTTCTCCAAGATTGATCTCGATCGGGCTATCACTGAGATGAAGATTCGGGAGGAAGACATTCCTAAGACTCGCCTTTGTCACCCGATATGGCCGTATGAGTGCACGGTGGTGTCCTTCGGACTCACAAATGCTCCCGCCTACTTCATGAACATGATGAATAAGGTATTCATGGATGTGCTCGACAAGTTCGTCGTGGTATTCATTGATGACATCCTTATCTACTCGCCACCGCCGAAGAGCATGAAGAACACCCGAGAACAAGTGCTCGAAAGATTGAGTCTACATCGCCTATATGCCAAGTTTAGCAAGTGTGAATTTCGGCTTGAGGAAGTTGCCTTCTTGGGTCATGTGCTTTCACCGATGGTGTAGCTGTAGACCCCGCCAAGATTGAAGCCGTGAAAGAATGGGAACAACCCCGTTCGTGACCGAAGTCGGAGTTTCTTGGGATTGGCTGGATATTATCGCCGATTCATCGAGAACTTCTCCAAGATAGCTCGCCCTATGACCAACCTCTTGAAGAAGACTAAGGAGTTTGAGTGGACGCCTCGAGTGCGAACAAAGCTTCCAGACTCGAAAGAAAGACCGACCACCACCCCCGTGCTAGCATTACCGAGATATCGCAAGGACTTTGTAGTCTATTGTGACGCCTCCCGTCAAGGACTCGGTTGCGTGCCGATGCGTAATGGTAAGGTCATTGCTTATGCTTCTCGCCGGTGAAAGACCATGAACAACGTTATCCTACCCATGATCTCGAGCTAGCCGCCGTCGTTCATGCTCAAGATCCGGAGGCATTACTTGATTGGCAACAAGTGTGATATCTATACCGATCACAAGAGCTTGAAATACTTCTTTACTCAAGAAGACTTGAACATGAGGCAAACACGATGGTTAGAGCTCATCAAAGACTATGACCTCGAAATACACTACCATCCGGGAAAAGCCAATGTAGTTGCCGACGCCCTCGGTCGCCGTAAGAGCTACCGTCACACCCCGATCTCGAATCCGTGCCACCGAACTTAAACAGGAGCTTGAGGACTTTCGGCTTGAAATAGTACCTCATGGCCTGCTAAATGAGCTCCGCATCCAGTACAACCTCACTGATCGCATCCGTGAAGCCCAAAAAGAATGCAAGGATCTGCAGCGCATCCGTGGTCTGATGGAGCGTGGATATAACCCCGAATTCAGAGAAGACGAACAAGGAGCCCTCTGGTGCAATGACAGAATTTGTGTGCCCTCCGATCCGGCTCGCGAGAGGAGATTCTAAAAGAAGCACATGATTCCAAATACCGCATTCACCCCGGTTGCGTGAAGATGTATCGTGACCTCGGAAGCACTTCGGTGGAAGAGCATGAAAGGACATTGCGGGACATGTGGCCCGATGTGACATCTCGCAACAGAGTCAAGGCCGAACACAAAAGACTCATTCGGTTTGCTAAAGCCCCTTGATGTTCCCGAATGGAAGTGGGAAGACATATCCATGGATTTCATTGTAGGGTTGCCTCGCTCCACGCATGGAAACAATGCCATATTGGTGATAGTTGATCGCTTGACTAAAGTCGCTCATTTCTTGCCCGTCAAGGAGATGATCCGAGCGGAACAGCTTAGCCGATCTCTACATCAAGGAAATTCTCCGTTTGCATGGTGCCCCTAAAAGCATCGTATCGATCGCGGATCCTTGTTCATGTCCCGTTTCGGGCGGATGCATAGATCCATTGGGACTAAGCTTGATTATAGTACGGCCTACCATCCTCGCCGACCGATGGCCGACGTAAAGGGTGAACCAAATTCTGGAAGATATGCTTAGAGCCCGTGTCCCGCAATATGGGACCGATTGGGAGAAGAGCCTACCACATGCAGAATTCTCCTACAACAATAGCTATCAAGCCAAAGCATTAAGATGCCACCGTTTGAAGCACCGTATGGGAGACCTTGCAACACTCCGCTTATGTGGTCACAACCTGGTGAAAGAGTTTTTCATGGGGCCGACAAGATCAAACAGCCGAAGAGGGTGTTGCCCAAGTCCAAGCAAACCTAAAAGCCGCTCAGAGCCGACAGAAGAGTTATGCTGACAAAAGGCGTAGAGACCTTGAATTTGAAGTGGGAGACTCCGTCTACCTCAAAGTGTCTCCGCTCCGTGGTACCGTCCGGTTCCATGTGAAAGGGAAGCTTGCTCCAAGATACATAGGCCCCTACCCGATCATTGAGAGAATTGGGAAGCTTGCATACAAGCTTGAACTACCTCCGAGTTGGCGGGAGTGCATCCCGTCTTCCATGTGTCACGGCTACGCAAGTGTCCGAAGCCGCGAGCAACAACACGTGACCACCGACGTGCTAGATGTACAAGACTCACTTGAGTACAAAGAACACCCGATCAAGATTCCGGGATGGGACACCAAAGAAACCAAGCAAGTCCATTCCTATGTGCAAGGTTCGGTGGAGCAACCACACGAAAGAGAAGCAACATGGGAGAAGGAGTCGAACTTCGTGCCATATACCCCTACCTCTTCGACGGGTAAGTTACATTTTTAAATCTCGAGGACGAGATTCTCGTAAGGGGAGTAGGACCGTAACATCCCGAAAATCCGAGTTACAAAATTTTTTGCCAAAACCTATGAGTGGTGATGTGCCATGTAGTTGCAACCCAAAACCCCACCTAGATTAACACGGAGTTTGCATTAGTATCTATTTTCATCATGCATTTTTAACTCAAGTTGTGATTTGGAGTTTATTTGGTTCTTTTGTATTGTTTAATTAGATCAACCCATGTAAACATTATGCACATATTATGGGAAATAATATCCCAACTAACCATGAAAGATGCCTCTTAAATCATGACCAAAAATTTGCAAGATCAAACACCAAAGAAAAGAAAAGAAAAACAAAAGAGAAAGGAAAGGAAAAAGGTAAAACAAAAGGAGACGCCATTCGGCCCGGCCCACCCGGTCGGCCCATCTCTTCCCTTTCCTCTCCTTTCTTTCGCGCCGGCCCATCCTTCTCTTGTTCCCTTTCCTCCAACCCGCCGGCCCAAGTCCCTTTCCCACTTCGCGCCGGCCCAATACCGCGCCGCGGCCCGCTCGCTTCAGCGTGGAGGCGACGCCACCGCGCCGCCGGCCGACGCCTTGGCCCCGCGGGACCCGCCGTCATATGCTCCGTACGGCCGCCCCGTTTCTCTTCCTTCCTCTCGCTTTTCGCCGAGCGGGAGAATCTCGCCGCCACCGCGCCACGTCGCCCTCCGCCTTGGATTCGAACTCGAAGCCCCGGTGCGCCCACGCCAACCGCCCGCCAGCTAGAGCCGACAGGCTCTGACACGGGAGCGTCGCGCCGCGAGGACTACGCTCTGGCGCTCCAACGGCCGCACCGCGCACATGCCCCTGCTCCCCACTACGGCGTTCCCCGCGATTCCTTGGCCGCGAAGGCAAAGTGGAGCACGCCCGCGCCGTCTCTCGCTGCCAGCCGACCCCACGGGCGCCCCGACGCCCCTCGGCCGTCCGATTGGCACGGACGCCGAGGATGAACGCCCGCGCACACGGCCTCGCGCCGCCGCCTATATAAGGCCAAGCCCGGCCTCTAGGTTTTCCTCGACACCCCCCGCCGCATTGCGGGTTTGCAAAACCCCAATCCACCACCAATTGCCAAGAAGAGGAAGAGAAAGAGGTGGGGAGAAGAAGAAGGCGGGGAGGAGCCGCCGCCGCCGGGGAAGGAGAAGCCGTGCGCCGCCGCGGGGAGAAGGAGGGCGTCGCCGGGGAGCTGCCGTAGCCGTCTGCTTCGCCACGCCGTACCGCGAGCCGCACCATCACCACCGCGACACCAAGCCGTACTCCGACGCCCACTACCGCGCCGGTGAGCTCACCATTTCCCCCAGTCCAACCTCGCCCGTTCTACATGGCCATGGCGCTCCGTGCGCGTAGGCCGAGCTCCGCCCAGCTCTTGGACACACGCACGCACTAGCACGGACTAGCCCAGCCAACCGAGTGCGGCGCCACCACACGCCGCCGCCCCGACCTCCATGTTCGCCGCGCCGTGGCCATGCCAAGCCACGGTGCGCGCCGCCGTTCCGGCCACCACCGGCCGCCCTGACACGCCGGACCTCGAGGGCCATGTCCGCCGCGACGAGGCGCATCCCATGCGCACGCCGCGGGCCCGAGACATGCCCCCGAGCGCACTACCTTGCCTCGCCATCGGCGGTTGAGGCCGCACGGGGCGTCCCGGGGACGCCACCGTGGCGCCCTTGCGCGGCCGGTTCCGGCCACCCCGCTTGCCGAGGAGCGCCGCCCGAGCCGCGCGCGCCCGCCGCACGCCGCAAGACCGCCGGAGGTGAAGGAGCACGCCGCGTTTCCGCGCCATGCCGCCGCGTGCGCCGTCGCGCGCGCCGCCATGGGGAACGCGCCGCCGTGCGTTCGCACGCTTTGTCAAGTCAAGACGGCTCCTTGTGGAGCCAATCACACTTACGCGCCGCGACCGAACCCAAGCCGCGCCTTGGGTGCCGCCGTCGTGCGCCGCCGTCGGAGTAGGGTCGCCGCCGCCGCGGCCCCCGCAAAAGCGCGCCGTGCCGCTCTATCACGCACCCGCGAAGCCGCTTTGGCGCGCGGAGCTAAAGCGCGCCGCCGGGGTCGTAGCGCCGCCTGGGCCGCCGCAGCGCGCGCCGTGCCGTCGCCGCGGCCGCTTCCGGCCGTGCGCCCAACTTGGCGAGTGGGGTGAAGATGGGGGCGGAGGATGGAGCCGGGTGTGTGGACGTGGTCCGTGTGAACCAAGCCACGGCGGGCGGGTCCACGAGCACCGTCCACCATGCACCGGATTCGGTGGACCCGGGGAGCCCCGCGATTCTCCGTGAACCAAGTCCGGTGGACCGAGCCGCGGCGATGGTGCCCCACCGCCGATCCACCATGAGCCGCGCCGTGCGCCTCGGCCGGCTCGGACCCGAGACGCCACGTGGCGGCCCCACGTTGCGCCACGTGTTGGGCCGGCCCGGCCCGGTCCGGCCCACCGGCCCGCCGAAGGCCCATTTTCGGCCCATTGGGCCGTTGTTGGTCAACCATGACGTCAGCCATGACGTCATCAATGCTGACGTCATCGGCCACGTCACCATCCACGTCATGTGCCACGTCAGCATCGTCTGTCCAGTCAGCCGCCCCTCTGTGACACGTGGCGGGCCCCTGTGATGCCACGTGTCCCTATTTAATTAACCCCTGTTTAATATTTTCTTAAATATGTTTCAGCTTCAGAAATTCATAACTAATTCACCGTAGCTCCGAAAAATACAATCAAGGTACCGAAATTTTCAGTAAATCGAGCACAATAATTTGAAGTTATGTATGAGTGCATTTGGTTCTTCTATATTTTATTTGCTTCTTTGTGAACTCTATAGGAGTCGCTGACGCGACTATTAAATAACCGTTTCAGAGCCGGACGAGGAGCAGGAGTCTGATCAGAACGACTACGAGTACCAGGAGGACTTAGGCGACGACGACGGAGGTGCCACATCCCATCCACTTTCTTAGATCCCATTACGCATTGCAATACACTTTACTTTCTGCAATACATTTATATTTCTGTGATAGGTTGCATGGTAGTATTTATACTTGTTCGGCCCCCGCCTTGATTCGACTATCACCTCGCTACCGTTGTTAGGCTAGACTTGCGCTTACTATCTTTTGCTCTCGTATTACTTCTACTACGCTTTATATCTCGTGATGTGAGGCGTGGTGGACACGAGATTATATGGGGGATATTGTGGTTTGATCATGGAGAGCGTCCGCGTGAGTCTTGGGTGAGTGGTGAGGGTTGAGTCGGCCGAACAGGGATCACGACGAGCCGTGAGCGAGTCTTGCCGAGGGGATACGGCCCGGGTATCCCCGCTTTGTGAGTACCCGTGGCGGGTAACCGGTTTGGATTGAGGTGTCCTTGGTGTGAGCTCCTTGGGGTGGAGCCTTGGAAGGGTGGTGCCGTGGCAGCACGGTAAAGATTAGCCCGTACAGGGAAGATATCGCTGTTCGGCCAATACCTAAGGACTTGAGGGCTAGTAACCGGATCATTGGACGCCTTACTTTCCACTCGCTCTCCAATGGGAGGGGAGACGGTCTAACCATCTGGTAGGACGAATGCCATTACTGTTGGAAGTAAGCGGAATGTGTCGGGAGGTACGGGCCGAGAGTGCTCACACCCTCCTTAACCAACATAGTGACCCCTTTGGCCCGGTACTATGTCTCACGGTCTCGGCGGCGGTGGCCGAGTGGCGGGATGGTATTCGTTCTAGGCTTATGGCGATCGGTATCGCCTAGATGATGATCAAGATCGATGATGGCTATCTTGTGGATTAGTGAAACCTCTGCAGAGTGTATGGTTGATCGATCGATACATATGCCGACTTGTCGGCTATGGACCAAGTCCCGTGTGATGCTTGGCTGGACTAGGAGAGGAGTCTTCTATCTTTCTCGGATGAGTGCGTGTGGTTGGGATTGATTCCGCCGTGAACCTTGGGAGGTTGTGGGCCGCTGAGGCATGACGAGAGGGAGTCGTTCATGTCGACCACGCGTGGCGTGGAAGGGGTGTATGGTGTGAGGTGTGTGGTATGGATGGGATGGAGGTTGGATTTGGGAATGGATAAAATTTGACCAACTATATATATTAAACTTGGTTGCTATATGCATAGGAAACCCCGGCTTTATAGGTTCCCTTGTTATACCCCGTATTTACTTTTATCTCGCATCCAATTCCACAAATAAGCATAGGGTGGGAATGTGGCCGTACAATTGCATCGATACTTTGGATAAACAGGTGATGAGGACGAGTACGACTATGATGATGATAGCTATGAGGATTAGTGGGTGTCGTTCCTACGCTCAAGTGTTCGGAGATCGTGTTGATGCTTCCGCTTCTACCTTCAAATGCTCCGGATGTTTACTTTTCGCTTGATTCCGCCAATGTGGCGATGTAATAAATTATTGTAAACCCGTACTATTTTATATTCCCGAGACGATGTATGGAATGATATCAGTTGAACTATTGTAATATGATGGATTCTATCTGTCGTGTTACCCTCGAATCTGTGAAATTCCCATCGCGGAATTTGAGGATGTTTCACCAACAATACTGACTTCCTTACGATCCATGTCATATGCCAGCAGCTTAGAGCTCGTATGATGGAAAATGAAAAGCACATTACAATCTTGATGAATATCAACCACATGATAATCCAAAAGTCCTGTTTCTCCAAAGACAACCAAAGAGTTCACAGTGTTCTTCAACACCCATTCCTGTGTATCATAATCCTGAAGAACCCACATGGATAGTTTTTCAGTGTTATTATCAGCAGGCTCTACAGTCACGCAATGTAGGTGCCCTTGGGACTGAAATAAATAACATGTAGTGGTGCCCCTCTGGCCCCCATATGGCTCTGGCACAGTAATGATCCTTCTTGCCTTCCCTTGTATATCTACAACAAGTATGTGCCGTCTGTCTAGGTCCAAAACTATCAAATGTAGGAAGCCATCAACAAAGGCACAAGGATGGTCAAGAACCTCTAGTGTAAACCGACGATGCCAGCCTTGCAACTGTCTGTGCTCCTTTTGTTCATCAATTTGGTTTTGACTCCAGGTCCCAGTTTCAGATGAGTAAACATGCAATGCCACTACATGTTCACTGTACATATCGAGAAATTGGAACTGGACCAAGTGAAAGTGAGAGGATACTGCCGGATCAAAAGCCAAATATGTTTGGCTTGACGCATCACGAGAGCCGCAAGCAGGCACATCTAACCATTGCTTTGTGGTCGGGTTGCACACGATGTAATAGTCAACAGCAGACACATGAGACGGCTCCAGACGGTGCAAAAAAAGGATAAGCCCATTGCAGGAATCCAAGAAGGTCTTGATCCTAGTCATTTCCGGCAGGAAGGAGAAGGAAGGGTCGATGTCCAGAGGCACAGATCTCACTGTCAGGTCCATGAAAGCGAAACCGGTACGGGCAAATTTATTGTCCTCATGCTCGGGCGTCTGGACGAACAGTCCTTGCAGTTGGCGGAGCTTCTTACGGTGGTCAGGGTGGGCGATGAGGTCGCGCCAAGCCTTGGACACGCACTTGAACCGGCAGACGGACTTGGCAGGGACGCGCGAGAGGATCTCCACCAGGAGGTCGTCGGGGATGCCAGACGCCGCACCAGAGCTCGTCTTGGAGCAGTCCTCCATGCCTCCCTCCGACAGCAATCTCTGTGAAAAGCGGGGACCGAGCCTGATAGAGGTGTGAGGGGATGCGAGGGGCAAAATGCAGCAATGAGGAGGCAAAGGCAGCTTACCAGTCACCAGAGGCGCCGGGCTGTGTCGACAATGAAATCGAATTCGATTCAAATGGGGATTTGGGGGATTTCTAGACGCAACAGCCGCCCGCACTTGAGCTCGTCAGCTCGGTGTCCGTGGCTGGCTGCGGCCGGAGCAATCTGTGTGAAAAAATGGGGCACCGATCGAGATGTAGGTGTGAGGGGAGGCGATGTGAGGGGGAAATGCAGCAATGGAGAGGCAGAGGGGGCTTACCGGACGCCGGATATGGGCGTTGTCGACGGCGCCGGCGCTCGGCGCTCGGCGGTGCTGAGGCTGAAGATCAAAGACGGGTCGATTGGGGATTCTAAACCCTAGAGCCGCCCGCTCGTCAGCTCGGTGTCCGTAGAGCGGCGGAGAGCCTGGCTGCGGCCGGAGCGAGAGCAAATGAGCTCTCGGTGTCGGTGGAATTCAGAGGATCTCGTTCCCGTCCCGGTGGAGTGCCCACAGTGTGTGCTAGTGGAGTTTGGGCTTCAAGTAAATTTAGTTTTTGGACTGGGCCTGATGGGCTGCAAAGTTTGAGTCGGGTCGTCGTCTCGTCTCTGTTCACCCGGGAAGTGTACTAGCTCTAGAAATTCTGCTAAAACAACTAGCTCTAGAAATGTTCCACTCAAAAAAAAAATGTAGAAGTAGTGCTCTGCTAAAAAAACTGTAGAACGTGTATTTGCTAAAAAAAACTAGCCCTAGTTTGCATAGGATCCGTTGCCTTGTTCTAGAGCCTGTAACAACCCATTTTTTTTATTCGTTATCTTATTTTATTATTTTATCTTCTCTGTCCATACTTTCATCCCAAACAACAATATGATGTTTTAACTTTTAATAAAACTATAGTTTGGGCCATATTATAAGTTTATATAAGATCGTGGTATATCTGCCTCCATGCATTCTTTTTTTTTTGCAGATATCATGTATGAATCGCCTTCGATAAAAAGATACTAGATGGATAATTTCAATTAAGCACTATATTTTTAGGCAATGCACCCCCTACGGCCTTACTGAAAATTTATTAAAAAAGCTAAAGTAGAAACCACAAAAAGTTTTTTTTTTTTAGACTAAAGACCAGATGCCCTGCTTTATATTGAAAGCAAACGGTACGCTGGGTTTACCAGCTTTACATGAGAGTTCAAAAGTTTTAGAGGGCTAACAACAGCCACCACAGCAACCTGAAACCACAAAAAGTTAAGCACTAATTTATCCTAAATCAAAAATAGTGAAACATCCAAAATTTGGGGGCATATATAGGATGTTTCAAGATGATGAATTACGGGAGGTAGATAGACATAAGCGATGCTCACGAACGTAGGTCGTGTGCCGGACTGGCATGCCCTTGCGCCGATCGATTACTGCAGCGGCGGCGGGCACTTGGGGTTGCAGCTGTCGCAGACTCGCAGTTGGCCTGGCACTGTTGCCGTGAGTAGTAACAGTAGTCTCCAGTCTCACAACAATAGCAGTCTCGTTTGTCACAGAGCCTTATGACACAAAATATCACCGTGAACTTGCTCCCATCTAATGCCGTCGAGTTGACGACCGCTCCCTCTAATGCCGTGGAGTTGACGGTCGCGCTAGTAGTAGCATTATGGCTTGGGTACCTCATTGGAATTCCGACCTGATCAAGCAGCCCTCGACGACCTGCAAATCTCAAAGTCAGAGATCGACATGGCATAAATGACATGCAGAGACCAGCAAAGGTTGTTCTTTTTTAGGTTAACCAACAAAGATTGTAATCAACACACTTACATTGTGCAGGCGAAGCGAAGAGCACGACCAACAAGAACACGATCACTGCCAAGCCGACGCTGAAGCTCCTGGCCGCCATATTGGATCCGATCCTTTTGATAGGGGTATATAGGGAGAGGGGCGTATTAGAATGTTTGTATAGTAGAAAAGCTAAGCAACGATTGTTGCTTGGGGTTTTGTATATATAGGGCACATGCATGTGTGATGTATAAATGGAAAAATATAAACATAAATAGCCTTTACAATTTTGATTCCCTTCTTAATCTTAAAAAAATGATTTTCTCTTGGCTCTTGCCATGTATATCCTTTTGCGATTACAACCTTTTACGATTTTAGCGAACATCCTTTTGCAATTTTAGCTAATTGATTGTTCCCTCTGTTTTCTCTACTCCTGCTTCTTTTCTCGCGTCAGGAAACAACAAACACAAATCGTGAACTGTTATATTTTCCCAGAGAGAGAGAGAGAGAGAGAGAGAGAGAGAGAGAGAGAGAGAGAGAGCAGCAGATTGTGGAGGAAACAAATGGCGAGGGCCTCTTTTTTTTTTAACGTATGGCTGTATCCTTGTTTATTAGTCGCATCCTGGGCCCTTGTCACTTCCTTATTTTAGTTTGGGCCGAGCTTTTACGAGGCAATGTGTGTGTGTTACTGCTGGTGCTGGAGTTGCAAGCTTTAACTGACAGTCCAAGGCTCACTTTCAAGGTAGTATACACATGCTACCTGACAGTCCAACCTTCAACAAATTCGACGTTGCAATGCAAAGGGGCGCACCACTGCAAGTCTGGAACGGGCAACGGCAAATGTTGCATTTATGTCAGAATATCTCCAGCATGTCCTTTGGATTAGCATTCTTTTATACTATTAACAAATACATAATTTCCATTGAATAAAATGAATTGATCAATCATTCAGTTGTGCGCAAACCGGCACATTTTTCGCCCCCATACATGGCGTAAAAACACATGTTGAAGAGTCCAAGACTCTATGTGATCACCTCTTATGAATTACTACTTATGCCATATGCCACTTCTTGCAGGCTAGTCCTGGAAAAGCTGTGGCCAGCACATCAGCAGCTAATACATCCTTGACATGCCAGATGGTACAACGCCAACGTTTCGGTGAACGCCAGCGCCAGCACCTACTGATGCCGCAGCGGCAGCAACAATGCCGTTAAGGGATCTTGTGTATATGTCGGTGTCAGTTCCTATTCTATCTAATGGGTTATTCTTTGGTCCAGCTGGGAGATGGAAGGGGGGTGCTCTCATGTTCACAGCCACATCAGGCGAGGCTTTGCTGTTTGTACGAGCATAAGCCTGCTGCGACTGCAGTGTGTAACCTCCCATGGCCTGTGACGGGTTGGTACTGTCCAATCTTGCAGGCATTTGGCGGTAATTGTATGCTTGTGGGATCTGTTGATGCGGAGGATACCCTGAATTCATCACTGTGCCATTGCCTCTTACTGATCCTGCTGACAAATAGAAAAAAATAATCTCAGAAAAGGCCATCGTAAGTTGAGAAATATCAACAAATCATTTGTAGTACTCCTTTCATTCCAAATTATTAGTCGTTTTGGCCTTTGTAGATCTAAATTTTTGCTCTGTCTAAAACATAGATGCATAGCAAAAACTATGTTCCTACAACTTACGATTTGGAACAGAGGGAGTAATCAGTAGTAAGTGAAGACAGAAATACCTGCTTGTGCTTGCAGCCCTTGTGGAGCCAGAGATGCCCTGGGAACATTTCCAGGACCACTTCCTTTCTCCCAAGGATTCTTACATGAATCATCAGAGAGTGGTCTAACCCTTGATGAGGCAGCAAGAGGTTGTTCCTTGGCAGGAATTGGATTAGAGTGAACAACAGTAGTCCTACAAAATGAAGCTGCAGATTAGCAAAACAAAAAAGAAAAAGCTTTCACTCAACTAAATTACAGTGACAAAAGAACAGAAGCACAGGCAATTAGTGGAGCAACTGTTTTATGAACATTCTGAAACATACTAATCAACTGTCAGTTTTGATTTAAGGAAAAACACATGACTTGTACGATGCCAGCAAAGCATTGTGCAGTTGACTTCAGAATTCGAGAACATGTGCACCCCCAATCCTAGAACATTGAGACCATTGAGTACTGCTGGAAACACCTCAGGTGTCTGGCCCTATTTTGCATTCAAGACCATGCATAGGAACTTTGAAATTATCCAGCAGAACTACGATTTTATCTTTTAAGTTTGAACTCCCATGATCCCAACATCCCAACAACGAACTCATACCCAGCCCAGAAGGATGACTCTTCTTATCATTGGACACTCAGGCCACAATGGAGAACCTTAATATGGAGACAAACTAAGACGTACATGTACTTGAAAGTGCACCTCAAAGCAGCCAGCCAATGAAATCAAGACTTCTATTACCTGGGAAGGGATGCATGTTTCCTGTCTGTTGGAACTGATGGGCCGTTACCACCACTCTCTTCAAGATGAGAAAACTGCTTCTTAAATTGATCAACAGCACTGCATAAAAATAGCCAGCAAGTGTTTCCGTCAAAGGGTTGAAACAGAATGATACATGAGTAAATACATGCATGCAAGCAACATACATGTGCAAACACAGAAAAGCTAAAACCTTGGGTAGAGAAAAGTTGTCCTCTCTGTGCCATTAATGTAGCTATTCAGCAATTGTGGGTGATATTCCAGTATTTCGCGGAATATCAACTCTCTGATCTCTTCCTTTGACATTCTTTTGTGCTCAAAGTCAAATTCCCCTTTTCTGATTGGCTGACAGGATGGTTCTCTTTCAATCCTGGCAAGACCTTTGAAGTATGGATCACGCAATGCCTGAAACAATACATATATTGAAAGAAATGTCACAAATACTTAGGACTACGAAGTAAGGTTGAAAGCAACATCACAGATCTTGTTCCACAGAGAAAATTAGTCACAAAAAGGTTTAAGATGAGACAGCAGCAAAGGACTACCTCTTCTGCTGTTGGACGGTCCTTTGGATCAAACGCTAATAGCTTTTGTAGTAGTTTAAGTGCCAAAGGATCTGCACTGGGAAACTTCTGAGAAAATGGAACAGGGTCCTTCTTTCTCATGCTGCTCAAGTACCTTCTTGCTTTCTCATTCCGAACCTAAAAAGGAATATAAAAAACAAGTTCAACTTTGGAGTCATTGAGCCATGAGATGAACTAAAAATAGAGTTTCCTTGGTTATAGCACTAAGCACTGTACCCGAGAAATTGTATCCATTGATGGCGTGCCTAGAAGATCAGTCATCAAATCTAACTGATGAACAACATTTTTACCAGGAAATAAAGGCTTCCCGGTCAACACCTCAGCAAATATGCATCCAATGCTCCAAATGTCAATAGCTGGTGTATACTGCATTTTTTGGGGGTAACAACAATATAAAGGCATGTTCAGATTATAGACAGTCTGGCAATAATTTATATAAAAAGCAAAGCATTCTTCATAGTAAGGAATACTCATTTGATTATTATAAAGCTGCAATTCAGCAGGTTATTGGTTCCTATTTGTGCATAATAGCAGCAAAAAAAGGGTAAATATCAATCAGATTGATCCATGCATAAAAATAAAACACATAATGAAAATGGCATACAGAACCAACAAGAACATTTATATCTGTACCTATAAAGGACAGGGTCTAATGAACATATCTCATGTGAAATTACTATAAGAATCTTTATCCAGGTTCATAGTATTTGGATACAACCATTCATAACAAGAACTAGCATCTCTCCATGAGTTGGAGCTCCTACCAAATTCTACCAAAAAGTAACAAGGCAGTGGTAAGAGTAAAATGCAATAGCATGCCATGATAGAATTCATTGTCAAGGAGGAAAACATAAGCGAATAGTATTCTCAAATAATCATAATTGGTAATTCATATTATGGGACCATCAAACATTGCTTATTAGTGTTCATAATAAGTAATGACATGTAACTAGAAAGCTCACCTTGGAGAAGAAGGATCCACAGAGCTCTGGAGCTCGGTACCACCTTGTTGCAACATAATCCTGCAGGGCATGTGTATGAATACATGACATTATATCTGAATCCAATGAAAAAAGAGCTGACTCTTTGTTTCTTACATACCGTCCAGAAGACTGTTGTTGGGGTATCATTGAAAGCGACTCGGGCTAGTCCAAAGTCACATATTTTCAATTTGCAGTTAGAGTTTGCTAAAATATTCTTGGGCTTCAGGTCACGGTGATAAACATTAGCTGCAATTATGAAAGTTCAGAATCAGCATGAACTATGGCTACAGAAGGTACACTATGCAATCAAATGCTCACTGTGAGTTGCACGTAAAAGGAGATGACAGGGATTATGAGTCTATGACCATCCATACATGACTGGACTAAAATGCACTCCCATTTTTGGGAGATTCAGGGAAATGGCTGGCATATACAGCAGGAGAAGTGTCATACCGGTATGAATGTATTTGAGGGCCCGAAGTAACTGATAGAGAAAGAACTGGTAATGCTCCTTGGTCAAGTCATCGTTGGCCTTTATGACTTGGTGGAGATCAGACTCCATAAGCTCAAAAACAACATAAATATCCTTAAAGTCCTTTCTCGAGGGAGGTAACATAATGTGCTTGATCTCAACAATATCAGGGTGCCTCAATAGCCTCAGAAGTTTGATCTCACGGAGGATCCTCGCGGCATCGGAGACGTGCTCGAAGATATTGTGTATCTTCTTGATCGCCACTCTCTGCCGAGTGTGAAGATCGATGGCAGAGCAGACAACCCCATAGCTTCCCTTACCAATGACTTCTTGGATCTTGTACCGGTTTGCATCCCCGTACTCTGTGAAGAAGTCGGCCTCTGAAGAAGTCTGCAACACGAATTGCGCACACTAGATCAGTGAACTGTTTCAAGAAACCCCCCCACTGCAGAGGATGAATGCTCAATTTGGGAAACCGAAACGGATCAGCGAACAGAACAGCTTGCGAAACTATTGCAGTCTTGCAAGACAGACACAGGAATAGGTTCGGAACGGACAGAACCTCTCGTAAGGCAGTAACCGCGTGCACAAAAAAGTAACATTTTCCCTGATCACCAAAAAAAAAAAAAATGTAACAGTTTCCCTTTTACTAATGGAAGGAAATCGTCTCCTCCTCGTGGGCTTGTCCGACGAACGCCGCAAGCAAAGGGAACGAACAACTACGCGCGCCGACAGGAGTACAGGGCCAAGGCAACAGACCACGCGGTGCTGTTTAATCCGGGGGACAGATGGCATCTCGAAGCGTCTCGAAAAAATGGTCAACTTTTGCATGTGAGATCAGAGCTGTCTGCAACTCGCACCGTTCAGCTCACGCGGCATTTGACCCTTTCATTACATCATCAATTCAAAGCGATGCCCAGTCCAGATCGATCGAATTTAGACTCCGCCAATGATATGAGCATGGAAGAGTCGCGTCGAGTTGAGTCCCGTCAATACTTTTAAATTAATATAAAACAGACATAAAAATTCAAAAAAAATTAAGGTAAAGTAGAGGTGCTCCGAAAATCATCGATCGATTCCTCGCGCACTATCAGCAGCCCAGAACCCAAATCGACACGAAGCATCAACGCCAGCGCGCAGCAACATAACTTTTTTTTATTGAAACGTTCGCAGCAACATAGCATAATAACAGCGAAATTTACGAGCAAGCGCACCGACAGGATGAGCGGGAGGAGGGGAAGAGGCGCCCCACCTTGTTCCGCTGGTCCTGCTGCATCCCCGCTGGCCGGATCTCCCGCCCCACCGCCGGTGCCAAACGAAACCCCCGGCGCCCCTCGCTCCCGCCGGCGGCACTCAGCGCCCGCCTCCGCTGCGACCTGCGGCGGCACCACCGACCGGCCCTCGAGACGCCGCGCGCGCGCGCGGGCGGGCGGGATCAGGGGGGCGAGCGAGCGGGCCCGGGACGTGGGACGGCGGCCGCGCGGCGAGGGGGTAGTGGGGCTCCTCCGCCCGATCTCGCCGCGCGCCGCGTGCACGCGTGCAGCGCCCTCGAGGAGAGGAGAGGGAGGGAGAGAAGGGAAAGGCGGAGGAGGGGAGATTTCTTTCGTGTCGCTCGTGGCTTGTTGCCGTTATATGGTGGGGGCCCGGGCAGTGGGTGCGGGTGGGTGGCGCGGTGGACGCTTGCCCACCGTCCGATCTGCATCTTTGCGTGATCCGTCCACCGCCTGTGCATCTACCCCGCCCCCACCTGCTTTGAGCTTACCAACGCCTAGTGCGCTTTGAAAACACGCTGTCCAAATTTCATTTTGAATTAGCATTGCCGATATTTATTAGAGTCATTTTTATATAATTTTAAGTAGATATGTATAGAAAAATACTAATATTTATGGCATGCAATCAGTATTACTAGATACACCATAAAATATATGATCTTGTAATCTACATAGTTAATTGGTGTCATCTATATGTAAGAGATGTTCCTTTCCTATCTAATGATACTAGTTAAAAAAATAGATAAGATATATTGACTATCTCTTATAGGGCACTTGATGTACCAAGTAGAGGTTTTGCACGAGTTTGATTTGAGATAACTCTAAAAATCGTTTTGTTTAGTGATGAAGAAATATTATACAATATTAAAGGCACTTGATGTATCCAATGGAGAGGTTCGATGATAACGAGATAACTATACAAAAATTTGATTTGTTTAGTGACGGAGAAGTTACAATGTTGAAGGCACTTGATGTATGTAATGGAGAGGTTCGACGATAACATAAGTAATTATGCAATACAATATTTTTCCTAGAGCAAGCTACACGATACATCCGGTGACATATAACCTAATGGCACGCGACAACAACCGCGGAGCCATCGCTGTAACACAGATAACTAGTCTCTGTTGCGTTACTGTCGGCTCATGACATTTGCGTGGTGTAGGTTGGGGCCTGTGATGATGGAATTGAAACGCCAACTAATGGCAAGCTTGCCTTCAAATCACACTTTGGCGACCCGTGTCCGTGCAACCAGCCGCCAATAATCTACTCCTCCTCCCAGTCGTCGGTGCTCTTGTGCCTGACGCCGTGACGCCGGGAAAGGGCAGCTGTATAGGATCTGCCGAAACCCAGCCCAGCTGCGTGCCTGCGTACGCGTCGCCGTACACGAGACGGGATGCACCAGCAGCGACACATGGGCGCCGCCGACCTGCAAGCGCTCACGTGTGGTGTCCGCCTCGCGCCATTGATCTCCGCATTCAGATTTCACGGCGAGTGGTGACCCATGATAAGTGGCCGGAGATCGCACGGGGTCGTGCACGTATATCTATTTACTGACCGCCGTGGCCGGCCGGACTGCTGGTGGTGTGGACTGGTGGTAGCAAAAATAGCAATTGTGCAGGCGTCGTGTACCAGTCGTCAGTCTGCAAATAAAAAAGGAGAGGACGACCGGCCGTGACAGTCACACAATCCGTTTGGACGTCGCGTCGGATTCATCATCACTCGCTCATCACAAAAGAATGGCCAGCAACACCGACCACCAGAAAAGAAACCCAACCGAATCGAACCGAACCACAGGTTCAGGTTCAGTGGCGAGTGGCGTGGCGCCTAATTTACACGGACGGACGGACCAGACAGCAGAGCAGAGAGCACCACCACAGAAGACATCAGATGAATGGTACTGGTAGAGAGTGGTAGGCAAAGGCAACGCGCACAGGCAGGCACCAGCACCACAGAATCGGCATCGCCATCAGTTCATGATGGTGAAACTGAAAACCAACCTATTCATGAATATAGTATATCTCAGCAGTATATTCCATGATCAGGAAGTATATATTATATACACATAGATTATCAACGTCGTGGTCATCCAGAACAGTTTATGTTTGTTTGTAGTTACAACAACAAAACAACAGATATTAGAACTACTGCACACCAAGCTTTATGCTAGTGCCAAAGAAATGGAGAACCAACTATACAATATACACTGCCTGCCTTCTTCTTTTTCTATTCACCTTGCAGATACAAAACAATATAGTACATGACACCAGCTGCAGAAACAAAATGCTCCAGTTCCCACGAGGTTGGTGGATACGCGGCAGTGTCGGTTGCACACTCGCATGTGATGCTGCTGCGCCAATAATCATCTCCCCAGGAGCCACTAAACAAGATGGATTCCGGCAGGAGTTGCTCTACATCCACATGGAGCCCCCAGGATCTTTCAGAGAACCAAAGAAACCGCGTGGAGCCGGTAAGTACACCTACTGAATCCGCTGGAGATTGTACTGCACCACCCTCTCTAGGGCGCTTCTGAACTCGCTCCTCGGGAGGCACTGAAGGCACTGTATCGCCAGAGCGCCTTTCTCCTCCGCGAGCTGCTGGGCTCTCCTGATCCCGCCACTCCGGTGGACGAGCTCGACTGCGGTCGCCAGGGACCCGGGCTCGCTGAACTCGGAGTCGATGATCTCACGCAGCCGAGGCTCATCTTGCAGTGCGAAGATCACAGGGGCTGTCAGGTTTCCTTTAGCAAGGTCACTGCCCGCTGGCTTCCCGAGCTGCTCGGCTGACTGGGTGAAGTCGAGGATGTCGTCCACCACCTGGAAGGAGAGCCCCAGGTTCCGGCCGTACTCGTACATCTGCTCGCAGATGGTGGTGTCCATACCACTGAATATGGCCGCGGACCTTGTGCTTGCTGCGATCAGAGAAGCGGTCTTGTAGTAGCTCTTCAGTAGATAGTCGTCGAGGGTGACATCGCAGTCGAAGAGTGTTGATGCTTGCTTTATCTCACCGCTGGCAAAATCCTTGATTACCTGTTAGCACATCATTTTTTTTTCCTCTTTTCAGGTAAACAAAGTAAGAACATTTTTAAATGAAGAGATCATAGCCTAATAGAATCCTTTAGTACCTGGCTGATGAGCTTGATGACTTCAATGTTTTCTAGGTTTGCAAGAAACCAAGAAGACTGTGCAAACATAAAATCACCAGCGAGCACAGCCACCCGTGTGCCATAGAGCTGGTGGATTGTTTCTTTCCTGCAAACGATCAGATCTAGTTTAGAATAAATTGGTCAACTTATTGGCCCTGGTGCTCCACCAAACCATTACATTATGAATTAGTATGATGAATAGCACTGAGCGTAAAGGAAATAAAGATGAAGCTTCATGTTCCATGAATGCAACAAGGTAATTAGCATTTAGCAAACAAAGGTAAAAATGAAACACAAATTTCCAAACTAAACTGTGTCTCCAAAGTACAATGGCCAAGAAAATCAATAGAACTTAGAAATACCATGGACATCCATGGCCCACGGCCCACCAAACATTAAACAAATGTTGTTGTTGTTGTTGTTGTTGTGAAGCATATTCCTTTACACCCAGTGACACTCACTTCATCATAATGTAATGGTTTTTTGAGGGTATCAGTAAGTTGACCAGATTATTCTAAATTAGACTGGATGGCTTGCAGGAAAAGAAACAATCCATCAGCTCTATGTCACAGGGTAGCGACATAGCAGAGAGGTGTAAAAATGACATGCGAGTTTCCAATGTAACATATTCTCCAGATTTCAAAAAAAAAGGTTAAGTACCATGCACAGCCATGCCCAGAAAAGAGAAAACATTAAACAAATGTTTCTAAGAGATTAAATAAAAGCAGAGAAGTGCATGATGAAAGAACGATTTTTTATTGACAGTACGGATGATTTGTTCAAGAAAAAACACCGTACATACCTCTTCGCATCCCACTGTCGTCAATGACATCGTCATGTATCAAACTTGCAGTATGAATCATCTCTATGATCTCAGCCAGGCGCTGATGTTCTGTAGTTAGCTCCCTGGATTGCAAAACCAAAATATATGTTTGTTTAATTTTAAAAATATTGATACAAAGTGGTAAATCGATGGCAGAGAAAGGAACTTACGACAAAGCAGCTAATTCAGCAGTTGCTCTGGACACCAGAAAAACTAATGCTGGTCTTAATCTCTTTCCACCAGCACCGAAAATTTGTTCTGCTGCAGAAACTAAAACTGGATTTTCTGCACCAACAAGCTGTTGAAGTTATATCAGTTATCACTATGGTAGATAGGAGCTCATTAAGCATGAACTGCTAAAATAATCTTCAACTGTCAGATTGCAAATTGAGCAGGCATGTTATTTGATTTTAATGCTCTGATTAGGCCTTATTTATATGAAGAACAAAGATCTATAGACTGTAAAGCTGCAATGTATCATGATATAGTTCTTAAGGAAAATATATTTTGCATTCAGGAAAAAACTGTGTAGTATGAGCATATCATCCACCTTTCCCAAAACCTTGCGCTTAGGAGAACTGCTGTGTGCATGAAACTTATTATGTTGTCAAAGCTCAAGGCCTTAGTCCAAGAAGTTCTTAAGAAAAATATATTTTGCATTCAGGACCAAAAATGTGTAGTATGAGTATGTCATCCACCTTTCCCCAAAACCTTAAGTGTTTAGGAGAGTTGCTGTGTGTATGAAACTTATTATGTTGTCAAAGTTCAAAGTCTTAATCCAAAACATGGACATCACGTGTGGTTGAGCTTGGACAGGAAAAGAGTGGGGTCCAATATAACATGAAATGGAAGCAGAGGGGGACAGATTAGTATCCTGTCAGGGTTAAAGGAATAAAAATAAATACTCCATCAAGAATTTGTCTAGCTTAGAGGTGGTCATGGCCCTATTTGGTCCTAACTAAGCACCGCCACTGGACATCACAATTTTAGAAAATAATAATTGCAACTCACTTTGAGTCAATGTCATAGGCCTGGACACCTGGTGGAGACTACATACGAGGAGTGGGGAAGTGCTGAAGTATGAGTGTGTGTACTTCTTACTTTCAGTCCTACTTGAGATTTAGTTGAATAGATGGATGCCTCAAAGGCTGAAAGTTAACTTAAAAAAAAAAAATCTCGAAGCATGTCAATATTGAAGAAACTAAAAGTTTGCAGAAAAGGACAAAGAGGACAGCAGAAGATGTCATGGAGGCCACAAAAAATTGACAAGTCATAGCAAGCAGAATTGCAAACTCTACCAGCCACTTCTGGTGCTCTGAACTCCAACTTGTCAAAAATAAGACCACAACATGAAGAAAATACACGCCCCCTTGAAAGGGATGGAAGGAACTATTAATGTCTAATAATATATGTGTTCCTGTCATTTTGCAAGCCGCTTTCAAAGAGCCGGTGCAACAATGGAATTGGACAGTTGATGCTAGCATATGATTGTTACTTATTTTACTTGGGAGTTTCATGAGAATGTTTTGTCTTAAAGAAATTGCGTGAACTAGGAACATGTCAAAGACAAAATTTCGGAGGCCTGGTGGAGCCTACAAATCATGAGGACTGGGAAGTGGGAAGTGCCCAAGTATTCACTCTACTTCTTATTTTCAGTTCTATACATGTTCAAGAAAAAAAAAACACCCTATTTGATATTTTAGTTGGATTGGTGGATCCATGAAACTTTAAAAGATATATAAGTTCTTGAAGCATGTCAAAATTCAAGAGATAAACTAAAGGTTGCAAAAAAGGACAAAAAAGCCCAGTGGTAGAAGTTATGGAGGCCACAAAAAAAAATGACAAGTTAGAGCGAGCAGAACTGCAAAATCCATCAGCCCACTCTTGGTGTTCTAAGCTCCAAGTCATCAAAATATGAGACCATACATGAAGAAACACATATCCCCTTGAAAAGGATGGAGTCGGCTTTTAATGACTTTAGTCATCTCTGTATTCCTGGCATCTTGCAGGGCACTTCAAAGACCAGGTGCAGCCATACACACTTGCGGTGAGCATATGATGGTTACTTTAGAGTTTCATTGGGATATTTTACCATGAGGGAATTCCATAGACTAGAAACACTTGAGGAACATGTCAAAGAGACAAAGACAAAGGCAATTTCAGATGATGTAGCCCGTTAACATGACGGTTATAGATTTGAAAACACACTCTAAACACCAAAGCAAATGTGCAGCCAAATGTAGAACATGAGTACAGTACGCATTAATGGCCTTCCCCATAAGTCACAATCACAACTATATATGGATATCAATTGCAATCACCAAAAAGAGGGTAAAAACTTGACAGTCACCCGCGCATAGCCTAAACATGCGTTCTCTGAATTCTGAAAAGAAGGAAAAGGGCCCTAAACTACACGGCTTCTAGAATAAGCTCACCGATTTGAGGTTGTTGTTGAGGTTGAGCAAGTCGTCCGAGACAACCTCGAGCAGCGAAGAAACAGAAATGCGTTCAGGGGCGCTTGCTGTTGCCACAGCAGGAACCGTCCGTGGCGGCACATCAACAGCCGCAGTTCCTGCACAGACACTGCCACATCAGTCCAGCACTGCGACTGAAACCAAGCAAAAGCACTCGGATTTTACACGGCAAGGCAATCATCAAGGTTAATAAGCAGCAGAAAACGAGAGAGGAGCGGACCAGGCTGGGCGGTGGCCAGTGAGGCAACGAAGCAAACACATGGCGTGCGCCGCCGTCTGGGCGCGGCGGCCCGCGCGCCGGGGCAGCGGCTGCGGCAGGGGGCCACCACCGGGTGCCCCGAATCGAACGCCGTCTTGCTCATGGGCGACACCCCTGGGCAGCTCAGAGACAGCATCTCGACGCACACAGCAATTGAAGAAGGAAGTGAATCGAGCTAAAGAACTTGGAGCTGGAGCTCCAGGACACCGAAATCTTTGGACCCCCCGACCCGAGCCGAGACGGCGAGACCTTGATGATAATTGACTGTGATTGGTTGGAGTTTTTGCTTGGTCTCCTTCCGGAGATTGAGATGGAGTGGGACTGAGGCTGAGCAGAGCTACAGAGGCAGCACGCACCAGGGACGGGATTTAAATATGGAGCATGCGGTGGAGAAGGGGGGATTTGTGTATCCACGCTGGCCATAGAATCCAGAGGTTCGCCTGAGCTGATTCGCTCGCCTGGGAAGAAACTGTTTTCCGTAAATTGACTAAATTCCTGCAACCTTTTTGCAGTTTGGCCCATGACATAATTTTGATTGCATGTCATAGTAAGAGCATCTCCAACAGTTTCCTAAAATTCACTTGGTAAAACTGGGTTATAAAGAATTTGGTATATTGTTTTACAAGTGAAAAAACGCCTCTCTCCAACAACTTGCAGATTCTTAACTTGGTAAAACTAGAGGATGACAGATGGGATGACTCATATGTCATTGTCTATTTCGGATGACGAGAAGAATAACACGACGTTGACCGGCGGGGTGGAAATTTTGACTCGCGATTTTCGACAACGGCCGCGCCTAAATCGGATGAGATTTGATCCTACGCGATCATAACGAAAAAAGCGAAACTTTTGAAAGATTTCCCATCAAAATATTGAGCACCGTAGGGTACTCAACCACGGCGAAGTTTGCGGCGGCGCATGTATGGGGCGAAGCGCTTAGCGAAGGGCCGAGAAGGGCGCATGCGAGCAGCGATGCGAGCGATGCAGCGCATGCGAGCGGCCAGGGATGCAGCGGGCGAGCGATGTGCGCCCCCTCCGCGCGCAGATCTTTACGTGTGCGGAGGGGTTTTTTTCCCAAGTGCCTATTTTAGCAAGTTGGTTTACCAAGTTGTTGGAGAAGCTTTTTTGTGTTTTTTGCCAAAAATTATACAATAGCAAGTTGTTTTGGGGAGCTCTTGGAGATGCTCTAAGACCACAGCATAGCATATATAGGTAGGAAATATGGATATTATTAGAGTTTACCTCTACCATATAGGAGTACATTGTAGACTCGATCTTAGGTATGGTTAAGTAATACAAGCTTGAGATCCAACCTCTCATATCCTTTTAAAAAAAAGATCCAACCTCTCATATTGAAAAATTGATTTCTTTACGCCACTTTTGGCGGAATGGACCGTTCCGGATCTAGAATCATACCTATGTACAAATTAGTGAAAAAAGATTTGTCCAACATGGAACGGATTCGTATGAATCGAACGAGGCCTTAGGTTCACTATCACCGTATGGTAAGTCAATTATATGCACATCGACAATGGCAGACGACTTCAATTGTGTTTGAACTTGGTGTGATGGCGCCTCATGGTGCCAATGATTGGATGTGCAAGGACGGGGAGCTAGGTAGCGATGGAGGATGGGAAGCTAGCTAGGGACAAAGGACGAGGGAGTCCAAGTGTGGAGTCGAACCTAGGATGGCGACTATTGTAGGGACTAGATGTGGCGTTGGGGTATTGAGGTTGGCGTACATGTGGAAGGGGCGGAGGAGAAAGCCTCAAGACAATGGGAGGAGGGACGGTTGTGAATAGGAACAGTGGAGATTTGTTTTCTATTAAGGGTCAAGCTCACCTTAGTGTTAGTGGTAGTATCAAATATATAAAGTATGGGCCTTATCTAATGTGGCTACACTTTGTAAGGTTCTTGAAGTGGTATATACACTTTGATAAGGGTTTATCCATAGCACATTTTACCAAGAAGAGATAGTACATGAAAATAAAAGACAAATTATGTTGACATGTGTACTCCCTCTTGTCCCTCTCTTCTTTTTCTTACATGTCATATCAGGCTTATTTCTAAGATAAACAATGCTAATTTTAACCGTCCATTTCGAGAGACCCTTGTAATTTCACAACATATGAATTATGTATTGTGAAAGTATATTTTTTGTGGTATATAAATCTAAAACTATAAACCTTGTGCTAAGAATGTATTTTTTTTAGAAATCGATAATCAAAGATATAAACATCTAGATCAAAAATAAACCTGTAATACGGCATGCGAGTAAAAACGAAGGAAATATTTGGGAGAGTGCTAGATCAGTGAGTGCAATCGCCACGTCTTTCTTTTTAGCATATACGGATCGAGTATAGCATATTCTCTCCTCTATCTATTTCATGATATACAGAACTTGTCGCCTAACGAATTCCCTAAGCCACCGAGGACGCCTTAACATTCTTTGGAAACTGCAGAGGGGATCGGCAAAAATACCATATGCAAGATATTTTTGAAATTGATGGAGTAGGACTGGATTGCGACTTCGCGGTCCTCCTTTGTGATGAGTTCTAGCCTGCCAAATTAGGTCGCATATAAGGTATTATTGGTGTATATGGGATTAGGCCAGTCTCAGTGCCCCGTTTCACTTCACCGTTTCCAAAAAAAAATCGCTGACTTTGCATCCATGAAACGAGGCATGAAACAACCTCTACAGTGCGGGAGTTTCATTTTGCCGTTTCCTAGGCTGCACAAAGCAATTAATTTCTATATGTTGTTCGGATCATATACATCCTCTAATCTGTAGCCATTTATATTTGGTACAGCAACAGAATAGCAGCCATCAGGTGCACACGAACAACAGCCACCAAGTGCATAACTCAGATCATAACTCATAGTACACATTGACACATAGTAGAACATTGACATGATAAAAATAGCAGCGAACAACTCAGTTCAGATTATATAAATAGTGGTGATCAACTCAGTTCAGATCACAGGAACAACTCAGAGTACTAGAACGATATGACCAAGTTCAGAAATGGCTACAGAGCAAGTTCAGATAGGTCACAGGAACCATCACTAAAATATAATATGTATATATAAGATACTAGGAGGATTCCCCGCGCGTTGCCGCGGGTATACAGTAGAATTTCATTTAGTTGCATAGAGAAAAAACTAATAAATCATGAAAAAGTTATTTTGTATCTAAATATGTGACTCCCAAATCTTATACACTTGCAGCTTTTATTGGGTACGAAATATTGGTTAGTTACTATGACACATGCAAACTGGTTGAGACGATACAGACCTGTTGTATACGTATATGTTGTTGTACTCATATGCCACCGAGAGACACCATCAGTGATGAAGAAAGCAAACAGCTCATACTCTGTCCTCATCTTTTTCCTTGCCTTTGCCTAGATTTGTCTCATGGGCCACATGCCCACACGTATCACTACCGTGCTTGCTCTGCTCTCATAACTCATGTAGCTTGGTGCAAATCCTTGGAGGGGTGTTTGATGAACAAAGCCTGCTCCTCCAGACCTTTACGATAACCCTGCGACACATCAAAAAGCAGCTAAATTTTGTTTCTAGCGCCCTCCCACGCGTACGACAATGTTTTTGGGGCTATGACAGCATTGAATTGGTTATCGAAAAAGAGGATTACCTTGTAAAAAAGATAGTGTCGTTGCTCTGCTTCGTTCTTTTCTAGCGACGCTACTAGACATCGCCTTGCCTCCTCAGAGCAAGTATAGTGATTTCGCCGACCGCCGGCTGTAACGCTTGCCATGTGGTGATGGACCCAACCGCATTTAATACTCATTTGCTATATGTGGAAGAACGGGAGTGGGCAAGCAGCCGCAACAGTGTATTCCGCCCGCTTTCGTCGACGTTTCACGAGTCGCCGGCTCCCTTCTCTCTCTTGCTTTATCTCTCCTCCATGTCGGACTTCGCCTGCTCCGCGCCGCTTATAATACATGCTCTCAAGACATTGATGCCTCGTTCTGCAGCTCGCGTCGGCAATCTCTTCCTCTCTGGCCACCTGCGCATCAACCTCAAGAAGAGTGGACGACGGGTCTTCGCATGCTCTAGGCGCTACCAGATCCACATGACTTGCTCCTCGATGCCCTCGGCCTGCTGCCTGAAGCAAGACCTCGCCATGCTCGATCTCTCACCCCATATCGAAGGCGCTGTAGCTGGAGATGGCATTCGCTGGAGCCTGGGAGACAGGACATGGAACAGAGAAGGTATATAGCGATAGGAATTGGAAACGATGGATCAGAAAGTGGCAATCGCACTAACCACTAATGTGACTGACTGACTGCTTGATTTATGTTCCCAGCAACGTGGCTAGTGGGGCTCGCTGTTATTCAGTTTCAGTTAAGCACTATGTGCTCGTAATAGATGAATGCGAATTTTGCATGAACAATGAGGACTTGTGGTGGTGGTGGGACCCCTAGATGACGTGGCTTAAGGAGATGCAAGAGAATTAGGCAAGTGGGGTTTGTTTATATAAGAAGTATAGATATGAGCTACAGAGCTCATCTTCATCCCTCCATCACTTCCAAGAGACAGTAACTGCACCCCATAGTTCCCTGCATATACAAATACATTTAACAATGAGCATTCAGGGATTACAATCACGGGGTACAAACACCACACCGTAAAAAGAAACCCTCCCCCGACCCGTCGTCTCCTCCCGGGAGGCGACCCGGGACCCCGCCGCCGCCGCCCACACCCTCCCGGCTCTTCGCCGGCCGGGCCGCCGCCGCCGCTCTCCACGCGCGGCGGCGGCGGCCCGAAGGGGGCGGGGTGGCCCAACAAGGCGCCCCCGCGTCCTCGCCCTCCTCCGCCTCCCTCCCTTCCCCTCCCCCATCCCCACGGATCCCGGCGTACCTGCGGCGGCGGGGCCGGCGGCGCGTCCGTCGGGGCGGATCTCGGCCGTCGCGGCGCCGGATCCGGCCTCCGCGGGGCGCCGTAGCGGCCGGCGGCCCTAGGGCGGGGCCCTAGGGTTTCGCCGCGGCGGCGGTGCGGAGCGCCCCCTCGCCGGCCGCCTCTAAGCCTGCGTAGGGCGGGGCTGGGACGGCGGCGAGCCGGCCGGCGGCGCGGCCTCCGGCCCCCGCGGTTGCTCCGGCCTCCGGCCGTGGGCGGACCGCGGTGCTCGCCTGCGCGGTTGCGGCGGTGCCGTGGGCCCCGGCCTGGAGGTGCGGGGCACCTCGGACGGGGAACGAGCAGTCGCTGATTCGCCGCCGTCGCCGCCACCTGCGTCCGTCACGCCAGGCGGCTGTCCGGCCCCCCCTCCCCTGTGGTGGCCGACGGGCCCGCGCCGCGCGCCCGAGTGACGGTGGTGGGCTGCCGACGTTGGAGGCGTGGCCTTCGAGACGGCAGCGGCCCCTTTCGGGGCCGTCAGCGGTGGCTCGTTGGGTCGCGACGCGGGGCGACCCACCCGGCTCGTCCTCGGCAATGGAGGTGGAGGACTTGCGCACCGACGACTCCGTCCGCACTGCTTGGTGCGCCCGCGCCCGCCCTCGCTGCACCCCCGGCCTTGAGGCGGGGAGCCTCGGCCCGGCTTGCTGCGGCGGGAGGCCACCAACCACAACTCCGGCGTTCCCGAGCAGCCCGCGGCGTCGGTCAAGTGTGTGCTCGTCCCCTATCTCCCCGCGTCATGCGATGGCGGTGGTGGGTCGTAGCCGGGATTGACGGCCTACGGCGGCGTTCCGGCCAACCCCGCCCGGGGTGGGCGGCGGACGGCCGCTTGGCCTCTCCCCCGGCCCCCCGCGATTCACCGGGGCCGTGCTCCCGCACGTGCCTCGACCCCCACCCTCCCCGGGTGCCGAGTCTTGGCCGTCCGGCGGCGCCTCCCGTCAACACTCGGGGTGAGTGGTTCGACGGTGATCGGCGTCCGTCTCGGGACTCCCGCTGCGGCGAGCCACGACCGACGGCGGTAAACTCGCGTCGGCTTTCCGTCCACCTCCACTACGACCTTCCCGTTGATCGGCACCCGGCGACCGGACCCCGAAGATATCAAGCTACGTCTCTAGCGGCAATGCAAGCCCTGCAGACAACTTTGGTGAAAACCACGTCCTCGGAGCCTACGGGCTAGGGACGCGGCGACGGTGGCGAGTTTTCGTCATCACCTTCTTGAAGGCGTCGTCTCCGCTGTCCCCGGTGCCGGGCTGCTCGCGCCAATTCAGAACGAAAGTTCCCATGGGTGCATGGTCCACCGGAGTTGGCGCGCGGGGCGTCATCTCCTTCTTGAAGGCTCCGTTGGCGCACCCAGGAGCGCCTCCGACGTCTAGTCGTGCCCCTGCTTGCCCGGTTGGGCCTCTGGGTTGTCGCTGGGTTGGTGGTCTTTCTTCCTTTCTTTTCTTTTGTTGGTTTTACCGGAGGTGGCAGAGCTTGTTTCAAATTTTGTTTCCACCCCGGTGTCATTGTATTGCATTGCATTCTTCTTCTTAATGAAAAAGATGCGCAAGTCTTTTGCGTATTCGAGAAAAACAATGAGCATTCAGACATTTACAAGTGAACCATGCATATATATGTAAATGAAACAAAAATATGAAACAATTACATGTATTAGCTCAAACTCCAGGTGTAGGTGGAAGAGGACCAAACTTATTCCATATATGTTCCACCAAATCTTTCTTAAGTCGGCGATGAGCCGATCGATCTCTAATACTAGTATCTTTTTCTAAAACTCTCTCTATTGGAACTTCCTGATCCGGAGAGACTCACCTTAGTCTGCAAATAGCTTTTCTTCTAACTTGCGTATTGCCTTGTCACGACTAGCCTTCTGATCTTCGGACATGTTCCCTGTATCTTGACGAAGCAAGGAGTTGTACACCTCAAACATCTTTGCTTCTTTTTGCTCCTTTGCTGCCTCGCAAGTTTGCATTGGATATACGAATTTGTGCCTCGTGACCTTGTCACGCTCCATCTTCCGATCTTCCTCAATCTTGATAATTTTCCCTATATTATCCCCAAGCATGACAATTCCATCCTTGACATTTTCTTTCTTGCGCTTTCCTCTACGCTCAGCCTTTGCAGCTTCTCTACCTTGGGGACGTATCTGAGCATCAGGAATATCAACTACGTCATTGTTGTCTTTCTCCGTCTCAAACATTGCACACCATTTAGGCTCATCTTTGAGTATCTTCCACCAATGGATCAAGGTAAACTTCTTTCCATGCCTGTTTGCATACATCTTCTGTGCCTCTTCCTCCAACATGTCATTTGAGTAACCACTTGTGTGCATTTGACAAACCTTAGTCCAATAGTCATTCCACTCACCAATTATTGTCTTGAGGCGTGACCAGTGCACCTTCAATTGGTTGAGTTCCCTTGTACGCTTCCCATTCCCTTTCCTGTTGAACTCACTAGTGATTTCCTTCCAAAATGAATCACAATGCTTATCATTTCCATAAATTGGGTCCTTAGATATTTCCAACCAAGAACTAGCCAATCGCTCTTCCTCATCATGAGTCCAGTACCTCAAATTTCTTTGTTTCACAGTCTTGTTAGGTGCAGTGTTTTCTTCCATGACTTGTTCTGTAGCTTGTTCTGTAGCTTGTGGTGATGGTGTGCCATAGTCACTTGCTGCTTGTGATGGAGATACTGAGTTGAATGCCATGTTCTGACCAACCAAATGAAAGTTCTCTCCATGATATTGCGACCGAAAGTGTGGTTGATGCATCATATGTTGAAAACTACCTGGAGGGTACATCCTGAAAAGCAATTTCACAAGCACTCAATTGTTAGAACAGGAAGCCATTGTTTTTCTAACTGTCCTACTCAATTGAGCTAAGACTAGCAAGTATGCTGTAATTTGAACAGCAAGCCATATCATTGTGCATGTCACTGGATCCATTTTGATGATTTATAAAAGCACACGCTGTAATTTCATCTCCATTTTCAATATGCAAGGTGAGCAGGACACAATAACACAGGAGGTAATCTGAAAACTATACAGGACTAATGTCAGCTATCGATTGAGCATATGACCTGTATATGCATACAACCTGTATGTACATAAAAACAGATAAAGTAGGAACTACAAGTCGGCACCTTCAGCTAGCCTATAGGCCCTCTAGGTAACTTGTTTTATTGCCCAGCGTGATTGTTACATAACATCTGAAGCTGAAGGCCTCTCATTCAGCTTATTCTAGGTTTCACTGAATATTCTATATATCCTCAGCAGAAAAACGTATAACTAATCACATGGTATGAGAAGGACATCAACTTTCAAGCAAATGTGTGTACTCACGAGATGCAAGCTCAAATTGCTCACACAGTTCAAACAAATGCACCTGACTAACTAGCAAAGAGCATGAATTTGGTCTTTCAAGATGACTGTTCTCAGCAAAGAGCAAACTGACTAACTAAATATTCAAGATGACCAACTAAATACCATTCAAAATCAACTACATCCACAGATCGAAAACAATATCTTACCATGGATTTGGTCCTTGTTGGTTCCCAGGAAAGGACGTCAAATTTGGGGGTACGGCGCCCCAACCTTGCGTTTGCAGTGGCCGCAGCGGACCTGTCCATGTTGGTGCTGCAGTGGCCGCAGTGGAGGAAGCCGGCGCAGGAGGAGAGGAACCCGGCGCCGCAAGGGAGGAGGCCGGCGCAGCAGGGGAGGATCTCGGCGCCGCAACGGAGGAAAACGCGGCAGTGGCGGAAATCGCCGCCTCCGACGGCGGCGCCCCCGGTGGCGGTGTCGGACAGTTGGCTGACTTCGTCTTGAGTCCGAGCTTCCTTCCCCCGCGCGATTTGCCGGCTGCGCTCCGCCGGGAATCAACCGGCTGCGGCAAATCATTGGCTGGCGAATCTGGTGCCATGACCTAGCTCGCCGGAACGGCGGAGCAGCTGGTGGCGGCGGAGTGCGATAGGGATGGCGAGGCGAGGGGATAGGGATGGAGGCGAGAGCGGCGAACGGGGAGAAATAGAGGCGGGCGCGCGGGAGAATCCGGCGGCGCGCGGGAAATCGACGAGGGCGCGCGGGAGAGCTGGTGGCGCACGGGATCGGGGAGATGGCGATGAAACGCCTCAACGCGGGTGTCACCGCGTTACCGAGGTATTGGAAACAGTGCGACGCATTGTCACCATGGTGAAACCATTCTGCTCTTTTTTCTCCTCGTTTCATGCAAAGATGCCTTTTTTGATGATGTGTCACTGCATTAAATGTGCATGACACTCAAATGAAACCTGCACTGAGACTGACCTTTTATGAGATCGGTTCACTCCTTGAGCTCGAGTGATATGATGTGCGAGCTGCACCTTTTGCTTCGGTGCTTTCCTTTGGCTCCATTGCTCCTGTGCGAGCTGCACCTTACCTGGGACTGGGACAGACAGAGGGCCTCCTCAACCTACCTCCATTTCTGCCTACACCTGCACTAATTAAGCTCATTTCGAAAACCAACATCTAGTTCAAAAACATCAGCAGCCACGCCCTCGACGCCCGGGGGCCAAAACATGCATGAGACAGAAACGTGTGCTGGGAGAAGGCCCGACGTGGGCAAACAGAGATGGTTTGGCCGGATACGTGTGTGCGCCGGGACGCTGGCCGGACACGTCGCCGCCGGGACCCAGCTGCCGTGCCTTGTTTTCTTCTCTCGGAGAAGAACAGAGCAGTTCGCCGTCGCGGTATGGGCCGGACGCAGGATAGAGCTGTTCGCGAGAGCAGGAGCCGCCGTCGCGCCGTCGGATCGTGCGAATAATGCCGACGACTTCGTTTCGTTGGGCGGCTGGGCGGGCGCCCGCCGGTGAGCCGCAGTGGTCATCCGTGTCGAGCACAGGCATCCACAGGTCACCGACGAGGCGACGACGCCACACGCCCGCGCGCACCGGCAGGTCTGCAGCCGGGATCATCGATGATTGCGTCATAAGTTAGGGGCTCGTTTGTAACGCAGAAATACAAAACAAAAGAATGAGAGGAAACACAGGAAAGTAGAAAACAAAGGAATGAGTAGAAGTTAGAAAACCGCAGGATTTTAAAATATAGGAATAGAAACTTTAGGCTGTTTGGATCGCAGGAATCCATAACACAGGAATCATAAGATTGCAAATGATAAAGAGTCATTATTATGGCTTAATGAAATGATATACTAGTTGCATGAATTATAATACAGGATTCCCAAAATGTGAGGTGTGATTAAAAGAGATGTATAAATGTTTTATTGTTATATTTGTCATTGCAACGTAAAATTTTAATTAGCAACAAACATAAGAAAGCTGAGTACTTGTTTAATTATTATATTTGCCATTACAACATCAAATTTTAATTAGCAAATAAATATATTTGTAATTACTACTTCGATTAACAACGTTCGTGATGTTAATTATATGTTGTCCAACGAGTAACCATGTCGGTGATTACTACTTGCGTTCTACACGTGGTGCCTCTTGCGTCTTGCCTAATCCTGTGTTGTCCAACGAATAACCATGCAAGTTGCCTCGGACTTCAGCGAGGAACAGAAAACAAGGGCTGGGAGTGGATTTTTCATTCCCATGAAATCAAGCATCTTCCCGCAACATTCCAGAGGAAAGGATTGGTTGCTTCCTGCGTTCCAAACGCAGCGCATAGGATTCTTTCCTACGTTTTGCGTTTCCTACGAAATTCCTTTGAAAATCCTCCATTCCAAACGGGGCCTAGGTCTATCCAATCCAATCTATTACGTACGTTTATGTGACCCCTAATAAATAATAATCACCCCCATCTCATCGGGTGGTTTTGATTTTTTTCCCTATAATGATGATTATTAATCAATTAGCTTGCGCTTCTACTGCAGATATCTACTGTATCAATAGTGTATTATGTGTCTAAATGGCACATGCCCAATATCATAAAATTCTAAAAGTAGATCCTAAGGATGAACAGGGTGCTTCTTTCAATTGTTTTTATTATTAATCTTTTATAAATTAACACATTGCTAACTTTATGCATTATCACCACTTTATAAAATCAGTTTAGTTCTTGATCTAAATCAGTTTGGACAGCGTTATGGCTCTGCTGGGTGCGTATGCATAGGCAATCATGATCAGTTTCGACAGCAGCATTTCTTACTTTTTTTTAGGGATTAGGGGAAAAGAAGCATTTCACTTTTTTTTTTTGAAGGGGCATTTCTTGCTTGCTGTTGGGCCGCCAAAAGGAAACAAAGGAATGGGGGGAGTTGCTCTGCTCCTAAACAAGCCCAGCCCAATCTACGGCCCGGTATCGTGCTCCCTAATAAAAACTAGGGGGCAATCTCAACCGTGGAAGCAGCCCCGCGCGCCCCATCCCGCCGTCCACGCTCCCATCACCCGTCATCCCCTGTCCTCTTCTCCATCCTCCCGCCCGCGCCTTCACCGATTCACGCCGGCGTCTGCGAGGCGGCTAAACCCTAGCTAAACCCCCGGAAGCAGCAGCCGCCGCCGGCGCCAGCAGGCAGGAGCGGCGCCAGGATGAGGAAGAAGGTGGACGAGCGCATCCGCACGCTGATCGAGAACGGCGTGCGGCAGCGGCAGCGCTCCATGTTCGTCATCGTCGGCGACAAGTCGCGCGACCAGATCGTCAACCTCAACTACATGCTCACCAAGTCCCGCGTCAAGTCGCGCCCCTCCGTCCTCTGGTGCTACCGCGACAAGCTCGAGATCAGCAGGTGATGGTGATTCCCTTGCGACTGGCTGCGTCTTTCTCCACTGCACGGCTTGCTTTACTTAGGGGCAATGGCTAATTGCTAGCTAGCTAAAGATTAGCCAAAATAGCTCTAGTGCATCCAACAGGAGAGCTGCTAATAGGCGGGCTGTTTTTTTAGCCAAGTCATCAACTAGTTATTAGCCAACTAGCTAGCCAACAATAGCTAATTTGGGCTAATTTTTAGCTCCAACTAGTAATTTAGCCATGTGACCCTTAACTTGCTGCTCGGTTGGTGAATGAATTGGCTGAGATGACGCGGCTTTGCATTGTGCAGTGCTGTATTTACTTACTTCCCTACTTGTCCTCCATTTCATCCTGTACCATAGTCACAAGAAGAAGCGCGGCAAGCAGATCAAGAAGCTCATGCAGCGGGGTCTCCTGGACCCTGAGAAGGCCGACCCGTTCTCCCTCTTCATGGAGACCTCGGACATTACGTACTGCCTCTACAAAGACTCTGAGCGGGTCCTTGGTAACACGTTCGGCATGTGCATACTGCAGGTTCTGCCTGAAGCTTCTCTTCTATTAGATTTGGTTGAGGCTGCCATCTTCGGATACCCTGTTGCTGAATTTTCTTTGTTGGTGATGCTTCAGGACTTTGAGGCGCTGACGCCTAACCTTCTTGCACGGACCATTGAGACAGTTGAGGGTGGTGGTTTGATAATCCTGCTGCTCCGTTCGCTGTCCTCGCTCACCAGCCTCTATACAATGGTCATGGTGAGTTTCATTTCCCCTCTGCATTTTACTTCTCTTTCACCCATACACACTCAATTAAGTAAGGAACTCGATAGTTTCAATGGTTTTTTTGGTTACATGCTGCCTATTAAGAATGAAGAATCTTTACACCACCTGCACCATGCCGCATTCATGCTGAATTAGATTTTTGAGTTTGGTTCTTTCTGTGCCAACAGGATGTCCATGAAAGGTTTCGGACGGAGTCTCATACTCAAGCGGCCGCAAGGTTCAATGAGAGGTTCTTGCTGTCTATAGCATCATGCAAAGCATGCGTTGTGATGGATGATGAGCTTAACATTTTGCCGATATCATCTCACATGAAATTCATACAACCAGTTACAAACAATGAGGTATGGGTGCTTAATTCCATTCCTTTATTGGTATGTTAAGCATTCCTTTTTTTTTCCCAAAAGGACTTTTATCCTATGATGAATGGCTCTGCTGAGTTTTTCAATTTCTGGTGAATATCTTGGAGATTTTATTTTTGTAAATCATTCATTTGATTCCTCTGCAATGTGCATATTTTTATCATGTGGCTAGGATTCTGAGGGATTGTCGGAACGGGAGAGGGAGTTGAAAGACCTCAAGGATCAATTTCGTGAAGACTTTCCTGTTGGTCCTTTAATTGGGAAGTGCTGCACAATGGATCAGGTGCAGTTTGATGCTGATTCTATCAATATTTTCACAAAAAACAAAATTGTGCCATATGTTGAAACTTAAAGTCACTTGCAGGGTAAAGCTGTCATCAACTTTCTTGACTCTATTTTGGACAAGTCCCTGAGGAGTACGGTTGCTTTGCTTGCTGCTCGTGGACGTGGTAAATCAGCAGCCCTTGGTCTTGCCATTGCTGGAGCCGTAGCAGCTGGGTAAAGCTCAACCCAATGGAATATCGAGTCGAATGTGATAATCTTCTTAGTGCTAATTGTTTGATTTCTTAGGTATTCAAATATATTTGTCACAGCTCCAAGTCCAGAGAACTTAAAAACTCTGTTTGACTTTGTGTGCAAGGGAATAAATGCATTGGAGTACAAGGTGCTTTTCTGCTATTTGGTTCTGTTGTTAAAGTGTAGCTGTGTTCTTTACATGTGCTTTTAATTTTTTAATGCATCTTCTTTCCTCTTTCAGGAGCATTTGCATTATGATGTGGTGAAGAGTGCTGATCCAGAACTGAAGAAAGCAACAGTTCAAATAAATGTCTATAAGCAACATCGTCAGACAATTCAGGTAATTACTTGATTGCTTGCCAAGCGTACCATTTGTGTTTGATAATCCTATCCAACGCACCCAGCAAGATGCTCCATCCTGAAGCTCACTTTGCAGATAGGATGGAAACCGACTTCAGCTCATGTGAACCTTTCCCTGTGAAATTTAGGGGCTGGTTCCCATTTTGGAGGGCTTAAATTTTATTACTTAGTCTCAAGTTTTGTCAGTGAGGGCAAACAATAATTTACTTCTCACGTGTTGTCAAATAATAACTTGTTTAGATGCTGTTTAAGCAAGTGCAATGGACATTTTAACTATTGTGATGATGATCATTATGGACCATAGTAGTGGTGTTTCTGTTATTAATTGTTAGAGGCAGAAGGAAGTTCAAGATTAAGCTTATGCGGTTAATTGGATGGTTAGGTGTGAACTTACACTGAGATTGTTGGGTGTAGAATAGAAAGCAAATTGATTCAGTTTTAATTACTCAAGATATAATTTTTATGGTTACCTGCTGCCTGGTTGATATTATGGTTTCCTATGGTATCTGCTTTATTCGTTTGGCAATCAATAACATAAAAATGCTAGTATCGTCTTATTATCTTTGCATCTCATATGATTGTGGAGTATACACTTGTAGTGCTAACTTGAACAATTGATCACTAGTTCGTTATGAGTCTAGAAATATGTATCCTATCATTGAATAATGTAAATGGTGAAAGAATAGGTTTACGTAAATCAAAATACTAGTAACATGGTGGCTGGGCACGAGTAGTAGTAACAGCCAACCGAGGTTCAAATCCTGTCTTGGAAAAAAAATCCTCTTGCTGTGCCTCCCCTAAGAAATAGTGGCAGGGTGCTGGCCTGTGGTAGTGGCACAGTCCTGGTGGGGGGGGGGGGTAGTGCAGTGGTCGCCAGCCCAGGTTAAGGTGCGGTTCTATTGGGTGAGGCCAGGGTTTGAGAATTTTCTTAGCCGGTTTGGCTGAGGTTTCTGGTTTCTTAGTGCAAAACCGTGGGGGCAGTCTTCCCCACACTGGTCGAGTTTTTTTATTGTGCAATGTAAATTATTATTTCATTCCAATGGGAAAATGCATCATCCCTGCAAAGCTTATATTTCTCCATCTATTTTGAACTAATGTACCTATGAAGAAAACTGCTTTGCAACTACTCACCTTGCTTAGTATGAGTTTACCTTGCTCTTAGAGTTGCTAATGTCTGCAGTATTTGAAACCAAATGATCATGGAAAGCTTTCTCAAGTTGAACTCCTTGTTATTGATGAAGCTGCTGCTATTCCATTACCAATTGTTAAGTCCATGCTTGGTCCATACCTTGTTTTCCTCTCTTCGACTGTCAATGGGTATGTTTTCAGTTACTTTATATGGTATTGGTATCATAATTCAGTCATGGATGTAATCGACCATGATGATTTTGTGTTGTAGGTATGAAGGTACAGGTCGATCATTGTCCCTGAAGCTTCTCCAGCAACTAGAATCCCAAAGCCAGCCATCTGCTCAATCTAATGGATCTAATTCCAGTAAGAGTCATTTATGTTTTCAATTTCAGTGTATTACTTTTTGGAAGAAATCTCGATTTTTCTTGTTTTGCATTTATAGTTTACTTTGTTTTGTCATGTAGGTAGGCTCTTTAAGAAAATTGAATTGAACGAATCTATTAGATATGCCTCTGGTGACCCTGTTGAGACCTGGCTTAATGGATTACTTTGTTTGGACCTTGCAAACTCCATTCCAAATATCAGCAAGTAAGCATCATCCGAATACCTACTTTTTTGCTGTCCAAATTCGCAGTATTTCAAAAAAAAGAATTATGGTCTCTTCTTAGGCTGCCTCACCCAACAGAATGCGATCTTTACTATGTCAACCGGGACACACTTTTCTCATATCACAAGGAGAGTGAAATATTTTTACAGGTACAGACCAACGACATTCCTTTTTGCATTCTTCATTCATATATTTGGAAAATTGGGCTGCTAATATCTAAAACAATAATATAAATTGAAGGAAAAATGTATTTCATCTTCCTAAATGGATACTGGTCTCATTATTTTCAGCGGATGATGGCACTTTATGTTGCTTCCCACTACAAAAATTCGCCTAATGACTTGCAATTAATGGCGGATGCACCAGCACATCATTTATTTGTATTGCTTGGTATATGGACTGACCTCTTGCCATTATAGATATTCAATATGATACTATTGTTGTTCAGTACTTACTTGTGTTTCCATGTTTGATAGGCCCTGTTGATGATACCAAAAACCATCTCCCTGATATCCTGTGTGTAATCCAGGTTCTGATAACTTTTTTGAATTAATCTCTTATTTTTGAAATTTGCTCCTGGCTCTTCTCATTGTTGTCTTAGAGCAGCACTGGTTGCATCGATTCATTGCCACCGTACAGACATGGTATAAAAAGTTACTCTAGGGTGATCATTCCACAAGTAGTCCCCACAACAAGATTAAGCCTAAAGAAAATAGTGCAACATGTCTTTAAGAGCACCCGCAGTGTTGGGTACGATGAGGGTGCGATACAATAAATGCTGCTATAGAACCCAGGTCTATACACTGCGTGGCCGGTTCGATGGAGCACCGGGTTTCCTTCCTCACCCTTCTTCTCTCTCCTTCAGTTGCTCCTCGCGCCGAACAGAGGAAGAGTCCCCCTCGCCATGGAGGTGTTGTCCTGTTGCGCTCCCGCCGCCGCCGATAGCCTCACTCCCGCCGGGTGCCGGCTCCGAAGGCCACTCATGCACAACATCCTCCACGCACATGACACACAGGCAGACGGAGGCCGGGGGCGAGCGCTCGCGCCGGATCTGGGGCTGGCATCGTCGGATTAGGAGACGGGGGTGGTGGATCCGGCGCGTGCTGGCCGCCGTCGGCGGCGACGAGGAGCCGGACGCTGCACGCAAGGAAGAACTCGTCGTCACCTTCGCGCCTGCATTCGTGGTGCTGGCTGTCTGCTGCTGCTGCTGCTGGCGTCATGGCCGGCGGCGCAGCCCGTGCTGCTGTTGCTGGCGAGGATCTCCACCAGGCTGCGGCACACCTGCGACGCGAGGCGCGTGTATCTCCACCAGGCTGCCGCCGGCGCGAAGCTAGTGCCAAGGGGCGGCGGAGAAGGCGAGCACGGCGGCGGCGTTTTTTCTCTCTCCCTGGGGCGGTGCGGTAGTTGGTGTCTGAAGAAACAGGGGATAGGGAAGAGGTAGTTGGGAATCGGTTCATTGTTTATTGGCGTGGGCCCACACTCTAGAACCGACCCGGTTCCATACATTGCCGGTAGATTATCAGGTGATGTCCAATCAACTGGGGGACCCAACTAAGGCTCGACCCCGGTACTCTACACTGCGGATGCTCTAAGTAGCCCTATGGAAAGCCTCGGCAGCCTAAATATAATATTCAATGCGCTTGCACCAACTCATAAACAAGAGCTGGTTCTTCTCTCGCCTTTTCATGCTTCAAATACTCCAGTAATTTTATTCGGTATGGTCTGCTTCCACGTCAGCTTGGCTCGCTTTTCACTGCCACTGGAGAAGCCTTTGGGTTCTTCAATTGTACAGCATGTGGTCACATGAACCATGGCACATATATGCATAATATTTCTTCTAACATAGACACCATGGTGCACCAGTACTTAGTATTTTTACTATATGTCACTGACCTAATTGACTTTTGTTTGGTCAATTCTTTTTGTGTCACCATGAGAATTAGCATTTTTAGCTGTTGGCTTCAGTCTAAGCTATTCTAATCAAGCACCAAAGCCACTAAAAAGTTTCATATTCCACCACACACTGTTCAGTTTGATATTGTTCTTGACATTAGATTTGTCTGTGACCTATTTTAAGGTTATTTCATACCATATGCAATTATGCATCATGTAATACAGAAATATTATATATATATGTAAGATTTTAATTTGTATTTTCAGGTTTGTTTGGAAGGACAAATATCTCGAAAGTCAGCTATGAAAAGCCTAAGTGAGGGCCGTTCACCTTCTGGCGATCAAATACCATGGAAATTTTGTGAACAGTTCCAAGACAATGTATTTCCAAGTCTCTCAGGGGCTCGTATAGTGCGAATTGCTGTCCATCCTAGCGCCTTGAGGGTACATTCTTTTTACATTTATTTGTGACTTGGTTTACATTCATTGACAATTTGACATCATCCTATATATCATTCTATGTTCTTTGCCTAATGTAGCTTGGGTATGGTTCAGCTGCTGTGGACCTTCTAACAAGGTACTCTTCTTCACACTGCTTCAGTTTGTATCCTTCTGGCATATAGTGATTACCGGTGCTTTGCTTCTGATTCTAAATTTTACTCTTCTTAACACTGCTTTACATTGCAACTGATATATAGGGAATATTGGTGCTTCGCTTTTGATTCTAAAGTAAACACAACCCTTATAGTCTTAACCATTGCTGTGATGTCCAAATCCCCCTGATTTCCTGTATTAAATGTTTTCCAGCCATAGTGGCACTTGTTCACCCATGTGCAACTTTTGTACAGAAGTGTTTTTCTTGGAAATATATTCATAATTTCTCTGCGTCACATTGTCTGAAAAGGACTGATAACTGAATTACCTAATATAATTATAGCTGTTTTTAGTTTATGTGACCGCAACCTTTTTTTAAAAAAAAAATTGAAGGTACTATGAAGGCGAAATGATAAATTTTGATGACGATGAGGAGGAAACAGAAGAGCCTGAAGTGAAAATTACTGAAGCTGCAGAGAAGGTTAGAATGGAAAGCTGTTTGTACTCAATATTACGCTCAAATGTTTTCATTCTTATATCACAGAAATTGAAAATAGCTCTAACTAAGCTTACAAAGGAACTTGGATATATTTCACATACCTTTTATTACAATTGCTAGTTGCTTTTAACTTCTGCGAACCATACAGCACTAACTAGGGAATTATTGGTATATCCACTACCATTACAGCTAAAATATTTGGTAAAAAAAATAACATGTTTTCATTTGTTTTCTACTGTATAATATGGACTGTTCGATTGTTTACCAGATGGTCCAGGCGTATAGCTATCAATACAGCCTTTTCTATTTTGGATATATTTAGTTCAGTCACATTCCTTTACTTTGTCCATTTTTATGCTAGTTTCATTCTCGATTTTGAGTTAAACAATGCACTTGTTGAATGATCTCAATTATATGTTGATTTTTTTGTATTAGCCTCATGAAATTTATGAATAGTGAATTTGTTATATGCACTTCCCTTGGATATTTAGCATTACATATACTCTTCTGTTTGATTGTATTACCAACTATAGCATTATTATTCTTATGCTGGCAAATAGAGCCGTAAAAAGGATTTAACATATATTCCCTCCGTCCCAATATATAAGGTGCAACCACCTCTGGTTCAAAGACCAAGAAAACACATTTAATCCTCTCACAGCACTTACTGTATCGATGTACGTGTCTAGAGAGAGCACGCCTTATATTGTGGGACAAGAATAAAAAGTAGTTACGCCTTATATATTGGGACGGAGGGAGTAATAAATATGTTATCACTTGAGTCTACATTGAAACAGTACTTTTCCTTACTGGCATAACAACTATTAACTTGGTATATGTTGTTTCAGGCTTCACTGCTAGAAGAGAACATAAAACCTAGGGCACATCTTCCGCCACTCCTTGTTCCTCTTCGTGGTCGTCGTCCTGAGAAGCTTCATTATCTTGGCGTATCTTTTGGACTAACACAAGAGCTTTTCCGCTTTTGGCGGAAGCACAACTTCTATCCGTTCTATGTTGGCCAGATTCCAGTAATGATATCTAACCAGACTTGCCATAGCAGATTTACAGAACTTGGTGTTTCACCTTCTGTTGTGCTTATTGCTATTTCTTTTTTCTTTTTTCCAGAGTGCTGTCACTGGTGAGCATACTTGTATGGTGTTGAGGCCCTTAAATAGTGATGACATTGAAGTTAGTGAGTCAAACAAATGTGGATTTTTGGATCCGTTTTACCAAGGTATTAATTTTTCGTGTTTTGTCGATCTCATTTACATGTCTAGCTGAAGCTGCTTAGTGTGCTTTACCTCAAGTTCAGTAAAAAAACTGGGCTAATCTTCCTATTCTTAGATACACAGATGGTGTTTTGTATTTCTTACATCAATTCTTTTGCGCAAAAGGCTTATTTTTGGTGATCTAGCTAAATTTAAAAGGTATGTTCAGATTTCAGACAAAGATTCAGGCGGCTTTTGGGAACTTCTTTCCGGCATCTCAATTTTAAGCTTGCAATGAGGTATGGACATTCAAATCACCTTAGCGCAGTAAATTTTCTGCATCTAATTTTTTGTTTTTGTATATTTTCTAGTGTCTTGGCTTCGAAGATTAATTACTCAAACCATGAGTCTTCAGAATACGATAATAGTAGCATCTCAAAGTTATTGGGAGACATGCTATCGCCACATGACATGAAACGGCTAGAAGCATATTCAAACAATTTAGTCGATTATCATCTGGTAAGAAACACAATTATCCAATCCAGAAGATAAGGTGTATGTAGTTTTGATGCATTTGCATGTTTTCTTGGTGTGCTGTGAAAATAATTGTCTTTTGCATCTAAAAGACTAAAACATTACTCCAAATAACGTGTTTGGTATTCCAGATTCTGGACCTTGTACCCATCCTTGCACACCAGTATTTTTCGGAGAGGCTTCCAGTGTCATTGCATGGTGCTCAAGCAGCTGTTTTGTTCTGTATGGGTCTGCAGGACAAGGACATAGGCACTGTAAAGGTGAGCTCATGTTTAATCTAAAGCAAGTCCAAATTACTTGGCATTCTCATCAAGATTTCTCACAGCTGTTCTCTAATTTATTTAATCACAGGAAGAACTTGGAATAGAAAGGGAACAGGTTCTATCAAACTTCATCAAGACAATGAAGAAGTTATATGGTTACCTTCATAACATTGCAGGAAAAGAAATTGAAGCAACCTTACCTCGACTGAAAGAGGTGATGAAATATATTTAGTTTCTTTCTATAAATTTGTATCCATAAAACAGTGCATGCTAGCTAGTGCATTACAGCAGTCATGTATGACCATACTCTGGAACACCTTTCTTTTTTCTTCAACTTTCGTGATTTACTTTGCTCATACTTTGTTGCTATACCCAGATTCAAATGCCCCCTCTTAGCAAATCAATGGACGAGGACCTTGCAGAAGCAGCCAAGGAAGTTGAGGTGAGAATTCAAAATGCCATCAATAAATAATACTAATAGTTCTGAGCTTGGTACTAAGTAAAAAGGCAAGTAAAAAAGGATGACCAAAGAATTCCATGAACCTTGAGGGACCCTAATTAGATGCATATACTTAGTTGATACTAAAATAGGTATTATTTTTTTCTAAAATAATACCTTTTTCAGATTTTGGCTGTCAGGGTGTTTACTAAAATAGGTGTTTTCAAGAAACCAGTGGAGAGCCAGGTTTTGGCTGTCCTGTGCACAAAATTGAATTCTAGCTTCAGTACAGCTACAATTGTGTATATGAATTTGATCTACTCTCTCATATAAAGAGGCAATCATGCCAGCTAGTTTTTTTGACTGGTCTGTAGGCATTGCTTTCATGAAACCAAGCATGTAGGTTTTTCCCCTTATTGACGCTTCTGTCAACGCCGTATGGGCAAAATCTCAGGAACAGAGAAGAGCCGCAAATGAAGCTCCTGTGGACCCAGAGATTCTGCAGAAGTATGGAATTGATGACGACAATGAGATTGAGAAGGCCCTGCAGAACACCAAGGTGTCTGCAAGCGGCATCATCAGTGTGAAGTCTAACAAAACAAAAGCAGACAAGAAAGAGAAGCACAAGGAATCAGGCAAGTCAAAACGGAAAGGAGCGGACGGTGGCAGATCCGAGTCAAAAAAGAAGAGGTCTTAGACTTAAGGAATTCCCTTGAAATTGGGTCTGTCACACAGCTGACCTTCTTTGTCCTGGAGCTCTGGTCCAGCGAGAAATACCATCGTCAGAGCCTCAGGAGGATGCCTTTTATATCTGAAAGGAAAGGAGATACCTGGTAGAGGTGGATTGAACGACGTGGCCAGGGTTTGGACTTCTGATGAAGTTCCAATGACTGGTCGCTGTCCGCAAATTTTGATGTAACATTTCTTAGTAGAATATACTCTTATTTTTTGCTGTATCCTGACAATCATGAAGTTCATTTTTGTTGGAGAAAAGAGTTCCTAGTTTGATCAACTGCTCATGTTCCTAACCTGTGCGGCTGTGCCTGATACCTATGGTGTGGTTTTTGAGGTAGACGAGTGACGTGTGTGGCAAGAGTGCAAGATTGAATATTGCAATTGTATGTAGTTGTTGTTTGTAAGCAGCAGCAACAAACGTGAAGCTTGATCGATAATTTGTGATGCCAGAGCAACATGTCGATTGTCGATCGAATGACCGCTCGGTGGCACACAGGGTGTCAGGGTGCAATGTTCAACGTGCACCATCATTTCTCTTTTGCACCAAGAAGCGACAAAACACACCCTACGAGTGCACTGCCACCTGAGCTCACTTGCATCAAACACTAAAGACCCTCAAGGCCACAAATCAAAAGCACTGCACCAACACTTCCTGGCCGTTCCGAGAGCCGAACCCCAGTATATTTGAGCTCACTTGCATTAAACTGTTTTGTTTACATCAGATGCGTGTATCGCGTGACAGCACGCGTGTCTGGGGTTTGGCTTCAGATGCCAAATCGCCCAGAGCCGAGTCAACATTACCAAATTGAAGCACCCGTATATCCTGTCTAGTCAATGATCTTCTGGTCCCAAAAAGAGAACGCAACCGAAACAATCGACATACAAGGATAGGATAGCAAATGTTTTACGAGCAATGCACCCACCCACAGGCCGCAGCATTACCACAATCACACATATACATCTGAGAAAATGCCAACTTCTGCATAGTGCTCATCTAAGTGCATAGCAAAAATTATGTATCTAAAGAAGCCAAAACATCTTATAATTTAGAATGGATGGAGTGGCAGATAGCAGTTTGCAGCCTTATTAGAGACAGAAACCAGATGAGGCTGGCTGTAAGTTCTAGCCGAACATATGACTGTTTTTGGAGGAATCATGTCATAACATTTAAGACATATTACATAGATTTGGAATATCAATCCCAGGAAACAGTGTTGACATAAGAATTAAATTAACAAAGTGACTCGGACAATCTATCCCTTTCTCCTGGAAAGGAGTACTGTCCCTAGTTCCAATCCGGTGCTAGATATCAAGAGACCATGACTCTTTGAAGAGGGACCAACCAACGGTGATACCCAATGTACAGAACAACATTCCACATCTCTCATAACTTGTGGTGGACATATTAGGCTCAAAAACAACAGATTTTTTAATTACTTCACCTCCATAAATAGCCTCCACTCCAACTTTGAGTTCTCCAATAAATTCCACAGAAACGACCTGTCTTGTAAGCTGAATCACACCAGCATCATTGATAGGCATTCTTTCACCTCTGGAATCTAGAAGAGAGATCTCCATTTCAGGGATACTGGCTGTGCCGGTAGAGATTCGTCCAGGGACATCATCTGGCCATGATCCATCAATAACTTGAACGCTTATAGTAGCCTCAACTGAGTGGAGCAGTACTGCAAATGTGAACTCAAGGTTGCTACGTTTGCCACATAAGTGAAATATAGTTATGGGTGGAGGATGCCCAACATGACTGACAGAATGATGTGTTTTTAAAACATCAAAGACAAGCACTTTATCTTCGGACTCACTTTCACCCTTTGCTTTCAGTTGAACTTCAAATGCAACCGGATCAAGTATCACAACTGCATGAGATGGGCCTGTTAACAACAAAAGCGGATCCTGCAAGCATCACCATTATTAATCAATCATCACTCTTCCTCTATCAACGATAACACAAAGTAATCCCTAGGGTACATGCAGGGGTGAACCTATGTGCGTTTAACAGGGTCAGCCGACCTGTATAAATTTTGGCAAATCATATATAGATTCACCATTTTTGCTAGTACATTTTCGTTTGATGATCAATGGAGTTGACCCCTGTGATTTTCATGCCAGGCTTCGCCCTTGGATACACACACGTATATAAACAACCCCTTACCAAGGAAAATAATAGAAAGTAATCGGTCACATTTTGATTTAGTAAGGGTCTACTAACTCTTTTTCTGAAAATACTAGCAAGAAGTGTCTGATTTGTTCCAAGACTAACTAAATGACATGTTCATTACAACATCACAACAAAATAAATAATTACATGGTACCTCTTCAGTTATGGTTAAGCAGTTGTCCCTGGCACGGTGGAAAATAAAGTTGCGTCTAGGATCCATGGAGTCCCTGATAGCCATCAAGCCATATACGTGCAGTGGCCAGTGGACGCCGCCTTCCTCTTTGAGCTCGCAAACCTTGACAGAAAATAACTCCAATCCTTCCTCCACGTGAGCAGATCTTGGGATGGGCCCAAACGTATAGCGCATGGGTGGCATAATAGCTAAATAAGGATTCCATTAATTAATTAATATACAGAAGGTGAATTAAATCTCACTTGTGCTTTGAGATTTGCAGTTTTACGAATGTATACATACAAGAGATCACAATAATTTGTAACTATTAGAGATATATGTATAGTCTAACTCATATTACAAGTTATATGATAGTAATATAGTTAGTAACTATATATCATATAACCTAAGGAAAAACTAGTACGCTTGTAACACCTTTCCCAGTGGTCACGATAAAAACAATTAAATTTGTTGTGAACACAAAATGACAAAACAAGCATATCATTTTTTTTTAACGACTCAACAATAGGCAGTCCCAATATTCAACAACAATATACTTGCATCAATTAGTTCACTAGACAGCAATCCCCATCATCTCCATACAATATATCAAAGAACTTGTGTCCTCGAAGGAACCTGAACGCTTGCCATAACACCTTTCCCAGTGGTCACGATAACAGACGATCCCCTCGTCTTCACTCTTCTCGTCATTGGCCTCACTAATCATAGGCGTCTTCGTCATGGCCTTCCTCACGCTCCCCTTATCATCAAATCCCAGCATCGTCGCTATCTCGCAGAAAGCATTCAGATCCAACCTGATTTTGAAACCTGGGAGGGCCCGATGAATATCTGGCGAAAGGACCGACGAAGACACGAGCTCCTGGCGTGCGACGGTGTGAGGGCGACGCGAGGTGATGGCGCGGAGACGGCTGTCGGCGCGCGGCAGGGGAAGGAGGCGTCCTCTGGGCTGCGTCAATCCGAGGAACCCGCGAGGACTAATTCTGCCGTGGACCCTGAAACCACGTAAATTTCCTTTCCCACACATATCCAAAGTCCAACTCCGATCGATGCAGGTAATCCAAGGTCTCTACGATTCCGGGGCGCGCTTCCCTGTGCGGAGGAGGTTGAGGTCCCCCAGCGCTAAAGGTCTTTGTCACACGGGGCCTCAGCCATCTCGCGGCTGCGGCACATGCATCTCGTCGCCCTTCCGCGTGCCGCGTCGTCCACCTGAGAGGATCGAATGGCTCGACCTAGTGGAGAGCGGGGCACACGCCAAAGCATCCGGCCGCATCAGTGACGAGGTGGAATGTGGAAACGTCCATGGAGAACGAGGACCAAGGACGCGCGGCCTTGACGGCAATCAGCATGGTAAGCGAGCGCACGGCCACGTAACTTTGGCTTTGCTACGGCGACGACAGGCAAAGCGTCGACAACACTACAACGACTTGTCGGACCACGTGTGACTGGCTGCCCACGCCGCGCGCAAAGCACGGTACGGTGCTGCCGAGCAGCAGCTGACCGAGGGGTGGCCGGCGCATCCGAGGGCCGTGGCGGCATGGCAGGGGCAGGAGGCAGAGCTGCCGCGGCTGTGGCACCTGGTCCGCGTAGTGATCTCACGTATAGTTGATTGAGTTGGAACCACGAGATTGACTAGCGTAATGGTTGGAGAAACTGCATAGAGCGAGCTCACCGCGCGCGCTGCTGTCCATGACGATGGCGCTCGCAGCCCTGGCCCCGATCGAGCCCCGAACTCTCCGTACCGTCCGAGAGCTCGCCGCATCGCTCTCTGCTGGCTGCCGCACTGGCCGCGCACGCTCGGTGCAAGTGCATCACTCTGCGACGGTCGCGCTCATCACTCACCTTGGTCCAAGCCCACGGCGCCCTTTGCGCCGACCGCGAGCTCGCGTGTCAATTCTCAGTAAAATCGAGATAATTAGATAACGTGTTGGGGGAGCAACCTCCGCCAAGACCCCCCTACGTAGCTCCGCGGCCCAAGCAGAGGCCAAGACATACAAGTATACCGTATAGCCTCCGGAGACCTTCGCCAAAGTATTTCCACCCTGGCGAAGGTCGTTGCGCTCCTCTCAGCGATTCAGCGAAGGTACGGCTAACCTTCGCGGCTGCGTGTTTTCATTCATATGCCTCGCAGGTAAGCAGCATGCCGATGAGTTCACCTGAGACCTTCGCGACGGTGTGCAAGGTCCCCTGAGACCCTCGGAGCGGTTGCCCAATGCGCGCAACGCCAAAGACAATGGGCAACCTCCGGACGGTTGCGTAGGAAGTCGCCACAAGGCGGCGTCGATGGCCCGACACGTGGCGGCATCGGAGGCCTGACACGGGGAAACCGCGGTGGTCCGACACTTGGCGTTCTAGGATAGGTGTCTCCAATTCGGCTGTGTACCAAAATACCCCTGTTGGGGCCCACCTGTAGTGTAACAAGGGTTGTAACCCTAACGTAAAAAGCACATGACCCTTGGTATGACCTATAAATACCAGGGGCATGTCATGTGTAAAGGAGAGGACCTTGGCATTTTTAGTTCCAATTAATGCAAATTTTTGGATGGAGTCCCATTCACACTAGCCCCACTTAATGCTTGTTTGAACCTCACACTCTATCTGGGAAACCTTCGCCCTCCTCCTCCGGATCCCGGCGAAGATAGATGGCAAGTGTTTATACCAACATAACGGTACACATCTCAATCTGCTGCACGGTGCCAAGGTGCAGCAGATTGAGAATTGGCATATTGGCATGTTATCGTCTTGCAGTTCCTCTTTTGTTTTTCATCAGTCCTATTGCTCAGTACAAGGGTGGCTGCATCAGCTGGTCCGATTTCTCATGGTTCAGAGAGGAAAGCCTGGCTCATCCTGGCATGGGTCAGCACCGTGGCTCGAACCTCACCCTAGGTTCGGCCGCCAATCTGATTGTCTGCGAGCAGGCCAGGCGAGCCCAGTTCTCCGGCGGCTACAACCTCACCTTCTGGAGCCACCTCCGGTTCGGGGTCCCGTCGTCCATTGTCGTCACGGCGATTGGGCTGCTCATCGTCATCAGTTACCGATGAAGCAGCTCAGGGCAGAAGAGCATAGTGTACAAGAAGCAGGATGGATAGAAATCTATTTTTCCAATAAGAAGTACTACTGACTTGTTAATTAGGCTTGGTCTATAACTCAAATGTGTATCAGTAGTTCAATACGTTTATGTCTCCGTATCGTATGTGCTCTTCTAGTAAGAGCAGAGCAAAGCAAAGCAGAGACGAGGTTGTGAGGGCTGGCGGGGCAACCGATAGCAAGAACACGACACGACCCACCGGTCGCACTGCTAGCAGAAAACGCGAGGCGCGCAGGCCGAGGTGGGCGTGTGCGGTTGTGCGTCGAACGCCTGGGGCCTGGCTGCTGGTCGGAAATATCAACATGCACACGTCTCAACATGCTGCTGCGGCGGCGGCGAGTTGTGGAGGCTGTTGCAGGCTCTCCGATAGTCCGATAGGATGTGAAAAGCATGGCCTTGATATAAGCGATCACGTTGTCTATTGTAAAAGTCTAGATATTTATACTAAAGGTTTAAAAAAATAAAACTTTGTTCCAAAGTAGTACATCACTAATGAGCATTGTCCCAAATTTTGAGATTCAAACAATTTATGTAAAATTTCATATGAAAAAAAATAAATTTTACGGACCCTAAAATTTTGTCCTCTAGTGGCTGAAATTTGGTTTTTTTCATATGAATTTGTATTTTGAATCTCAAATTTTGGTACAATGCCCATCTAATAATGCACTATTGGTGTGTAAAGTTTTAAATTTTATTAAAACTTTTAAGTATGAATATATAGATTTTTGAAGTAGACTCTACATTCGCTTATATCAAAGGCATTTTCGTTCTACCGATAGGATGTGTGTGAGCAGCTCTGCATCCATTCCTGGTCAGCAACCGGCAATGGAGGATGACAGGAAGCAGGCGAGGGAACGGGAGAACAGGCAAAGCCGAGACACAAAAGAATGGGCAGAGCACATCGTGGTCCATGTAGGGCTCCTGGGTATAAAGGAGAATGAGAGAGAATCTAAGAAGAAATTGTAAAACCGCCTCAGCTCTGTTGGCTCTGTCATTCAGAGTCGGAGGTGCTCATCAAGGTAGAGTTTACATATATGTATTAATATGGACGAGTGTATGTGTGTTGTGAGTGTCCATATTGTACCATGTAATTTCTTTTTTAAAATATCCCCTTGCTACTCGTGTGTTCTCTCTTATGATCCCTTCCATGCTTCTTTTTCCTCAAGCCATATAGCTAACAATCTGCTGGCCAGTTAGGTTAAAATGCCATGACAACGTGGCATGTTTAAGAAAAAATAGAGGACCAATTTACAAGATTCGCTGAAGTATCGATTTGGTTAGCTATATTGATATTTAGAGTCATTTTCTTTTCTTTTAGATATCCAAATTTACTTCCCAAAATGAGCAATCTAAGGACCAGTAGGCCTATATCATTATCCAGAGTGTGTGCGTGAGCGCACACAACGGGTGTAGCCTGTTAAAAGGCCCTTGTTTGGTTTTGATAATTGAGCGACAACTTTAGGTGGACTAACATGTGTGATGGTTGAGATACTGTAAGTGCAATCAAGCCCTAATGTGGGTTTTGGCGTTGATGACCACTAAATTAGGGAACTAATGAGACTTATTGAGATGACAAGAAGGCATTGAAATACGGAAGATTGATGTACAGGTTGGAGGGGTCCCCGTTTCTAAAAAGAGGCTTTGCCGAATTCAAAGAAGGTTTAAATTCATTTTCGGTTTGAATTTGAGTTTAGGAAAAGCCGTACTATCAAGAGGGATCCTAAGGTTGTTAGTCAAAAGTGTTACCAAATGCTCAATCCTTAAACACCAACCTCATCCGGCCACCAAAACAGCTAGCCAATCACTCAAATCCATCTTCTTGTTTTGGGGGGGGGCGGTGCCGCGCCTATAAGTGACCGTTGGGACCCGGGGGTATTTATACCCATCCGTCGGCCCACTCACTTACCTCTTCGTCTACCTCGCGACATATCCATTGGAAGAACACCAGAAGCTCTCTCTCTCACCCTCCATTGCTCCCCTTAAGCTCCCAACTCATTCCCATCAAATCCACCACGGATTCTTGAGCAAAAGGGCAGCAAACTTCGATTGGAGAGTGGATCCACTGATTCCCACTGTCAAAAGAGCATTTGGTGCACGTTTGGCCGGCGCCCTAGGGTTTGTTACTCTTGGAGCTTTGCTTCTAGCCGGCTAGGCGTCGCCCTAGAGCTGCCAACTCGTGTGGCTGCCTAGGGAGGTTTGTAACCTCACCCCAATACTAAGAAATCACCCCTCATCTCAAGAGTTCACTCTCTTGACTTGAGACCGAGGAGAAAGCTAGCCTTAGTGGTGAGCTTCAAGTCGTGGACTTCCTCAACAACGTGGACGTAGGCAGCCTTTGTGGCGAATTTGAACCACGGGTTAAATACTTGTGTCACCTTGTGCCGTTTGGTTTCTATATTCATACTTGTTGTTGAGGTGTTTTCTAGGGTTTGAGGTCGATCTACTTCCTACTTCCTCTTGAGTTGTGTTTGGCTCTTGTTACGTACTCTGCGGGTGTAGGAAGCTTGGAGAGCAAGCTGGGTAAACTTGTTTACGCACAGATTTTGAATTACACTCTATTCATTTACGTCGCATAGCGCGGCGGTGCCGCGGGTACGGCCAGGCAAAGTGCCGCGCCTTTTGACCGACAGCGGTTCGAAGAAATTTTGTTGCAGGCCTATTCACCCCCTCTAGGCCGTTTTACTCTTCCGAGAGATCCTACAAGTGGTATCAGAGCCTCGTTGCTTCGTATACGCTTAACCGCGTGAAGTATGGAAGAAGTCGGGGCATCAAGGCATGCTCCCAAAGCAAAGAGTGTTGAACTGCACACCACAGAGGACAGCAGTGACGCCTCTATGTCTATCTGGCGATAATGCCACTATCCGAGATGGTGGCAAGACCACGGATGTGAGTGAAGCCGAGAGAAGAAGAAGAAAGAAGGAAAGAAGAGATGCACTCAAGAAAAGAAGAGAGCTCGAGGATAAGTTGAGCGAGAAAAGAAGCTAGAAGAGTTATCCGAGAGCAAAGAGAAGAAAGAAGAAAAGCCAAGGCACTAGCTAAGGAAGAGGAGAAGAAGAAGAAGTAAGAGATGGAGTTGTCATCATCTAGTGAGCTCTCCAGCGGCTCGGATGATGGTGATGATGATGTCTCATATCACTCTTCCAAGAATCCCAAAGGAAGCCACAAGAAGGATGAGAAGAAGAGCATCAAGGACAAGGGCAAGAAGCGGCAACAAAGAAATACACACCTTTGTATCCTTTAATTATTCTCATCTAACTCATCGTGATCGCAAGTCTATTGTCAATGTGCCCATGGGCAAGTTACCCCGGTTTGATGGGACTAACTATGCCAAGTGGAAGCACTTGATGAGAAACTATCTTTCGGGTGTTCATCAAGGGCTTTGGGAGATTGTGGAGAAGGGAGTGCGGCAGCCACAAAACCTCGAAGACCCAACCAATGAAGAATTCTTAGCTGCCCAATTCAATAGTCAAGCCACAAGCATCTTGTTGAGTGCTCTTGATGGAAATGAGTACAACCGAGTGATGAATGTCAATGTGGCAAAAGAGATTTGGGATGCCTTGATCATTGCTCATGAAGGTGTGGATAAAGTGAGGAAGGCAAGAATTGAAGTCTTGATGGCCAAGCTCAACCGGTTTGTGATTAAAGGTGAAGAAGGGCCACAAGAAATGTTTGATAGGTTGATGGTGTTGGTTGGACAAATCAAAGGATTTGGGTGTGAGGATCTTGATGATCACAAAGTGGTGAAGGTGATGCTTGAAGCCTATTCTCCAAGAAATGAAACCGTTGTGACATTAATTAGAGACAAGAAGAAGTTTGAGCACTTCACTCCAAATGATGTGCTTGGACGGTTGTTGACCTTTGATATGCAAAGAGAAGAAGCAAATGAGAGAAAGAGGCTTGGTGAGCTTCAATCCAAGCTTGATGGAATGAAGATCAAGGAAGTTGCACTTAAAGCTAGCAAGCCTCACAAGCATACTTCAGCTTGCAATCACAAGGGCAAAGCAAGCAAGCTTCAACAAGTCGGCCCAAGGAGATCAAGCAAGCACCACAAGAAGAAGATTCAACATCCACATCAAGTGAAAGTGATGATGATGGGGCTGATCACAAGAAGATAGAAGACATGTCATTGTTTATAAAGAACTACAACAAAGACATCAAGAACAATGGCTACAAGCTCACCAAGAGAAGGTTCCCAAGCAAGAAAAAGAGGACATGTTTCGAGATGTGGCAAAGCACCGAGCACTTTATTGCTGAATGTCCACTTGAGAAAAATCAAGGCAAGAACAAGAAAGAAAGAAAAGATGGGAAGAGAAGATACAAGAATGCCGGAGAAGCACACATTGGGCATGAGTGGGACTCAACTAAAGAGTCAAGTGATGAAGATGGAGAGATTGCAACAGTAGCTATTCACAACACATCTTCCTCACCAAGACTCTTCAACAACATGTCCGATGATGATGGCTCTCATCACATTTGCCTCATGGCAAAAGGTGAAAAGGTAAAACTGAACAAGAAATCCTCTTCTCCATCTCCTAGTGACATATCTAGTAGTGATCTAAGTGATTCTAGTGATGAAGATTCTAGTGAGAGCTTGAAACCCACTAAGAATCTTGATCCTAGAACCGAGCGTTTTATTGCAGCACTTATGGAGGAATTAGAACATGTCAAAGCTGAGCTAGAACATAGAGAAAATGTCATTGAAAAGACTAAAAATCTCTATATTGATAGTGAGGAAGCTTTTGAGCAAGAGAAAAGGGAAACAAGCTCTTTGAGGAAAGAGCTTGCTCTTACAAAGAAGATCAATGTTGCTCTCAATGACAAGTATTGTGTCTTAGTTGAAAAGCACAACAAACTTGAGAAGCAATATAGTCATCTTTGTGAGAGCACCCCACCTCTCTCTAGCTCAAGTGGCAATTCTAAGGCCTCCACCAGTGAAGGTTGTGGAAAGTGCTATAATCTTGATATAAATGCTTATTCCACTAACCTTGCAAATATGAGAGCTATGAAGGATGAGATCGCTAGGTTGAACAACATCTTGGACACAAAAGGCAAAAACAGCAAGCAAGTGACGGTGGCAAAGTGAATCAACCAAAGATGCCACAATATAAAGATGGAAGAAATCCTCGCATCAAGGATGGGCTTGGACTCAAGAAAGGTGCCAAGACAAATGGAAGAAAGAGGGTAAATGGTATCGAGTGTGTCCAATTCATGAGCAAGGGCAAGGCGGTACGAGATAAGCACTGCACGAGTGTGGCACGAAGCGGCCCCGGCTGCGGCGGCGCAAGCGCGGCGGTGCCGCGGGTGGCGCGGCGGTGCCGCACCCCCACGAAAGGGAAGGCTACCAAAGACTGCCTTGCTTCTCATGTTAAGCCCAAGAAGCGGGTTCCACGGAAGAATCGAGATCCCCAAGAAGTCAAATACTTCTACCATGGCACCTAAGAAAGAAGGCTTCTATCAATCAAGTGTCAAGACACCTCTCCAAGTGTTGAACTCTAACTTTGTTTTGCAGCATGACACTAAGGGGAAGGTGTTTGCCAAATTTGTTGGCAATGGTAGAAATGTTTTTCGCAATACTTTTATTTGGGTTCCCAAAGTTCTTGTGACTAACCTTGAAGTCCCCAAGAAAGATTGGGGACCTAAATCAAGCAACTAAACTTGTGTTGCAGGCATACTCCTCCGGTGGGTCAAGTTGGGTGCTTGACAGTGGATGTACAAATCATATGACCGGAGATAAGAGTATGTTTTCAGCCTACTCCCCAACTACAAAAGTCAGTGACAACATCATCTTTGCTGATAACTCTAAAGGGGGAGTAGTTGGTCTTGGTAAAGTTGCTATAACACTTGAGCATTCAATTTCAAATGTCTTTCATGTTGAATCTTTGAAGTTCAATTTGTTGTCTGTTTCACAACTATGTGAGATGGACTACAATTGTCTCTTCAGCGATGTGGGTGTGGAAGTCTTTAAGAGGGAGGATTCCTCTATTGTCTTTACGGGAAAACTCAAGAATAAGCTCTACCTAGTTGATTTCAGCAAAGGGAAAGCTAAGCTTGAGACCTGTTTAGTGGCAAAATCCAGCATGGGTTGGTTATGGCATCGCCGACTAGCTCATGTTGGGATGAGGAACTTGGCCAAACTCCAAAAAGACAACCATATCCTTGGACTAACTAATGTTCAACCTCACCCAGCAAAGAGCATCATGACTACCACTCAACCCTTGGAGTTGATTCATATGGATCTCTTTGGACCGGTTGCCTACCTCAGCCTAGGGGGTGATAAGTATGGCTTGGTTATTGTTGATGATTATTCTCGCTTCACTTGGGTATTCTTTGTCTATGATAAGTGCCAGGTACAGGACAAGGTGAAGACCTTTGTTAGAAGGGCACAAAGAGAATTTGGTCTCCCAATCAAGAAGATAAGAAGTGATAATGGGACTGAATTCAAGAACACCCAAGTCGAGGAGTTTCTTGAAGATGAAGGCATCAAGCATGAGTTTTCAGCTCCATACACCCCCCAGCAGAACGGTGTAGTAGAGAGGAAGAATAGAACACTCATTGACATGGCAAGGACAATGCTTGATGAGTACAAGATTTCGGATTTATTTTGGGTTGACGCCGTCAAGACCGCTTGCCATGCCATCAATCGTCTCTACCTACACAAGAAGCTCAATAAGACTTCGTATGAGATTCTCACCGGTAACAAACCAAAGGTGTCTTACTTTAGAGTTTTTGGGTGCAAGTGTTTCATACTTAGCAAAAGGCCCAAAACCTCTAAGTTTGCATCTAAGGTAGATGAAGGAATTCTTATTGGTTACGGATCAAATGAGCATGCCTACCGTGTCTTCAACAAAACCTTGGGTAGAAGCGAGGTCACGGTAGATGTGACATTTGATGAATCTAACGGCTCTCAAGTAGAGCAAATTGATTCAAGTGTTGTAGGAAAAGAGGATCCACCTTGTAAGGCAATCAAGCAAATGGCCATTGGTGATGTAAGACCACAAGAAGAACAAGGGTCGAGATGATGAGGATTCCCAAGCCTTTGTTGCACCAATTTTCGCCGACAAACTCGTAAGAAGGTGCAGCACTCACTGCTGGAGATCGAGATCGGCGGTCACCGCGCCTAGGCGCGCGGCGGTGCCGCGCCCTCCACCTCGCCAGCGGCTTCTCCAACTCCTACTTCACCGGTTCAAGGGCTCAACCTGGAGCCTATACTTGAGCAAGAAGATCCGATGGTTATGCGAGAAAATGAAGATGAAAGTGTTGAGCATCCAAGGCTAAGGCAAACTATTCAACGTGACCATCCCGTTGACAATATCCTTGGGAGTATCAAAAGAGGGGTAACAACTCGTTCTCACTTGGTCAATTTTTGCCAATTTTACTCGTTTGTTTCCTCTTTGGAGCCTCTCAAGGTAAAGGAAGCACTTGGTGATCCGGATTGGGTCATGGCCATGCAAGAAGAGCTCAACAACTTTGAAAGAAACCAAGTGTGGACTTTGGTGGAAAGACCCAACACAAACATCATTGGTACCAAATGGGTTTTTCAAGCAAGATGAGAATGGAGTTGTAACAAGGAACAAGGCAAGATTGGTGGCTCAAGGCTTCACACAAGTTGAAGGCTTGGACTTTGAGGAAACCTTTGCACCGGTGGCAAGGCTTGAAGCAATTCGAATGCTTTTAGCCTTTGCTGCCCATCATGACTTCAAGCTACATCAAATGGATGTGAAGAGTGCTTTCCTCAATGGTCCTATACAAGAAGAAGTGTATGTCAAGCGACCCACCGGGTTTTGAAGATCCCAAGTTCCCACATCATGTCTACAAACTCCGAAAGGCGCTCTATGGGCTGAAACAAGCACCAAGAGCATGGTATGAATGCCTTAAGGAATTCTTGCTTAAACAAGGCTTTGAAATAGGCAAAGCGATCCTACTCTCTTCACTCATAAAGTTGGTAACGATATCTTTGTGTGCCAAATATATGTCGATGACATAATATTTGGTAGTACTAACCATGTGTATGTTGAAGAGTTTAGTAGGACTATGACACAAAAGTTTGAGATGTCCATGATGGGTGAGCTGAAGTTCTTTCTCGGGTTTCAAATCAAGCAATTAAAGGAAGGGACTTTCCTAAGTCAAACCAAGTACACCCATGATATTTTGAAGAAGTTTGACATGGATAAGGCCAAGCCTATCAATACGCCCATGGCATCTAATGGACATCTTGAGCTTGATTCAAAAGGAAAATCTGTAGACATAAAGGTATATCGCTCCATGATTGGATCCTTGCTTTACCTTTGTGCATCTAGGCCAGATATTATGCTTAGTGTGTGCATGTGTGCTAGATTTCAAGCGACCCCGAAAGAGTGCCATTTAATGGTGTTAAAAGGATCTTGAGATATCTAGTTCACACACCTAACCTTGGCTTGTGGTATCCCAAGGGCTCCAAGTTCACTCTACTTGGCTATTCAGATTCTGATTATGCCGGTTGCAAAGTAGAGAGAAAAAGCACTTCGGGGACATGTCAATTTCTTGGACGGTCCCTAGTGTCTTGGAGCTCTAAGAAGCAAAATTGTGTAGCCCTATCCACAGCTGAGGCCGAGTATGTTGCAGCCGGCGCTTGTTGTGCTCAACTACTTTGGATGAAGCAGACCCTTCTTGATTTCGGATGTCGTTTCACCAAAATCCCACTTTTGTGTGACAATGAAAGTGCCATAAAGCTTGCAAACAATCCTGTAAACCACTCAAGGACCAAGCACATAGACATCCGACATCATTTCTTGAGAGACCACGAAACCAAAGGAGATATCGAACTTCGCTATGTGAGCACCGAAAAACAACTAGCCGATATCTTCACTAAACCTCTTGACGAGTCAAGGTTTTGTGAGCTGCGTGGTGAACTAAATATCCTTGATTCGAGCAACGTGGTTTGAAATCTAGTACGCCTCTGTTTGCTTCACTAGTATGCTAGGATAAAGTTTTCAAAATTTCTTTTATGTCTTTCAAAATGATCTCAAAATCTTAGGTTGTAAGATCATGATCATAGCTTGTATTGATGATATGTTTCTGGTCATGAATCTTACAACAATATGTGTCCATATCAAATTTAAAGTAAAGTCTAAAGGTATAAGCAGTATCTCTGCTGCTGGGCTAGCGCGGCAGTGCTGCGCCTAGGGCGTGGCAGTGCCGCGCTCTGGGCTGTCTGCCTGACTGGCCCGCAATCTTAACTGGTGGGCCCAGGTCCTTTTCTTTCTTATCCCTTTCGGCCCCCAGTTCTTCTTCTCCCTCGCCTCATTCTTTCCCGAGCCAGGGAGTCGCTCCTCCCCTTCCTCATCGAGCTAGGGCAGCCACCATGACACTCCTGAGGATAGTCCAGTCCGTCCCTCCAGCAGCTATAGGCACAGGAAGAAGTCCTCTAGGTGGAAGAAGCTTGGTTCCTATCTGAAGTCAATGATGTCTCATTGCACTTATGCTTCTCAAAGAGCCTACAAGGATAGCCTGCAGAGCAGAGAGGCCATTCAGCTTGTGAGAGAGCAGCAGGGACTTCCACCACTTTCACCAGTGCCTCTCCTCCACCTATTCCAGATTCTCCACATTTCACTGAGTCATCAGAGGAGGATGAGGAGGATGAGGAGCAGTCTGAGCAGCAGTCTAAGGATAATGATGGAGATGATATTCATGAGGAGCAATCATCTGAGAGAGTTTTTCAGAGGAGGCGCAAGGCAGCTCATGATCCTAATCCTACAGCAGCTCCTTCTACTTCAGCGAGACCTTCACGCTTCACTTCACACACTCACCGCTGAAAGTCCCTAGTTTGGTTTTGGCTAATTGATGAAACCTAGGACTAACCTTGTTTATCTAAGTGGTTGATTTATAGAAAGGTTGTCCATATGATGAGCTTATTGCATATGAAGCATGACACATGTCATGTGATCAAAGATGAAGATCAAGACGATACTTGGCTCCATGGACCGGTGTTGAAGGTGAAGGGCTAGTTGAGGCTTGGGAGTGAAGGACCATGCGATGGTGAAGCTCGGGCAAGACTAGGCGCCGATGGACCGATGCACGGTGAAGGGCAAGTGAAGTCAAGGTCGATGGATCGAGACGGTCACATGATGGTGTGAAGCGTTCATATCATTTGGAGGAACAAAATGGGCTCAAGGCAAAGGTATAACTTATAGGGCCATTTTGGTTTGCACTCAAGACACCATAGAGGATGTGAGTGGTTTAGGATCGATAGCCGCACTATTAAGAGGGGAAGTCTTATCGGCTATTCGACGCACGGGTGCCACTAGGTGAATTCATGAAGTGCATTGCATGTAGGGCCTAGTGAGCTAACCTAACCTTTGGGAAATGATTGTGAAAAGCTAACACACAAGCACATGGAGATGTACACTTGGTTGTGTTGGCACATTTTCAAAGGTGGCGTTTGGGCGTCTTTGTGGTTTGCGGGGTAGAGATGGGTTTGGGTCCCTCTCTTCCTCCCGCCGAGCTGTGAGGCGGGATTCGGCGCTTTCGAGAAAAATGGATGCATATTTTCTATTGCGCCGGATGCAAAATTTGGTTGAATTCATGCTATCTCTGTTGATCAAGTTGGTATACTTGTTGGGTAGCATGTCTGAGAAGTTGGCGTCTCAACGACGATGAAATAACGAAGGCTGGACCTGACAGGGGCGGCGGACGCGGGGCTAGCGCGTCCGGCGAGCGGCGGACGCCGACCAGAAAGTTTCTGGTTTTCGGCCGCTCGGCCGGACGTCGCGCCGGACGCGGGCCGGACGCGCGCGCCGGACGCGGCGTGATCACTGTGCAGGGTCCGGCGCTTGATGGACGACGGCGTGGTGCTGCAGGTCAGGCAGAAGGCGGCGGACGCGAGCGTGTCGCGCCCGGCGCACGCCGGACTCGGAACAGAAAGTTCCAGGGCACGGCTCTGGAACCGGACGCGAGCGCCGGACGCGCTATGGCGAGCGCCGGACGCCGCGCCGGACGCACACGTGGCGGGACGAGATTGAACGCGGAGCCAACGGTCGACTTGGCTCGCGCGCGAGGAAGAAGCGCCGGACGCGTCTAGCGGTTTGGGGCAGACGCGTCCGGCGTGTGCTGCTCGGCCTCCCGAGGGGGTAACGGTCACATTTGTTTGAGGGGTTATAAATAGAAGGTGGCCGGCCCTTGGGGAGGTCTCTTGGCCATTTCTCATCCCTTGTGTATTCTTTGAGCTAAGAGACTCTCTCCCACTCTTCTCCCTTGCTTGGTTGTTCATCCTAAGAGAGATTGAGTGAATCACCTAGTGCGTTGCATTGCTTGAGGGCATCTAGTGGCACTTGTGGATGGTTTCGCCGGTGGATTTCTTGTTACTCTTGGAGAGTACCGCTCCTAGCCGGCTTGGAGATTGTTGGAGGCGTTGGCAAGAGAAGGTGATTGTTCTTGGCCACCTCCGGTTGCTTGTGAGAGGTTTGAGCTCACCTCGTGGGGATCACGAAGAGCATCCTAGTGGATTGCGCGTGTCATTGAGTACCTCGCTTGAGAGTGGTGTCTTGTGGTGCCTTGCGGGGCGAGCCTTGTGGGGCTAGTGACTTGAGGGTCACACCGAGGAACCATCTAGGTGTTGGTCGACACAACCGGTGACGTAGCTTGGCGGTGCCCAAGTGAACACCGGGTGAACAAAAACAATTGTGTTCATCCTTGTCTCCCGGTGATTGGTTGTCATCGATTGTGTGTTGCCGATTGTGATCGATTGCTCATTCTCTTGGTGATTGGCAACCTCGACTCGACGTGTCGGTATAACAAGTCTCATCCTCTCTTGTATTACTTTGATTACATTCTTGCAAAGTAGAATTGCTTGCGTGGTCGGTCGGGAACCACATCTTGTGTAGACTAAATCCCGTGGGTAGAATTGCTTGTGTGGTCGGTCGGGAACCACTTCTTGTGTAGACTAAATCCCGTGGGTAGAACTCTTGATCACTAGTGGTAGCTTTTGTGTGTACTAGTGATCACCTACTAGAATTGCTTGGATAGGAGGCTTGCAACATCTAGTAGGCTAAGCATAACTTGCTTTCCGCCGTTTGTGTATCTAACGAAGTTTGCTTAGTGAGTTTGTAGAAATTTTTATAGGCTATTCACCCCCTCTAGCCATCTAGGACCTTACAAGTGGTATCGTGCTCGTATTGTGGTGATGCTATTCGGCTCGGTGGTGATCCGGAGCGGCAAGTCCTATCCCATTAGCTAGTTTGAGCTTGAGTGCGAGAGTAGTTTCTTTAGTTTGTGAGTTGAGTATCGTTTCAAAACTATTTTGTGTAATAATGCTACCTTTTATGACTCTCTTTATGTTGGATATGGACATGTATTTCTGTGTGCTTAATTTAGCTTGTCGATTATTTGTCGTGTGTGTTAGTGCAAGGCTTAACATCCTACGGTGTTAAGATGGCTCAAATTGTGTTCAATCATGTTAGGGGGCAAATTTGTGAAATTCAAATCCTATTCACGCATGTCTATGTTTGATGGAGTCATCAATTAGTTCCTTTGATCATTGGAGAGAAAGATGATCATGTATCTTGGTTCAATACAAGAGAGAGTTTTGCAAAAGTTACATTGCATGACTATGCTATTCTTGATAATGAACATCTCACCGATGAGGACAAAGCCAACATCACATGCAATAGAATGGCTCTCAACACCCTATACAATGGTATTGATACAAAGGTGTTTGAGGGAATCAAGGATTTGGAGCTTGCAAGTGAAGTGTGGACTAGGTTGGGTGAGACCTATGAGGGCACCAAGGTTGTGAAGAGTGCCAAGTTATATGGACTCAAGAGTGAGTTCGAGAACTTCAAGAAGAAAGAGGATGAAACAATCATTGAAATGTTTCATCGCTTACAAGTGATTGCGAATGATCTCAAGAGTTTGGGGCACAAGACAAAAGATGAAGACTTTTGTCACAAGTTCTTGATTTGCTTGCCGAAGAGCTTCAAGATGTTGAAGCTAATGCTACAAAGAGATGGGCTTGAACATAAGAAGCCAAATGATTTACTTGGTGAAGTCTTGACATATGACAAATTTGATCAAGATGATGAGAAGGTGGAAGAGGAGAAGAAGAAGAAGACCGTGGCATTCCAAGCCACATCCTCCAAGGGCAAAGCACCAATCTTTGAAGAAGAAGAAACCAATGAGGAAGATGGTGACTTTGAGATTGATGATGAGGCACTAGCTCTTGTGGTGAAGAAGATGGGACACATGTTCATCAAGAGAAGAGGCTTCAAGAGAAACAACTTCAAGAAGCAAGAGCAACCAAGAAAGTGCTTCAATTGTGATAGCACCGAGCATCTACAAGCCGAATGCCCATATGAGAAGAAGAAGAACTACAACAAGGGCAAATTTGAGAAGAAGAAGCATGAGGCCAAGATGACACTCAAGAAGGGCAAGAATGGTGCATTTGTGGTCACTTGGGAGAGTGATAATGATGATGAAGATGAAGATACAAGCAACAAGGCTATGGCTTCCATCGCCATCAACAAGAAGTCTTCATTATTCTCTTCATCACCATCGTGCTTCATGGCCAAGGAAACCAAGGTACAATATGATGATAGTGATGATGATAGTGAGATGGAATATGCTCACGATGTTGATAATGTTGTTGATGATGATGAACCTTCTAAGGATCAATTATATGACTTGATGCAAGAAACTAGAGATATAGCTATTGCCAAGGAAAAGGAGTGCAAGAAGCTTTCAATGAAAGTAGAAATACTTGAGAAAGCCCTAGGTGAGCTTATGACCACTCATGAGTGTCTAGTGGTAGACCATGAGAAACTTGGTGATGCTCATTCTAAGCTTGAAAAGGCTCACTCACTTCTTCTTGAGCAACAAGCAAAGAAAGTGGTGGTTGCATCATGTGATATAGGCCTTACTTGTGACATCATTGATGAGTCTTTTTATCAACCTATCATCATGACAAATGCTAACCCTTCTTGTAGCACATCATCCACCACCACCACCGACTCTATCTCTACTACTAGTGATGGCTTCACTTGTGATGCTACACTTATGGTTGAGAATGAGACTCTCAAGAAGGAGGTGGATGAGCTCACTCATGCCTTAGGCAAAGCCTATGGTGGTGAGGCCCGCTTGCTAAAGTGCTTGGGTAGCCAAAGGTTCTCTCTTAACAAAGAGGGATTGGGCTATACCCCCAAGAAGGGCAAGTCGGCCTTTGCAACTCCTAAGCCTAGCTTTGTGAAGAGCAATGGTCGGTTTTGCTATAGATGCAAGCAAGTTGGGCACCTAGAGCAAAATTGCAACAAGAAGCAACAAAACAAGAAACTTGACAATGCTATATCTTTTGATTCTTGTTATGTGCTTACCAAGGGTGTGAAAGGTGTGCAAGCTAAGTTTGTTGGTACACCCATTGTTGGCCCAAAGAAGAAGGCTATTTGGGTACCAAAGAGCTTAGTCACTAACCTACAAGGACCCAAGCAAAAATGGGTACCTAAGCTTCATTGATTTGCTTGTAGGTGAACTATAAAGCCGGAGGAAGGCATTGGATCATTGATAGTGGGTGTTCTCAACACATGACCGGCACATCAAGAATGTTTGATTCAATTGAGAAGAATGATAGTGGCATTGAGGCAATCACTTTTGGGAATAATAAGAAAGGCAAGGTTGTTGGTTTGGGCAAGATTGCAATATCAAATGACATGAGTGTTTCCAATGTGTTGCTAGTTGAAAGCTTGGATTTCAATCTTCTCTCGGTGGCACAAATTTGTGATCTAGGCTACAAGTGCATCTTTGGAGCAAATAATGTTCAGGTAGTTTCTCTTGATGGCTCCAACTTGGTGTTCAAAGGCTTTAGATATGAGAATCTCTATCTTGTTGATTTCAACACTAGTGAAGCTTCTTTGACAACATGTTTGATATCAAAATCAAGTTTGGGTTGGCTTTGGCATAGAAGGCTTGGACATGTTGGCATGAAACAATTGAAGAAGCTCACACAACACAATCTTGTTGAAGGCTTGAAAGATGTTGTATTTGAGAAGGACAAGTTGTGTAGTGCATGTCAAGCCGGGAAGCAAGTTGGAAGCTCACATCAAAGAAGAGCATAATGAGCACATGCAAGGCATTTGAGTTGTTGCACATGGATCTATTTGGCCCAACTACATACACAAGTATTGGTGGCAACAAGTATGGGTTCGTCATAGTGGATGACTTCACAAGATTCACATGGGTATTCTTTCTTAGTGACAAGAGTGAAGTGTATGACACCTTCAAAACCTTTCTCACTAGAGTTCACAATGAGTTTGACATGAGGATAAAAAAAGTGAGAAGTGACAATGGGAGTGAATTCAAGAATACAAGAATGGAAGAATTGTGTGATCACTATGGCATTGGTCATCAATTCTCGGCCAAGTACACTCCACAATCAAATGGCCTAGTTGAGAGGAAAAATAGAACATTGCTTGATATGGCTAGATCAATGCTTCATGAGTACAATGTTAGTCAATCATTTTGGGATGAAGCAATCAACATGGCATGCTACTATATCAATAGGCTCTATTGTCATACTTTGCTTGAGAAGACCCCATATGAGCTACTTCATGGAAGAAAGCCCAACATTGGCTATTTTAGAGTGTTTGGTTGCAAATGCTACATCTTGAGAAAGGGCACTAGATTGGGGAAGTTTGAAAAGAGATGTGATGAAGGGTTCCTACTCGGTTATTCAACTACAAGCAAGGCTTATAGAGTTTGGAACAACTCAAGTGGCACTCTAGAGGAAGTCCATGATGTGCAATTTGATGAAACCAATGGGTCACAAGATGAAGATGAGAATCTAGAAGATGTTGGTGGAACTCAATTGGTTGAAGCTATGAAGAACATGGACATTGGTGACATAAGAGCAAAGCAAGTGGTTGATGTGCAAGATGATAAAGATGAAGTGCTCAATTCTCCATTGAAGCAAGTTAGCAATGCTCAAGTGCAAGATCATGGTGCTAGTTCATCCAATGAAGACAAGTCAAGTGATCAACCAAGCTCAAGCAATCAAGTGCAAGTGCTACAACCACAACATGTTGCAAGGGATCACCCAATTGATAGTGTTATTGGTGATATTAGAAGTGGTGTGCAAACAAGATCAAGAGTGGCTATGATTTGTGAGTTTGCATCTTGCGTGTCAACCAAGGAGCCAAAGAAAATTGAGGAAGCTTTGGATGATGCCGATTGGATCATGGCAATGCAAGAAGAGCTCAACAACTTCACAAGAAATGATGTGTGGGAGTTAGTTGAGAGGCCGGAGGATCACAATGTCATTGGAACCAAATGGGTTTTCAAAAACAAGCAAGATCAAGATGGTGTTGTGATTAGAAATAAAGCAAGACTAGTTGCACAAGGCTATACTCAAGTTGAAGGTCTTGACTATGACGAAACATATGCTCCCGTGGCAAGATTGGAGGCAATAAGGATACTATTGGCTTATGCATGTGCCCACAACATCAAGTTATATCAAATGGATGTCAAGAGTGCATTTCTCAATGGGATCATCAATGAGCTAGTATATGTTGAGCAACCTCCCATTTTTGAAGATGAGAAGAAGCCCAACCATGTGTACAAGTTGAAGAAAGCTTTGTATGGCTTGAAGCAAGCACCTAGAGCATGGTATGAGAGATTGAAGACTTTTCTTCACTCCAAGGGGTTCGTTATGGGCAAGGTTGATACTACTCTATTCACCAAGAAGATTGGCAATGATCTCTTCATTGTGCAAATATATGTTGATGATATCATCTTTGGATCAACCAATCAAGCATATTGTGAAGAATTTGGTGAAATGATGGCAAAAGAGTTTGAGATGTCCATGATTGGTGAACTTAGCTATTTCCTTGGTCTTCAAGTCAAGCAATTGAAGAATGGGATATTTGTGAGTCAAGGGAAATACATAAGGGACATGTTATAGAAGTTTGGGATGCAAGATGCAAAGCCAATCTCAACTCCAATGGGCACCAATGGGAATCTTGATAGTGATCATGATGGCAATATGGTGAATCAAAAGGATTATCGGTCATTAATTGGAAGCCTACTCTATGTCACCGCATCAAGGCCGGATGTCATGTTTAGTGTTTGCATGTGTGCTAGATATCAAGCCTCACCTAGAGAGAGTCATCTCACGGCCGCAAAGAGAATATTGAGGTACTTGAAGCAAACAAGAGATGTTGGATTGTGGTATCCCAAGGGGTCAAAGTTTGAATTGATTGGATATTCGGACTCCGACTATGGTGGTTGCAAGATCAATAGAAAGAGCACAAGTGGTACATGTCAACTTCTTGGAAGATCACTTGTGTCATGGTCCTCAAAGAAACAAAATAGTGTGGCAATCTCTACCGCTGAAGCCGAATATGTTAGTGCGGGGAGTTGTTGTGCACAATTGCTTTGGATGAAGTCAACTTTGAAGGATTATGGCATCAACTTCAAGAATGTGCCATTGTTTTGTGATAATGAAAGTGCAATCAAGATGACACAAAACCCGGTTCAACATGGAAGAACAAAGCATATTGACATAAGGCATCACTTCATTAGAGATCATCAACAAAAGGGGACATTTCCATTGAAAGTGTGGGCACCGATGATCAACTTGCCGACATCCTCACCAAGCCACTTGATGAAAGAAGGTTTTGCAAGCTAAGGAATGAATTGAACATTCTTGATTTCTCAAACATGTGTTGAATGCACCCCACCACTACTTGACATGCCTCTCCTTCGACAAAGCAAGGTACCATTGGTTGACATGTCATTCATTCTTAGGATTATACTTGTGGTAGCACATGTAGACATACAAGGTGCATTTGGAGCATTCATGATAAATCAAATGTGTTTGATGTATATATGTTTACCACTATTGCTTCTATGTTTTGCTTGATCTAGTGGTGACATATGACATGTTTATGGGCTTGCAATCCTAGTGTTGAATCTAGGATATTTGCTACAAGTGTTTAATTCAACATAGGCAAGATAACCCTTGTCATGAGGTGTGAAGAAGCTTGTCTTTGGTTCAAACAGAATTAAATGTCTTTGGCAAGTGGTCTAGATTGAATCAATTTTGACTAAAGTTTTGTTTACTCCATCAAAGTCCTTTTCTCTCCACAATTTGATCCCATTTTGGGCAATTGTTGACAAAGGGGGAGAAAAAGATGATTGAACATGATAAAGGGGTAAATAAAATTTTGATGCACACAAGAAGGGGAGCAAGCTCATGAACAAAGTTGTTGCATTTGTTTGTGCATTCTCATATGACTTGCTCATGGCACCTAGTTTTAAAGTTTTATACAAGTAGTGTCTCCTTGCTTGTGTGGTGCAATGCTAGTATAGAACTTGATTGATGAAATGATCTACTAGCATGCATAGGTTGTAACTAGACTCCCCTTGCTTTACAAGTGGTTCAAGAACTTTGCTTATAATGTTGATCTCACGGGGTTCTTGAGTTTTTGATGGATGTCTAGTTACTTCATGGTGCTAAGGATGGTGTAAATTGCAACTCCGATTGGTATCACGCTTCAAAGGTCCATTTCTTCGTCGACGAAATATCGGCGATAGTCCGACTGGGTATGCCACGACCGGTAATGGATTGGCGGAAGGCGCACCGAGGTTGCGAGCAAGATGTAAACGGGGAGCAATCACACAAGGTTTACCCGGGTTCGGGCCGCTATGAAGCGTAATACCCTACGTCCGCTCTCTGTTTCGATTATGTGTGGATGTATGAGTACGTGCGTATGCGATTCCCTCCTCCACGGCATGGGGGTCCTTGCTCTCCTTATATATTACGGGAGCAAGGTTACAAATCGGAACTAGCCTATACGGTACTAAGTTTACATACTTTACAAGTCTAAACTTTCCTATCTCGGCTAGGTCTTGTCCTCCTTGTCGGTCTTCGATATAATTGCCCGTTTTAGGCTGTCCAGGCCCGGCTGAGCCGATCGGTCTTTGAGCTTGATGGGCCGGCTGGTGATAGCATGTCGGCCCAAACTAGGCCGTGAGGGTATATGGAGTTTATACCTCCACGGCTAGTCCCCGAGCATCATGGATCTTGAGGGAGAAAACACCGTCTTGCTTGGTGAGCGAGAAAGGGTGGTCGGACACACGTTCGACATGTGGTCAGCGTTTGGAGGACCGTCTAGTGCTTCCGACCACACTTTGCTTGCACTTGGTTGACGTTGTTGGTTTTGACCGAAAGATTTATGATGCTCTGAAAAAAGAAAAAGAATTTTGGAAGGGTCCCAAATGCGGAGACGTGGGCCCTCGTTAGTGTGTGATGCCTGCCATCACATGGTATCTGTCGTGATTGGTCAGTGCCTTAGCTTAGTTTTGAAACTAAACCCTTTGTGAAGAGAAAGGATCAGGCCGAGTCATGCAAAATGACGTGGGCCCATGTAGTCCCCGAGGTTCTTTGTAAGATAGTATATGTTGCGGCAAGCTCTTAAAAGAAGGATCTAGCCCATGTCACCTTTCGGGTGACGTGAGCCCACGTAGTCCCGAGCACGAGATGAGGTGGAACACGTTATGTCGGGGTCTAAAAAAGAAGACAAAGCGATCATTGTGTCGTGCTCTATGTGTTTCCGACCACTCTTTGAGTGAGACCGAGCAGGCCAAATTTCATTTGGGCTGGTCGGTTTGAACCATGCCATGACTTTGTCATGATTAAGCTAAGATAGCTTTGCTACTTAACTCGGTCCCAGCGTGGGCTGTGAGACCATGGTTTTGAATCTAAACCCATAAAAATAGCTTAGCTATTTGCGCGCCGAAATAACCGGTATCATTGGCCAAAGAATCCGGCTCGAGTTTGTGGGATTGTGTGGGTTGAAATGTTAATGACATCTTCTTTGCTATCTTGTAACTTGTGGATCAGTTCTTCGAGTTGTTCTTTGCAAAGAGAAAGTTTTGTATGAGTGAATGTTTTGATGAGATATTCTGAATCGTATTGTTTTGATATAATCTATGACATAGAGTTGTATCAAAATGCTTTGCTTGAAAATGGTTTTTAGTAATCACTTCTCCTTAGAGTTAATCAGTCCGCAGGTGTGTAGGTGACCTATAGTGAATAGCGCGTTTGGCCGAATCACTTAGGGCCCTATTTCCGTTAGAAGCGACATTTGTCATCCCTGTGTTGTATAGCGTTGGAGGTTTGTGAACACGTAGCGGGATTGATCGAGAGACGAGTGCATCCGATTGTTTTTGTTGGAGAGGTGACGTACTTGGCCATTTGGTGCAAAGAAAATGTTTTAAACTTTGTAAAGAGTTCGAACGTACTTTGAAGTAGTTCGTTTAAAGAAATCTTTTGTGAAAAAAGATTAAAGAAGGCGTGTATGTTAGGTTGAAAAAGCACTTATATCGTATCTTGTTGTGAACCATCGTCTTGCCATGATAAGTTTTCGACAATGCCTTTGCTCTGGAAAAATGATCATATGGTGTGTAAGATTTTGTTATGCGAGAAGAGTAGGTCATGCTTATTACAAATTTGGAGGAAAAAATTGCCGGCGGCACTCTTCTCTTTCTCATTCAAGAGCCGACCAGGTCCTTGGGGATTAGATGATCCTAAACAAACAAAGCACGGTCGGAATGTTTGGAGCCCTTTTCCTTTGGGAGCGACCATTTGGATCACTCTGTGTTGTATAGCGTTGGAGCTGTGAACACGTAGCGAGTGGGACCAGAGACAGTGCATTCCTGGTTTGCTTCGTGTTTGAAGTAAGAAATTTGTGCGAACTGGTTTTTTCAAAAACGTGGTCTTTTGAAATGGGTGAACCGAATAAGTAAAGAAATTTCTTAGAGATGTTGGGTACTTATCTTTTGTCCGTCATGGCACGTCATGATCGCGTGCGGGGCGAAAATATTCGGTTCTTGATGTAACCGTATATCGCGGACGGGTTGTCATGTCAAACCGGCGTACGGTTTTTTGTCTTTGGTTAAGTCAATTCTTCGCTGATGTGGTGGGGCCATTATGTCGGTGTCTCAATCGTTCCACCTTCCTCACATCGTGCGTCAGCGAGCGCACGGGGGGTTCCCGATGCAAGGGGAACGTATAAATGCGCGCTGCTTGAGTGGAGCGGTTTTCGTCGCTTCGTGCTCTCGGGGAACGAGAGGGCCGCGGCGGTTTGATTACCCACGATCTCATCGGTTGCCTTCTCGAGTTCTTCGGGCTCTTCTATAAATTACGGCTGCGGCTGGGAGTTACGTACACGCCGCGCATTTTTCGTTCTATACTCCTCTCACTCCTGCTCCCAAAAACCTAGGGTTTTTAGATCGCATTGCTCGCCGCCGCCACCCGCAATGGACCGCCGTCATGGTAAGCGCCGGCGGGTGAGGAGGAGTCGGTGAACTCCCTCGGGAGGTGAGGCCGCGGAGGAGGTGAGCTTGGATTGGAATTTTCTTGATTAATCTTGAGGTTCTCTTCTTTTGATGTAACCGCAACTCGTCGTTCACAATGTAGGTACACCCTCCTCACCATTGGAGGTGCGGCGGGCACCTGCGCAGCGCCGCCGAGGCGGCGAGGAGGGCCGCGGAGGAGCCGCGGCGCGGCGCCGGGGGTGTGGCCCCGAGCGGGTGGCTCCGGTCGTGGAGGCCGGGGCCATTGTTCTTGCGGCGGAGCAAGCAGCTCTGTTGTGGCGGAGGCGGCGATGGCGGCCGCCGGTGCCTCCACCGTGCGTTCGGCGAGCGGTTCTCAACGAACTCCTTGTTGTCGACGCTCGACCACCGTCGGGCGGGGCTGGGAGCGCATCGGGACCTCTACTCGGAGGCCACCAAGCGGTTTGGGACGGGCGGAGGCGAACGCCGACTGTTCTGAACGCACTCTCCTCCGCTCGGGGAGGAGCCGGGAGAAGCGGAAAGCGGCGGGCCGCCGATTTCGACGCGAGGCCAACGCCGCCGTCAATGAGGCGGCGGACGAGAGGCTGGCCCGCAAGGTCCGGGTGGACACGCGCCGGCGGCGGCGTGGGCTGCCGACATCAGGGTCGGCGGTAAGTACTGATTTCCCTTTTGTTCATGCGCCCTGAATTGTTCTCGTTGTTCTATAATGTACTCTGTTTTTTGCGGGCGGCGACGGAGCAGTGGAAGGCGGTACGGGAGGCCGCCCATGCCGCGGCGGAGCGGTGAACGCCCAAGGTGGCGATGTCATCGCGCGGGGCGGCGATCCACGGCCAAGTGGCCGCGGTGGCGGTTCATGGCGTTCGCCATGGTGCCTCCGCGCTTATGCCACCGTCGACGCCATCTCGGGCGTTGATGTCCGTGGCATGGAGGCTGTCGGTGGCGCGCATGATGCCATGGAGGGCGGCGCCGTCGAGTTCACCGGCGGCGGAGGGCTGTCGTCGCCGCGACTCTGTCGGCCTTGTGGTCGGCAAGGTTTGTTCGGGGATGACTAGATTGCTTAGATGCAATCGGTCCCCCGTTTGTAAAAAACTTTTATAATTTTAATGAAAGAAGTGGATCTTTTGAGATGTGTCTGTCTTTGGAATCCTTCGAGATTCCTTTTATTTATCTCTTTATTTTGATCCATTTTATGACTTTGTCACGTTTATGCCGTAGGATTTTATTTGAGGATTTGGAATCCTCTGTTTAGAGAATGTCGTAACGTGTCGGATCGAGGAATGATTTTCCTTTGAATGACAAGAAAAATTCATGTGCTCAAGTGATTTGACACGAAAACTTGAATTCTTATTTATAAAATAGTACACATTAGATTGCTTTTGTCATTTGAAATGACTTACAACGATGTGTACGACCGACGCTAACTTAAACCTTGAAAGGGAAATCGCCTAAAAAAGAAAAAAACTTGTTCTGATAAAGGAGGAGGACGTATCTCTCAATCTTTTTAGTTTTCTGGCTCTGCTTCTCCTTTTTCCAAGTTGTTAATCATGACCGGATCTTCTTCGGTGCAGAGCAGTAGGTCGTCATCGTCCAGGACTTGATCGTCACGGCGTCTGGCGTGGTCGGATATAGTTATCCCGTTCGAGTAGTATTGAGATTGTCCTTTTTGGAAAAGGTACATACGTAAAAGAATCTAAGGAGCTTGAGTTCTTCTCAAGCGGCTTCCTTGTTGTACTACTTCATACCACTCGCCGTTTATGAACATGCCTTCGAGATGTTTTGCGCCCTGGTGATCGGACTGTTCTGATGCGCCGAAGATTTGCTGGGTTCATTGGATTAGGGAATATGTGCTCGGTGTGCGGCGGTATCCCGTCCTCAGGAGGAGTTGGACTAGGAAGCCTCCAGTTTGGTTCTCTGGTCTGCAAATTGTCCAAGAAGGGAGTGATGAATCCATTACGGTTTGTTTGAACAGACGGAACCATTCGCCTAGGAGGAGGACTCCGAGCACGTTTATAGCGGTAGTCATCGAGTTGGCTGCTGGGTGCAACCATGAGGCTCGTCAATGTCAAGCGAGTCCCTTGTATCTTCCCTTAATGGGCTCTTGCCGGTACGGCGGCGATTCTCTCGATTGCTGCCATGTGTTTCGATGTGTTTCCTCCGTTTTCTTTCTACGTCTTGGTGTCGGTCGGCAAGTGCCACTGGCCTGCGTGCCGACGCCATTGTCATCGAAGGGGATTGAGTTGAACGTGCTCGTGGTCGTTCGGCTCTTTGCTCTGTTGCGTTTGCCATGGCGCCAATACCTCTTGCCGTCGCCTTTCCTTTGTTCATCACGACGAAGGGCAGCAGCTAGCTCGGTGCGTTCTGCGAACAACCGGGCATTAGATGTGTTGTTTTGTGGGAATTCTTGTTGCGTTGCCGTAGTAGGTGCAGCCGGCGGGTTCCGACCAGTTCGTCGGATTTCTCGCTGACGTCGCCGTCGTTCGTTGCGACGGGCGTTTCTGCGCTGTATCTTGTTGACACGTAACTCCGACTTGGTACATTGTTTTGGGTAGTTTGTGTTGTGTGATCTGGATTTGCTTTGTTGTCCCGTGAGGCTTGTTGTGAAGTCCTCTCTCTCGGATCTTGGATGTCGGCCAGGATTCTCTGCCGTATGTTGCTCGGTGGCCTCTCCGACCACCACGTACGATGATTGGCCGTGGTCGGAATTCTTTGTGAGTTTCTGCCGCTATCTGGCCGTATATGGTTGCCACGAGGATTTGTTGGAACGCGTCGTTGTAGATTCTCCTGCTGCAAACGTGGCTGCTCGGGGCGTCCAAAAGTGACTCTACGACGGTTGTTGTACCTTCGTGTCAACGGATTAGAGATTTGTTGTCGCGCGAGTTGTAGATCGCGCCTGACGCGTCGTCGGAGCGACTCGAAGTTGGCATGGGTTTCGATCAACCTCATGTCTTGTTGATGGATCAAACGGAGTAGATCCGTGTTGCTAACATGCCTCCTTTGGTTGGGACCGACCGGAGGTGTTGGCGCCGTGCCGTCAACTATCAGCGGTGGATAGATTGGGACTGCAATGGTGGTCACCGGGATGAGTTGGATCTGGTTTGGTGCGGCCACCATTGTTGGTGCTATTGTTGGCGTGATAGCCGGGGCGTAAGAATCGTAGTAGCGGTTCTTTGAGTTGGAAGTCCAGGTGAACATTCCGAAGTTGAAGGTGAGGCCGGCTTCGAAAGTCATGGAAGCCGGGAAGGAAACCATCTTGATCGACGTGAAATCTCGGTGCGCACCCACTACCTGGCGCGCCACGTCGACGAAATATCGGCGATAGTCCGACCGAGGGGTATGCCACGACCGGTAATGGATTGGCGGAAGGCGCACCGAGGTTGCGAGCAAGATGTAAACGGGGAGCAATCACACAAGGTTTACCCGAGGTTCGGGCCGCTATGAAGCGTAATACCCTACGTCTGCTCTCTGTTTCGATTATGTGTGGATGTATGAGTCGTGCGTATGCCGGATTCCCTCCCTCGGCATGGGGGTCCTTGCTCTCCTTATATATTACGGGGAGCAAGGTTACAAATCGGAACTAGCCTATCTGGTACTAAGTTTACATACTTTACAAGTCTAAACTTTCCTATCTCGGCTAGGTCTTGTCCTCCTTGTCGGTCTTCGATATAATTGCCCGTTTTAAATTTGTCCAGGCCCGGCTGAGCCGATCGGTCTTTGAGCTTGATGGGCCGGCTGGTGATAGCATGTCGGCCCAAACTAGGCCGTGAGGGTATATGGAGTTTATACCTCCACGGCTAGTCCCCGAGCATCATGGATCTTGAGGGAGAAAACACCGTCTTGCTTGGCTGAGCGAGAAAGGGTGGTCGGACACACGTTCGACATGTGGTCCGAGCAGGGCTGGAGGACCGTCTAGTGCTTCCGACCACACTTTGCTTGCACTTGGTTGACGTTGTTGGTTTTGACCGAAAGATTTATGATGCTCCTGAAAAAAGAAAAAAGAATTTTGGAAGGGTCCCAAATCTGGAGACGTGGGCCCTCGTTAGTGTGTGATGCCTGCCATCACATGGTATCTGTCGTGATTGGTCAGTGCCTTAGCTTAGTTTTGAAACTAAACCCTTTGTGAAGAGAAAGGATCGAGCCGAGTCATGCAAAATGACGTGGGCCCATGTAGTCCCCGAGGTTCTTTGTAAGATAGTATATGTTGCGGCAAGCTCTTAAAAAAGGATCTAGCCCATGTCACCTTTCGGGTGACGTGGGCCCACGTAGTCCCGAGCCCGAGATGAGGTGGAACACGTTATGTCGGGGTCTAAAAAAGAAGACAAACCGATCATTGTGTCGTGCTCTATGTGTTTCCGACCACTCTTTGAGTGAGACCGAAGCTGAGCCAAATTTCATTGGGGCTGGTCGGTTTGAACCATGCCATGACTTTGTCATGATTAAGCTAAGATAGCTTTGCTACTTAACTCGGTCCCAGCGTGTTGTGAGACCATGGTTTTGAATCTAAACCCATAAAAATAGCTTAGCTATTTGCGCGCGAGAATAACCGGTATCATTGGCCAAAGAATCCTAGCTCAGTTTGTGGGATTGTGTGGGTTGAAATGTTAATGACATCTTCTTTGCTATCTTGTAACTTGTGGATCAGTTCTTCGAGTTGTTGCTGCAAAGAGAAAGTTTTGTATGAGTGAATGTTTTGATGAGATATTCTGAATCGTATTGTTTTGATATAATCTATGACATAGAGTTGTATCAAAATGCTTTGCTTGAAAATGGTTTTTAGTAATCACTTCTCCTTAGAGTTAATCGGTCCGCAGTGTGTAGGTGACCTATAGTGAATAGCGCGTTTGGCCGAATCACTTAGGGCCCTATTTCCGTTAGAAGCGACCATTTGTCATCCATTTGTGTTGTATAGCGTTGGAGCTGTGAACACGTAAGCGGGATTGATCAGAGACAGTGCATGCTGATTGTTTTCTGTTGGAGAGGTGACGTACTTGGCCATTTGGTGCAAAGAAAATGTTTTATCCATGCATATGTGCAAAGCTTCAAATCCAAACTCTATGCACATATATAGGGGGAGCAATACTACCAAAACCGAACTTGCTATAGTTGTCCAAATTTCTCTTGTGAGCTTAATGATTGGACAAGTATGACAAGTTCAAAATCTTTATTATAAAATCATCTTTGTTGAGGTTGTCATCAATTACCAAAAAGGGAGAGATTGAAAGTCCCTAGTTTGGTTTTGGCTAATTGATGAAACCTAGGACTAACCTTGTTTATCTAAGTGGTTGATTTATAGAAAGGTTGTCCATATGATGAGCTTATTGCATATGAAGCATGACACATGTCATGTGATCAAAGATGAAGATCAAGACGATACTTGGCTCCATGGACCGGTGTTCAAGGTGAAGGGCTAGTTGAGGCTTGGGAGTGAAGGACCATGCGATGGTGAAGCTCGGGCAAGACTAGGCGCCGATGGACCGATGCACGGTGAAGGGCAAGTGAAGTCAAGGTCGATGGATCGAGACGGTCACATGATGGTGTGAAGAGTTCATATCATTTGGAGGAACAAAATGGGCTCAAGGCAAAGGTATAATTTATAGGGCCATTTTGGTTTGCACTCAAGACACCATAGAGGGTGTGAGTGGTTTAGGATCGATAGCCGCACTATTAAGAGGGGAAGTCTTATCGGCTATTCGACGCACGGGTGCCACTAGGTGAATTCATGAAGTGCATTGCATGTAGGGCCTAGTGAGCTAACCTAACCTTTGGGAAATGATTGTGAAAAGCTAACACACAAGCACATGGAGATGTACACTTGGTTGTGTTGGCACATTTTCAAAGGTGGCGTTTGGGCGCGCTGTGGTTTGCAGGGTAGAGATGGGTTTGGGTCCCTCTCTTCCTCCCGCCGAGCCTGTGAGGCGGGATTCGGCGCTTTCGGGAAAAATGGATGCATATTTTCTATTGCGCCGGATGCAAAATTTGGTTGAATTCATGCTATCTCTGTTGATCAAGTTGGTATACTTGTTGGGTAGCATGTCTGAGAAGTTGGCGTCTCAACGACGATGAAATAATGAAGGCTGGACCCGACGGGGGCGGCGGACGCGGGGCTAGCGCGTCCGCCGCGGACGCCGACCGAAAGTTTCGGTTTTCGGCCGCTCGGCGTGCGGGACGCCGGCGTGATCGCTTGTGCGAGGTCCGGCGCTTGATGGACGACGGCGTGGTCTTGCGGGTCGGGCGAAAGGCGGCGGACGCGGCGTGTCGCGCCGGCGCACGCCGGACTCGGAACAGAAAGTTCCAGGGCACGGCTCTGGAACCGGACGCGAGCGCCGGACGCGCTATGGCGAGCGCCGGACGCGAGCGCCGGACGCGCTATGGCGAGCGCCGGACGCCGCGCCGGACGCACACGTGGCGGGACGAGATTGAACGCGGAGCCAACGGTCGACTTGGCTCGCGCGCGAGGAAGAAGCGCCGGACGCGTCCGGCGGTTTGGGGCGACAGCGTCCGGCGCGTCTTCGGCCTCCCGAGGGGGTAACGGTCACATTTGTTTGAGGGGTTATAAATAGAAGGTGGCCGGCCCTTGGGGAGGTCTCTTGGCCATTTCTCATCCCTTGTGCATTCTTTGAGCTAAGAGACTCTCTCCCACTCTTCTCCCTTGCTTGGTTGTTCATCCTAAGAGAGATTGAGTGAATCACCTAGTGCATTGCATTGCTTGAGGGCATCTAGTTGCACTTGTGGGTGGTTTCGCCGGTGGATTTCTTGTTACTCTTGGAGAGTACCGCTCCTAGCCGGCTTGGAGATTGTTGGAGGCGTTGGCAAGAGAAGGTGATTGTTCTTGGCCACCTCCGGTTGCTTGTGAGAGGTTTGAGCTCACCTCGTGGGGATCACGAAGAGCATCCTAGTGGATTGCGCGTGTCGTTGAGTACCTCGCTTGAGAGTGGTGTCTTGCGGTGCCTTGCGGGCGAGCCTTGAGGGGCTAGTGACTTGAGGGTCACACCGAGGAACCATCTAGGTGTTGGTCGACACAACCGGTGATGTAGCTTGGCGGTGCCCAAGTGAACACCGGGTGAACAAAAACAATTGTGTTCATCCTTGTCTCCGGTGATTGGTTGTCATCGATTGTGTGTTGCCGATTGTGATCGATTGCTCATTCTCTTGGTGATTGGCAACCTCGACTCGACGCGTCGGTATAACAAGTCTCATCCTCTCTTGTATTACTTTGATTACATTCTTGCAAAGTAGAATTGCTTGCGTGGTCGGTCGGGAACCACATCTTGTGTAGACTAAATCCCGTGGGTAGAATTGCTTGTGTGGTCGGTCGGGAACCACTTCTTGTGTAGACTAAATCCCGTGGGTAGAACTCTTGATCACTAGTGGTAGCTTTTGTGTGTACTAGTGATCACCTACTAGAATTGCTTGGATAGGAGGCTTGCAACATCTAGTAGGCTAAGCATAACTTGCTTTCCGCCGTTTGTGTATCTAACGAAGTTTGCTTAGTGAGTTTGTAGAAATTTTTATAGGCTATTCACCCCCCTCTAGCCATCTAGTACCTTACAACCGCCAGGGTCGTGCTCGTATTGACAGTGATGATGAGGAGTGATCCTTCTACTTCTTTTCTCCCTTTTTGATGCTTGATGACAAAGGGGGAGAAAATTAGAGGGGTCCAACTTTTTCGAGACTTGGTGGTGATGCTATTCAGCTCAGTGGTGATCCAGTTGCAGCAGCAAGTCCTATCCCATTAGCTAGTTTGAGCTTGAGTGCTGAGAGTAGTTTCTTTAGTTTGTGAGTTGAGTATCGTTTCAAAACTATTTTGTGTAATAATGCTACCTTTTATGACTCTCTTTATGTTGGATATGGACATGTATTTCCTGTGTGCTTAATTTAGCTTGTCGATTATTTGCTTTAACTCTGTGTGTGTTGCTTACTGTCAGCTTGCTGTCCTGGCAAGTGCGGCAGTGCCGCGCTCTCAGGCGCGGCAGTGCCGCGCCCTGCTGACCGCAAGTCTCTTTGTGTGAAAATGCCATGTCATACGCATCACGTCTCTTACTTGTGACACTCTTTAGCACCCCACAGGAGGCATGAATGTAGGGGAGGCTCCTCTACACTTTCCTAAAAATGTGAATGTTGGTTTCTTATACCAATTTGTGAAATTCAAATCCTATTCACATATTTAGGGGGAGGTCCTACCTTCATGTCTCGAAAAGTCTCAGTTTTTGATATCTTTTGTGAGCTCTAATTAGGTTGTCATCAATCACCAAAAAGGGGGAGATTGTAAGTGCAATCAAGCCCTAATGTGGGTTTTGGCGTTGATGACCACCAAATTAGGGAACTAATGAGACTTATTGAGATGACAAGAAGGCATTGAAATACGGAAGATTGATGTACGGAGTTGGAGGGTCCCGTTTCTAAAAGAGGCTTTGCCGAATTCAAAGAAGGTTTAAATTCATTTTCGGTTTGAATTTGAGTTTAGGAAAAGCCGTACTATCAAGAGGGATCCTAAGGTTGTTAGTCAAAAGTGTTACCAAATGCTCAATCCTTAAACACCAACCTCATCCGGCCACCAAAACAGCCGACCAATCACTCAAATCCATCTTCTTGTTTTGGGGGCGCGGCGGTGCCGCGCCTATAAGTGACCGTTGGGACCCGGGGGTATTTATACCCATCCGTCGGCCCACTCACTTACCTCTTCGTCTACCTCGCGACATATCCGTTGGAAGAACACCGAAGCTCTCTCTCACCCTCCATTGCTCCCCTCAAGCTCCCAACTCATTCCCATCAAATCCACCACGGATTCTTGATCAAAAGGCGACAAACTTCGATTGGAGAGTGGATCCACTGATTCCCACTATCAAAAGAGCATTTGGTGCACGTTTGGCCGCGCCCTAGGGTTTGTTACTCTTGGAGCTTTGCTTCTAGCCGGCTAGGCGTCGCCCTAGAGCCGCCAACTCGTGTGGCTCGCCTAGGGAGGTTTGTAACCTCACCCCAATACTAAGAAATCACCCCTCATCTCAAGAGTTCACTCTCTTGACTTGAGACCGAGGAGAAAGCTAGCCTTAGTGGTGAGCTTCAAGTCGTGGACTTCCTCAACAACGTGGACGTAGGCCGGCCTTTGTGGCGAGTGAACCACGGGTTAAATACTTGTGTCACCTTGTCTTTGTTTGGTTTCTATATTCATACTTGTTGTTGAGGTGTTTTCTAGGGTTTGAGGTCGATCTACTTCCTACTTCCTCTGTTTGTGTTTGGCTCTTGTTCTGTACTCTCTGCAGGTGTAGGAAGCTTGGAGAGCAACTGGGTAAACTTGTTTCTGCACAGATTTCGAATTACACTCTATTCATTTCGTACGCATAGCGCGGCGGTGCCGCAGTACGGCGGCAGTGCCGCGCCCTACGGATCGGCGGCATGTGGCGAGAACCGCTGAAATAATACACTTTTAAAGTACTTGTCTTCCTCTAGACACTAAGTACCTCAAAAGTGAACTAAATCAAACAGTTCCGTCGAGCACACCCGAAGGAGAACTCGAAACAATCCACGTTTTACAACCCGGATCATAAATGAGAGAGTAAAGCTTACAACACTTTTAACCATTTCTTACATCACATTGATTACAACACTAGGATATAATATTGATTGATTAACAACGAGAATACGACAAGTTAAATATTAATAAGACAATATTTATATTCATGATCCGAAAGGTAAAAATGATTCTTTCTTTTGTAAAAACACTTTTGGTGGAGATTTCACATAACTCTATGTCCGTATCGTAAAGAAAATCCTCGGGCCGAGCCCACCGGGAGGTTTTCCACAACCATAATCAACTTTAGCGGCACTGTCACCTGCAACGGGGTAGACAAACCCCGAGTACTCAATTGTACTCCGCAAGACTTACCCGTCAGGAGGAAAGAAAGACTCCAAGGATATGCAAGGCTATCTGGCTTGTGGGTTATTGTATTGCAAGAAAGCATTACTAAAATGTAACCTTACCTCCATATTATTAGCCATCTTTTTAAGCTCATTTACCTAACCATTCTAGGTAAGCACCTGTTCTACTTTCAAGCAAGAGTTGAGCAATCAGATCCATATATATATTCCGTCTTCCATATTCCACTTCTTACTTCGGTGCTAGACCATAGTCAAGTCGTTCCGAAACAATCGGCGATTCATGAATCAATGTAGCCCGGTAGGTACCCCCAAAACACACGTCTCGCCTGTACCTAGCCTTGGCACGAGGCAAGACTAACCCCTTCCTTCCCCGCCAAGGGTTCAGTCCTCACCCCAACGTGGACTCCAAGCCCCCATACTTGAGGCCCGGCCTCAATATGGTGCAAGGACCTCCAACCTATCCCCGCCTCCGGCCCGTCGACGTGGAAAGAGCTGGAAACCAAGGCACGAAAGAAACGGGTCTTCCCGCTCCCATAAGCAAGTATGTGCTCGGGATAATAAGTATGTGACCGACCAAGTCCAAATCCAAATCCGAGTACCCTTACTTTGATCTCCAATTATCATCCACATGTATTCCATGTGATAATATAAGATAAGAATAATAATAATAATAACAATATTTTCTATCTCTCGCGAGTGACGAGATAATCACTCGACTTCTACCGAATTCCAATAGCATAGCAATCTACACGATCTGGAATACTAGTAAGACTCATGGGATCAATATATATCTATGCAAGTGGATTTCATTCAACTCCTTAAAACTTAATGCACAAGCATAAAGTAAAGTGCGAGAATAATAGGGGTTATGCACCGGGGCTTGCACAGGTAAGATTTAACCAAATTTAGCATTCCATCATGACGACACGATCAACACGGCACCATCATTCATGTCACTCCAAATGACTCCATGATCCAGCATCGTTCCTATTGTGATATTTGTGATGCAACGTAGAGACGTAAATAAATAACCGCAATCGCAACGCTTAAAATACGAACGCACATGTTTCTCTACGAAGCTAGCTACGATGACCGCAACAACACTTTACTTTTAATCTTCGTCAAGCAAGATATCAAGCTCACGTAGAAGTGCTTCATTTAATAACCCGATTATTCTCATTAGCTTTCTGGATATTTAGCTACCTTAACAAACCGTATCATTTAGAGCTACAAAAATTACAGAGAGCGCATACTAGTATAACGAAACTACTGTAAAAGTTTCATGAATTTAGAAGTCCATTTCGAATTTAAACAAATCTTACAAACTAGCAAAGATTCGATGACCTTTAGAAAAAGCTAAGAAGCTAACAAGCACACTCCCTACGGGAACCCTGAACTCCTTCTATACTCTAATGACTAAACTAGTAATCTAAGTATTACCTTCAGCAAGCAAGATAGCAAGTTCGTCATACGCGTGCTTCCTCTTACAAATCAACATTATATTTTTACTCGTATAATTAGCTTTAGCGTATATATTTAGTTATCCTAACAATAATCTAATTTAGACTACACAGGAAACCATGGTATATAAGACCACGCCATGCACTCCTACAATTTACGTACAAAAGCTTATACAATAAAGAATGCCTCATTACTCAGCACCTAGAATTAAATAAAGAAGATACTAAAAGTATTATAAAACTATGTGAACAAAATACACCAACAGATAGATCCTGATTTTATAAACCTAACAAAAATTAGTTTCATAATTTTTGGATGACTACGAATTTATAACTGAATTTATAACGCAAGTATGTTTGATGACTTTTGTCGGGAAAAGAAAGCTAACAACACCTAGTCGCTCATCACCACGAACGTGACGTACATGCATACCGCCGCTTGGGTGGCCGGCAGCACGCTTGTTGGCAAGCACCAACCCGAACTGTAACCGGCTAACACACGAGCGGAAGCTTACCAAGAACCTGGCCGAGGTGGTGGTTCGGTCGAGGCTGCTTGAATGAGCTGGCCGGGTGCGTCCGAGAAAGCACGACGGCGCTCCGCGGGCGGACACGGCCGCGACACCGGCCAAAGAAGGTGAGTGACTCGGTGGAGGTGCATAGTGTGATAAGGGAATCAAGGCGAAGCTCGTGGTGCTATGAAATGGATGACGAAGCTATATGGAGTCGGAGTCTTATGGTGGACAATTATTGGCCGAGGATCACCGAGGATGGGAAATTTCAAATCGGAGCTTGGCATTTGTGCTCACTTCAAAGCAACGTGGGGTTTGGGCAGCCGAAAGACTTGCCCTTGGAGCTGTGGACGTGATGAATCGACGGAGGTGATCTTTCTCTACCGAGATTAATAGCGTGGAGCCCGACGGCCATGGCAGCGAGAGGAAAGGGACGATGAGTTAAACACCATCCGTCCTTGCGCTGTGAGATGCGGCTGGCTGCTTACAATTTAGCACGCGTGCGCATTCACGGCCAGCACGGCATGCGTGGCCGCAGCGCCATAAACGGCGAGAGGACGGCGAGCATGGCCGTGTGCGTGCAGCAGCGACAGGATGCAGTCGGACGCGACGGCGACGCGATGGCGGCCGCAGCGTCACGACGCGAGTAATAATGACAGCTGGCTTCGTACAGGCCGTCATGCACGACATACTTAGCCGGCCAGCAGGACCACGTGAGGACGGCAGAGGCAGCAGTAGCATACAAGCATCGCAAGACAGCAGCATGCAGCTAGAAGGCAAGCAGCTAAGCCATGTACGTGCTTGCAAGCTAAGCTAGGAAAGCTCAAGTACGTGAGAACGTATAGCAGTTGATCGCATAGTTGACGGAAACTGGTGCCTTGCTTGCAGCGATGTGTGTGTACGTGAGTGAGCCTATATGCATGAGTGGTGCATGTACGTGAGTGCTGTGTGTGTGCTTTGCCTTCCAATTTCTTTTTTTTTATTTACTAGCACGTAATAAACAATTATCATATATAAGCTTGGTTCATGCGAAGAACTTAAGCAACACTATATCACGCATATTTTTATCATTAGCAAGCAAAGACTAATTATTATTATTATATTTTATTTTTGTTTATAGAGTTGTTCATCACTTCATGCGTATCAAAAATTTAAAACCCGTGGAATTTATTTCCAATGACTCCTCTTACGGCTTAATCTAGAAGCTAAGTAAGATCGTAACACCGGGGTGTTACAATCAACCCCTTAAAAAGAATCTCGTCCGAGATTCGAAGCAAGAACGGGGAAAAGGGAAAATGCGATTACATTTCACGGATCGGAATTACACGGAAGATTACACAACTTCGAACGGTAAACCGCTCGGGATCTAGAGAGAACACGGCTACGAGCAACCAATACAACCACTAACTTAATCTAGAAAGCGGTTAAGACGGGGACAATGAAGAAGGAGCAAGAAAATGATTATCGAACATGGCGAATGCCCAAAGGGTCCAGAAAACAGAGGGCGTGAACTCGACCATCGTGTACCCTATCACGAAAATTAACACAAGGCAAATCGAACTTCTTCTATGAAAAACATATCTCTTCTTCCCCTCAAGTTGGCAACTCTAGATCCACGAGCAACAACTAGATCTCGTAACTCGATCTTGCTTCTTCTCTTCAACTTTGTTGCTTCACGAGTTTCTCCACCTCGAGCACTACTTCAGATCTGGGGATGGGAATGAAGCACGCAGGGTGGCTTCTTATAGCTAGGTGGGCAGAGGTGGTGGTGCATCACAGCGGAGTTGGAGACGGATGGAAGAGAATCGCCGACGAGTCACCGAACAGGAAGAATGTTGACCATGGCACGCTTCTACGGCGCGAGCTCAAGTGGGGAGAAAGGGAAAAGGGGATGGGATTCGCTCGACGAGGAGGCGTGCGAGTGACTGTGTCCAAAAGAAAGAAGAGGAGGGGGGGGTCAGGTCCAGGAACGAGGGCGAGGATCGAGAGCCGACAGGGGGTGCAGGAAAAAGAAGGGGCGCTTTGTGCGACGAGGAGGGGGCGGCGAGTGCGGCACAGCGCCGCGGCCACGCGAGAGCGGGGCACAGGTGGGAAAAGTAAGGGAAAGAGGAGACCGGTACGGATAGCTAACGGGAACCAAAGCATCAGATTTTTAAGAGATAAGGACGGCAATGATCATTTTGCACGGTTTAAAATTATACGAAAACTTTTACCGTTACTCAGATTTTAAAACGTTATACTGACCGTTGCGTCTAATTGTACTTAACAAGACATACATCGCGCATGAACAAAAATTCTGCAGACAAACAACAGGCATTTTTCATTCACTTCATGGGACGGCAAACCAACACACTGCATCCAAACACAACAGACGGGGTACATGCGGAGAAGGCAAGACACGTGCTACATGGCCAAGGTACGGCACCGGACAACTAATCCACCTCGTCGAGGCGGAGAGGGCTTCACGGCCGCTAGCCGTGACGCCGGGGCCAGGCGGGTACGGGGTATGGGGGACTCGACTTCGGGGATCTCCATGGGGGTGGGTGGCGGGGCAACCGGGTCTCTCCCGTCCCCGGGGGGCAAAGAGGTATCCCCTGCAAGATCTGGGGTGGCTGCTCCCCTGGAGCAAGATTCCTCCGATGGTCCCGGGCGGTGAGGTAGACGTCTCTCAGCTGCTTGGCGAAGCGGTCTTCCACCTCACGCATGGCTTCCGCGGTGACGGTCTCACGGCTTTCGGCGGAAACAGCCTGAGCGCGTGCCGTGGCGAGGTTGACTTGAAGCTTCCGGATGTAGAGGTCGGACTCCTCAGCCCGAGTGATATACGCCCTCAGCACGGAGGCGAGATAATCATGGTGCTCGTCCAGGGCCAGTAGATATGTGGCCAATGAGACCACCGTGGGCTCATCCTCTTGCAGGCGGTGCTTCTCCAGCACTTCCATACGGGCCCTCCAGAAGGAAGAGTCCCGGTCCGTCGGTGGGAAGAACCGCATGGGGGTACGGGCAAGGGAGTCGGCGTAGATCTGGCTCAGGTTCCGCAAGGCCTTGTACGCCACAGCTTGGTAGGTGTCGGAGAAGCGAAAGCCATAGGCGGTGGTACTCCGGCCATCCACACGGGGAGTTCTCACTCTTTCCTATGTAGATGGTGACCTCGCACCGCTCAATGCCATGCTCGATGAACTCACAACCCTCATGCGGGGACGGTCACGGATCCTAGCCACGCGTAGTGGTATACAAAAGCTTGGGAAAACCCTCTATGTCCTGGCAAGTGCTGGTAGTCCAGACTCCTGCGAAAGAACCGGAGAACTGGCTAGAAAGGTGGGAGGATTGGAAACAAGGACAGAGTGAATCCTGGAAAGCCATGGGTTTTTGCTCAAGGGAGAAGAAGGTTAAAATAGTGGCTAAGAACGGTGAGGCATGGTTCGCAATCACCGGTTTGGCTCTCTTTTGTAGTGGGTTTATTACGACTTCCCAAGAGTTTTACCATCTACAAGACAAGACGGTAGAAGGAGGGAAACACGATGGTCGAGCATTAAGGAAGAGGGAAAATATGTCGGACGGCTATAACAAAAGATGGAGCGAGGCCATTACACGGACTACGGCGAGGCATACCATCACCGATGGCTTTTAGTGGCGTGGCCATAGCAGAGATGTCGGGCTCACATCTCGAGCAGCAAGAATGACCACACCTAGAGAAAAGAGAAGAGAGAAGAGAGGCGTGCAAGCCAAGCTTGACGCGACCCAGTGAAGAGCATGACACAAAACAACAAAAACAACGAAACACATATACTCCAGATTCCCGATCCTTTGCTTCCCAAAGGATAAATTTAGCTTTCCCTTTATGTGAATACGGCGCGCCACCTTATCGGCCATTCGTGGAGTTCTCGTTAAAACACAAGTTTATTCTCAAGGTAGTATCTTTCTTGAGAGAGAAAAGATATAACCCGGTCATGACTCGGTCAAGGGCCTCGATACCAGCGCGTGCCGAGCAGCAACCATGTGGCAGCTGTTCCACAGGGAAGCCCTCGGTTTCGTCGCGGCACCAAGTACTTTCCCGAACCATTATGGATCATACCGGCAAGGAATGAGGTTAGGGGAAACAATCAGAAGTTGTCAAGGAATTTCCTTCGAAGGATGAAGGATTACTGATCAACATAGCATAAATGGGTAGGGGTCAGGTGCTCCACTGAGACATCCACGACTAACTGACAACAGTATTCACACCTCATCCACTGATGTATCATCTTATGTTTGGCTTAGCCTCCTTGCTTGCATCCTGACTGCTGCCGACTTGAGGAAATAAGGAAAGATTAGATAGAGATAGACTAAGCCTAGCCAACTCCATAAAGATCATACCCACCAACCATCACACAAATGCGCATTCAAGATATGCATGAACGCACGTCTTATCCATCCTCACATTATTGACGCATATAGGGCAACCATTTGTTCTCACATTTTTGGCACAACATACACTCCACGAAGCTAGTCGGTTACTATCGAACTATGCTCGAGTTAGTGTACCTACGAAAACAGGGTTAAGCCTAGCTAGGTCGAGTGTGCCATCTATCCTAGGTGCATAACCATAGTAGTAGGGCTACTTATATAACTTCGTATGCAAACGTCCTAACATTTTCAAAACTTTGTTATGAAATTTTAACTTAGAAAGGGTTTTGGAAGCTTTATTTTCTCATTTATAGAGCGATACCCACCGTGGCAGAACCGCTTTGAAATAATACACTTTTAAAGTACTTGTCTTCCTCTAGACACTAAGTACCTCAAAAGTGAACTAAATCAAACGCCCGTCGAGCACACCCGAAGGAGAACTCGAAACAATCCACGTTTTACAACCCGGATCATAAATGAGAGAGTAAAGCTTACAACACTTTTAACCATTTCTTACATCACATTGATTACAACACTAGGATATAATATTGATTGATTAACAACGGGAATACGACAAGTTAAATATTAATAAGACAATATTTATATTCATGATCGAAAGGTAAAAATGATTCTTTCTTTTGTAAAAACACTTTTGGTGGAGATTTCACATAACTCTATGTCCGTATCGTAAAGAAAATCCTCGCCGAGCCCACCGGGAGGTTTTCCACAACCATAATCAACTTTAGCAAGACTGTCACCCGCACGGGGTAGACAAACCCCGAGTACTCAATTGTACTCCGCAAGACTTACCCGTCGGGAGGAAAGAAAGACTCCAAGGATATGCAAGGCTATCGGCTTGTGGGTTATTGTATTGCGAGAAAGCATTACTAAAATGTAACCTTACCTCCATATTATTAGCCATCTTTTTAAGCTCATTTACCTAACCATTCTAGGTAAGCACCATGTTCTACTTTCAAGCAAGAGTTGAGCAATCAGATCCATATATATATTCCGTCTTCCATATTCCACTTCTTACTTCGGTGCTAGACCATAGTCAAGTCGTTACCGAAACAATCGGCGATTCATGAATCAATGTAGCCCAGCTGGGTACCCCAAAACACACGTCTCGCCTGTACCTAGCCTTGGCACAGGCAAGACTAACCCCTTCCTTCCCTGCCAAGGGTTCCAGGTCCTCACCCCAACGTGGACTCCAAGCCCCCATACTTGAGGCCCGGCCTCAATATGGTGCAAGGACCTCCAACCTATCCCCGCCTCCGGCCCGTCGACGTGGAAAGAGCTGGAAACCAAGGCACGAAAGAAACGGGTCTTCCCGCTCCCATAAGCAAGTATGTGCTCAGGATAATAAGTATGTGACCTGACCAAGTCCAAATCCAAATCCGAGTACCCTTCTGCCTGATCTCCAATTATCATCCACATGTATTCCATGTGATAATATAAGATAAGAATAATAATAATAATAACAATATTTTCTATCTCTCGCGAGTGACAGATAATCACTCGACTTCTACCGAATTCCAATAGCATAGCAATCTACACGATCCTGGAATACTAGTAAGACTCATGGGATCAATATATATCTATGCAAGTGGATTTCATTCAACTCCTTAAAACTTAATGCACAAGCATAAAGTAAAGTGCGAGAATAATAGGGGTTATGCACCGGGGCTTGCACAGGTAAGATTTAACCAAATTTAGCATTCCATCATGACGACACGATCAACACGGCACCATCATTCATGTCACTCCAAATGACTCCATGATCCAGCATCGTTCCTATTGTGATATTTGTGATGCAACGTAGAGACGTAAATAAATAACCGCAATCGCAACGCTTAAAATACGAACGCACATGTTTCTCTACGAAGCTAGCTCGATGACCGCAACAACACGTTACTTTTAATCTTCGTCAAGCAAGATATCAAGCTCACGTAGAAGTGCTTCATTTAATAACCCGATTATTCTCATTAGCTTTCGGATATTTAGCTACCTTAACAAATCGTATCATTTAGAGCTACAAAAATTACAGAGAGCGCATACTAGTATAACGAAACTACCGTAAAAGTTTCATGAATTTAGAAGTCCATTTCGAATTTAAACAAATCTTACAAACTAGCAAAGATTCGATGACCTTTAGAAAAAGCTAAGAAGCTAACAAGCACACTCCCTACGGAACCCTGAACTCCTTCTATACTCTAATGACTAAACTAGTAATCTAAGTATTACCTTCGGCAAGCAAGATAGCAAGTTCGTCATACGCGTGCTTCCTCTTACAAATCAACATTATATTTTTACTCGTATAATTAGCTTTAGCGTATATATTTAGTTATCCTAACAATAATCTAATTTAGACTACACAGGAAACCATGGTATATAAGACCACGCCATGCACTCCTACAATTTACGTACAAAAGCTTATACAATAAAGAATGCCTCATTACTCAAGACCTAGAATTAAATAAAGAAGATACTAAAAGTATTATAAAACTATGTGAACAAAATACACCAACGAGATAGATCCTGATTTTATAAACCTAACAAAAATTAGTTTCATAATTTTTGGATGACTACGAAATTTATAACTGAATTTATAACGCAAGTATGTTTGATGACTTTTGTCGGGAAGCAGAAAGCTAACAACACCTAGTCGCTCATCACCACAGAACGTGACGTACATGCATACCGCCGCTTGGCTGGCCGGCAGCACGCTTGTTGGCAAGCACCAACCCGAACTGTAACCGGCTAACACCTGAGCTTCAGAAGCTTACCAAGAATCTGGCCGAGGTGGTGGTTCGGTCGAGGCTGCTTGAACAGCCTGGCCGGTGCGTCCGAAAGCACGACGGCGCTCCGCGGCGGACACGGCCGCGACACCGGCCAAAGAAGGTGAGAGTGACTCAGTGGAGGTGCATAGTGTGATAAGGGAATCAAGGCGAAGCTCGTGGTGCTATGAAATGGATGACGAAGCTATATGAAGTCGGAGTCTTATGGTGGACAATTATTGGCCGAGGATCACCGAGGATGGGAAATTTCAAATCGGAGCTTGGCTGTGCTCACTTCAAAGCAACGTGGGGTTTGGGCAGCCGAAAGACTTGCCCTTGGAGCCTGTGGACGTGATGAATCGACGGAGGTGATCTTTCTCTACCGAGATTAATAGCGTGGAGCCCGACGGCCATGGCGCAGAGGAAAGGGACGATGAGTTAAACACCATCCGTCCTTGCGCTGTGAGATGCGGCTGGCCGCTTACAATTTAGCACGCGTGCGCATTCACGACCAGCACGGCATGCGTGGCCGCAGCGCCATAAACGGCGAGAGGACGGCGAGCATGGCCGTGTGCGTGCAGCAGCGACGGGATGCGATCGGGACGCGACGGCGACGCGATGGCGGCCGCGGCGTCACGACGCGAGTAATAATGGCAGCTGGCCGTACAGGCCGTCATGCACGACATACTTAGCCGGCCAGCGGGACCACGTGAGGACGGCGAGGCAGCAGTAGCATACAAGCATCGCAAGACAGCGGCATGCGGCTAGAAGGCAAGCGGCTAAGCCATGTACGTGCTTGCAAGCTAAGCTAGGAAAGCTCAAGTACGTGAGAACGTATAGCAGTTGATCGCATAGTTGACGGAACTGGTGCCTTGCTTGCGGCGATGTGTGTGTACGTGAGTGAGCCTATATGCATGAGTGGTGCATGTACGTGAGTGCTGTGTGTGTGCTTTGCCTTCCAATTTCTTTTTTTTTATTTACTAGCACGTAATAAACAATTATCATATATAAGCTTGGTTCATGCGAAGAACTTAAGCAACACTATATCACGCATATTTTTATCATTAGCAAGCAAAGACTAATTATTATTATTATATTTTATTTTTGTTTATAGAGTTGTTCATCACTTCATGCGTATCAAAAATTTAAAACCCGTGGAATTTATTTCCAATGACTCCTCTTACGGCTTAATCTAGAAGCTAAGTAAGATCGTAACACCAGGGGTGTTACACAGCAGTTCGAAGAAATTTTGTTGCAGGCCTATTCACCCCCCCCCCTCTAGGCCGTTTTACTCTTCCAGAGATCCTACAGATACACAGGAGTTAGTTCACAGGTACATGTGTGTGAGCAACATATGCCATGGTGGAGATGGCTTGGAGATGTTGTGAGGCTCAACACATAAGTTGATGGAGGAGCTCATTGCAAATGAGACATGACATGGAGTCATGTGACCAAGAGGTGAAGATCAAGATGAGGCTTGGCTTGATGGACCGGTTGCAAGTGTGAAGGGCAAGTTGAGGCTGCGAAGCGAAGGACCATGCGATGGTGAAGCTTGGGCAAGACTTGGCGCCGATGGACCGACGCAACGGTGAAGAGCAAGTGAGGTCAAGATCGATGGACCAAGAGTGTCACATGATGATATGAAGTGGATCATATCATTTGATGATCGTGTCGGTGCATGTTGTTGCATTGGCACAATGGAGGAAGACGGTGGAGATGGAAATGCGCAAGGCAAAGGTATAACCTAGGGCATTTCATTTCACCGGTCTAAGGTTGAGTAGAGAAGTACTTGACCGGATTTAGGATAGATGGCCGTACTATCAAGAGGGGTAATCTTGTTTGCATATCGATCATCTAGTGCCAATTGAGCGATCTAACATTGCGATGTGCTAGGATCGAGTGGCGTTGTGAGATGAAGAGAAAATCCTTTGAAAATGATTGTGAAAATGCTAACACACAAGCACATGGAGTTGTACACTTGGTGGTGTTTGCACATTTGCAAAGGTGGCGTTTGACGCGCTGTGGTTTGTAGGGTTGAGTTGGGCTTGGGCCCTCTCTCCCTCCCGCCGAGCTTGCGAGGCGGGATTCGGCGCTTTCGGGAAAATTGGAGGCATATTTTCCATTGCGCCGGAAGCAAAATTGTTGAGAAAAAGGAGGCGTCGTCGCGGAGTTGAAACGGTGCTTTCGGAAGGCGGCGGGGACGCCGAGGCCGAAACGGCCGGACGCAGGCGACGCGTCGGCGCGTTGTGAAGTGAAGGTCGAAGTAGTTGGCGTGGCGGGACTTTTCGGTGCGCGTCCGGTGGGTCTGCGCGGACGCCGAGCGGGGACGCGTCCGGTGAATCGACGTCGGCTTGCGGAGCGCAAGCGTGTTGAAGAGTTCGGCGGACGCTACGGTGTCCGGCCGCGTCCGGCGCTCAAAGGTGCGGACGCGTCCGGCGCGTGTAGTGGTCCAACGGCTAGTTTGCGAAGGTGCGCAACGTTGTGAGCGGCGGACGCCTGGGCGCGCGTCCGGCGGGTCGCCGGACGCGGACCGGTATGTTTCGCGCGCACCGGCACGTTGGTGGTTGCACCGGCCGGGACGCGTCCGCGGTGGTCACCAGCGCATCCGGCGCATGGCTTCCGAGCGAAGGAGAAAGAGCCGTTGGGCGCCAACGGTCATGTTTGAATCGCGCAGGGACACGTGGAGCGCGGAGGAGCGCCGGACGCGTCCGGCGGCTTGCCCGGGACGCGTCCGGCGAGTACTTGCGGTGTTGCCGAGGTGGGTAACGGCTAGTTGAGACCTTGGGTCTATAAATACGTGGTTTGGCCGGCCGTGGCCGGTTCTTTGCCGAGCACGCCCGGCTATGTTGCCTTGTGTGGTGGTGCTTGGAAGCCCTCTAACTCACATATGCTTGGTAGTGACCATCCGATAGTGTGAGAAGAGCGATTCTAGTGCGAGTGCTTTGTGAGATTGCATTTGTGGCACTAGGTGGTTGTGTTGCAAGCCGGAGAGCTTGTTACTCTTGGAGGTTGCCACCTCCTAGACGGCTTGGTGGCAAGAGGCTCCGTGGTAGCACGCGTGGAGATACGGTGCTCCGGAGAAGAGATTGTGAGAGGTCGGTACTCACCTCGCGGGGATCGCGAAGAGTAGCCCTATTGGATTGCGCGTGTCATTGAGTTACCACCCTTGAGTGTGTGGGTTTGCTCGGTGCCTTGAGGGGCTCACTTGAGAGTGGTGTCTTGCGGTGCCTTGCGGGCGTGCCTTGAGGGGCAAGTGACTTGAGGGTCACACCGAAGAACCATCTAGGTGAAAAGACCGGAGGAACCACCGAAGGTGTTGGTCGACACAACAGGACGTAGCTTGGGGGCAACCAAGTGAACCTGGTGAAAAATCGCCGAGTCATCTTGTGTCCACACTTCACGGTGGTTTGCAATCTCTTTCACAAGCTTTGTATTTACTTTTCTTACATTCTTGTATAGCTTGTGTAGTTGCTCTTGTGGTTAGTTAGCTTGAGTAGCTTGTTAATCACCTTCTTGCTTGTGTAGCTAGAAGTAGAGTAAGTTGCCTTGCTTAGCTTGTGTAGTTAAGTAAGATTGAGCTCTTGGGTTTGGCTTGTGTAGCTTTGTCCATGAGCATCTAGTGAGCTTAGGTTGGCTTTGTGCTTTTGCTCATTAGAATTGTGTAGGTGCACACCCGGTTGCTAAAGTACTAGTTGCTTAGGTTTGTGTGACCTTGCAAGCTAGACTTATTTAGTGTGCACTAGCTAGATTGGCACCTTGTCTTCTTGTTTAGGATCTTTTACAAGGTGCATCTAGAGACATAGATAGAGGGGTGAAAGTCTTGGTTAGGCCGATAGATTTAATTCCGCACTTATATCGGTTAGCCAGAGCGATTAGTTTTAAAAAGGACTATTCACCCCCCTCTAGTCCGCCATCTTGACCTTACAAGTGGTATCGGAGCCGGGTCTCTCATTTTAGTGGTCTTAACCGACCCGAGAGGATGGCGGCTTATGGGCTAGATGTTGAGTGTCCACACATTTTTGTTGGCACACACTTTGCACGATGGAGAAATTGGTTGTCTTGCAATTTTAAGTTTATTTCTCCTCAAATGTGGTGGATTGTAGATGTGGGCTTCTCTTGTGCAATTGAAAGGAAAACTCAAGCACAAAAGAATTGCTTCACTCTCAATTGCCAAGCTACTAACATTCTCTATAGATCTTTGGATGATAGCATATTTGAGGAGATCATGGATTTTGAGTCCGCGCATGAGATTTGGGTATACCTCAATGAGAAGTATGGAGCGGCCTCCGATGAGGAGTCCATGTTGGTGGCACATGAGGTTGTTGAGCATGACCATAACAAGGTTGTTGTGGAGGATTGCTCCACCTCATGGTCAAGTGAGGAAGATGATCAATCTACCTCAAGCTCACTTGACAAGATGGAAGATGTTGCCTCAAGTGATGCAAGTGATGATTCTACCTCAAGCACACTTGATGGTGATGATGGTTCATGCTCAATTGATGTTGCTACTACAAGCTCTCCAACATCGTCATATTGCTTCATGTCACAAGGTGACACTAAGGTATCAAGTTGCAATGTGATTGATCATGCCTCATATGATGAGCTTGTTAGTAGACTTGCTAGCATGACCATGTCTTTGGAGAATGAGAAATCCAAAACAATGAATCTTGAAAATGAAAACTCATTTCTAAAGACAACATGTGAACAACAAAAGCATCTACTTTATGTTACTACTTGTTCACATGATGTGCTAAAATTGACTCATGAGGAACTTTGTGTTACTCATGACAACTTGTTGAAAGATCATGCTTTTCTCACTAAGAAGTTTTCCAATGAACAAACTAAAACTAGTGAGAGCTCATCACTTGGGTTGAATGATCAATCACATATGACTAACCCTTGTGATGTAGGGAAGAAGCATGTATCCACCTCTAGCTATGATTTATTTGATATGTCATGTTCTTCACAATTATATGCTTGTTCAACTTCTATGTCTTGTGAGACTAATCTTTTGAAGGAGAACAATAGACTCAAGAGCAAAGTGAAGAATTTGAACAACAAGCTAGAGAGATGCTACAACTCTCAAGTCACCTTTGAACACATGTTGAAGAACAAGAGAAGATATGGTGACAAGAGTGGCCTTGGTTTCAACAAGGACAATGTTGGGGTGAGTGAAGTGCCAAAGATCACACATTCTCAACTCTTGAAGAGCTACAAGAGATATGGCAACATGAATGGCATCCGCTACAACAACACCAACATTAAGGGAAAGAAATGGGGCAAGAGAAAGTATGAGAAAGAAATGAAGAAGCTAGAAGAAGAAAGGCTCTCTCATTTCATGTGCTTTCAATGCAATGAAATGGGACATCTAGCAAGAACTTGCCCAAACAAAGAGGAGTCTCAACCAAAGCCACAAGATGAGCAAGAAAAGAAACCCCAAGATCAAGTCAAGATCAATCATGAAGATATAATTGATGACTTGAAGATGAAGAAGAAAAAGAAAACAAGAAGGGGTGGAAGAGCAAGGCATTCAACTCCTATTCAAGATGCCAAGATGATGATGAGCAAGAATCAAGAGAAGAAAGATTTGGCTCACATCAAGTGCTTCAAGTGTGGAGAGATGGGACACTATGCCTCGGGGTGTCCTACCAAGCTTGAGAAGAAGGCTCAAGCAACTCAAAAGAGGCAAGGCAATGAAGAGCATCACATGAGCAATGAAGAAAAGGCTCAACTGAAAAGAAGATGTTATTCATGCCGGGAAAGGGGACACATGGCTCATTCATGTCCCCTAGGTAACAATTCTAAGCCTATTTCAATTGATGCAAATAATATACTTAGAAAGGATGGTAATGGTACCTCTACGGTCTCTATTGCAAAACATCCCGCTATCCATACTAAGGCTTTGCCTAGGTATGTGGCTCCTAACTGAGAGGACCCAAACATGTTTGGGTACCATCAAAAAGTGGATGATTGTGTAGGTACCATGGCATTGGAGACTTGATTCAATTGAGTTCATTTCATTCATCATTTGATTGAATCAAGTATTGAAGCTTAGTACTATTTCTTTCCCAATGCCAAGTCATGACTAGTGAAGTCCAATGTGCTACAACATACAAGTGCAATAATCAAGTTGTGGTAATCAATTGGTATTCGAAGGCTTGCAAATTATTTGAGTTGAAGCTTGCTAATTGATGATCATGAGTTATCAAAGGTATATTCCTAGTTGATCTATTCATTTGGGTGCATATGAGTTGATTGAATTGGATATATGCATATGTTGCTTGCTATGAGATGATTGAATGGATTAATTGCTTAGTAGTCAAATTTGAATTAGTTTGGTTGGATATGATCACAAGATGACTCTTAATAAGTGGTTTGAATGGATATATGTCTTGTGTTGGTATTCAAACAAATTGATATCAAGTTTGACTCAATTTGAAGAGGCATAGCTCAATTGCTTAAAATCTGTCCAAATATTTAGAATCTGAGCTAGCTGAAAAGACGGCCATGATTGAGTGATCAAATTTATTTGGATTGGCTTGAAATTTGGTATGGATGCTCTACACTTATGGTACAATATGCTGTACAAACTTCATGAAGATTGGATAAGAATTGCTTCGGTTTTGGAGTATATCTTTTCAGCATTAGTGCATCAGTTTTCAGCATGCAACAGTAAGTGAAGATGTGAAATCTGGTAGCAATCTAGAAGGCCAATGAAGCTCAAATTTTTATAGCTGCTGGTATACTCAATGTTGCACATCTCCACCAAATTTCATGGCATTTGGAGCTGTACATTGTGAGATATGAATTATTCTTTGAAGACTACAGAATCTGCCAGAAAAGTGACTATCATTGGTTATATCAAGAGTCACTCAAATTGAAAGGTCCTCAAGTTGGTTTCATGTTTACAAGTGGTTGAGGAACCTAAGTTTGGTTTTGAATTGGTCTAGAAGCATGAAGAATAATGAGTACAAGGTCATTTGATTGTGAAGTGTATTTGTTACACAAGTTGGGTACTCAAATCGAAGATCAAGATCAAACTCAAGATGAAGATGAAGTTTAAGTTCTAGTGACAAATTGAAGATCATTTGGTAGAAAGAAAAGAACTTAAACAAGAAAGAAAAGGACTTAAGGAAGATTTCAAGTGATTCATCATATCAAGTCCAAAGGATCAATCAAAGAAAGGCAATTCAAGTGAGTGTCAAGGATAGTTCTTGGTGATCCAAGAGATATTGGAGATGCTCGGTTGAAGCAATCAAAAGCGTTGATAAAGTAAGCAAGCAACACCCAAGATAGAGAGCAATACATGACAAGTCAAGAAATAATACAAGTGGTGCACAAGTGGTACCCATTCAAGTGGTATTCTCTCATACAAGCAAGAATCACAAGAAGAAGCGGGCCAACCACAACAAGAAAGTGCACTTGATCTCAAGTGGGTTTTCATCTCATATGGGTGAAGCATGGTATTCAATCATGGTATCTATTGGCTTTATCAAGCTTATAAATGGACTTCACATTGCTATTGGAGTAATGAAATTAGAATCTATGTGACTATCCTCTACTCCAACATAGCAAAGGTATCATTGTATTGTGCATGATCATTTCATCCCTTACTAGTATGCGATTAGTGCATATAGTACATGCTTATTAGGATCATGCATAACAATGAAATGTTTTAAATTCATAGTCTACCACTATTGCTTGATTGTTTGATTTATCTAGTGGTATGAGTATGAGTTTGTTCATGAGCTAGTGAACCCAAGTACTTGATCTAGTTTGAATTGCATATAAGTTTCAAGTACAACATTGACAAGATAACCCTTCTAGTGAGGTGTGAAGAAGCTTGTCATTGGTTCAAACCGACTTGGATGTTTATAAGTGATTCATATTGGCTCAAGTCAAAGAAATAGAAGCTCATGAAGACTATCAAGTTCAAGAATTGGTTATTCATGATAAATCCAACAAGTGGTTACCATAATGATAGTTCTTGCAAGAAATGTCTAGTCTATCACTATCTTCAAAGGGGAGAAATATGGAACAAAAGAAGCATACAAAGGGGAGTAGAAAATGGACATGGATCAAGAGGGAGCAACATTAAAGAATGGAGGAGGATAAAAAATTCCTGATTAAGAGAAGCACACAAGTAGGGGGAGCAAGCTCATGAACTTGTTTGATTGCATTTGATATGTGCATATTCATGTGCTTGCTTGCATTCGCATAAGCTCTTATATTTCAATATGCAATGCTTGTGTGGTGAATGCTAGTTATAGAACTTGATTGATGATTTGGAAAACTAGCATGTATAGGATGGCTTAGCTAGGCACATATGCTTTACAAGTGGTACTAGAACCTTGCTTATAATGTTGATCTCATGAGGTATCTAGTGTTTTGTTTCATGTGATATCTAGCTAACCATGATGCTAAGGATGAACTTCAATGGTGCAACTCCGATTGGTATCACGCTTCAAAGGTTTATCCTATATACCTTAGCATCACTTAGTAGTGCTAACTCTCCCAAAATTTCCATAGTTATGCATGTGTGCAAGCTTGAAACCAAACCATTTGAGCACACATGTAGGGGGAGCTATCACTACCAAGTTGACTTTGTGGTACTTATCCAAATCATAACATTGAGCTTAAATGTTGGATAAGTGGCATAAAGTCTCTATTCTTAAATTCCATATCTTTGTAGAGTTGTCATCAATTACCAAAACGGGGAGATTAAAAGGCCCTTGTTTGGTTTTGATAATTGAGTGACAACTTTAGGTGGACTAACATGTGTGATGGTTGAGATACACGGGAGTTAGTTCACACAGTACATGTGTGTGAGCAACATATGCCATGGTGGAGATGGCTTGGAGATGTTGTGAGGCTCAACACATAAGTTGATGGAGGAGCTCATTGCAAATGAGACATGACATGGAGTCATGTGACCAAGAGGTGAAGATCAAGGTGAGGCTTGGCTTGATGGACCGGTTGCAAGTGTGAAGGGCAAGTTGAGGCTGCGAAGCGAAGGACCATGCGATGGTGAAGCTTGGGCAAGACTTGGCGCCGATGGACCGACGCAACGGTGAAGAGCAAGTAAGGTCAAGATCGATGGACCAAGAGTGTCACATGATGATATGAAGTGATCATATCATTTGATGATCGTGTCGGTGCATGTTGTTGCATTGGCACAATGGAGGAAGACGGTGGAGATGGAAATGCGCAAGGCAAAGGTATAACCAAGGGCATTTCATTTCACCGGTCTAAGGTTGAGTAGAGAAGTACTTGACCGGATTTAGGATAGATGGCCGTACTATCAAGAGGGGTAATCTTGTTTGCATATCGGTCATCTAGTGCCACTTGAGCGATCTAACATTGCGATGTGCTAGGATCGAGTGGCGTTGTGAGATGAAGAGAAAATCCTTTGAAAATGATTGTGAAAATGCTAACACACAAGCACATGGAGTTGTACACTTGGTGGTGTTTGCACATTTGCAAAGGTGGCATTTGGACGCGCTGTGGTTTGTAGGGTTGAGTTGGGCTTGGGCCCCTCTCTCCCTCCCGCCGAGCTTGCGAGGCAGGATTCGGCGCTTTCGGGAAAATTGGAGGCATATTTTCCATTGCGCCGGAAGCAAAATTGTTGAGAAAAAGGAGGCGTCGTCGCGGAGTTGAAACGGTGCTTTCAGAAGGCGGCGGACGCTGAGGCCGAAACGGCCGGACGCAGGGCAGACGCGTCCGGCGCGTTGTGAAGTGAAGGCTGAAGTAGTTGGCGTGGCAGGACTTTCTGGTGCGCGTCCGGTGGGTCTGCGGACGCCGAGCGGACGCGTCCGGCGAATCTGACGTCAGCTTGCAGAGCGCAGTGTTGAAGAGTTCGGCGGACGCTACACAGTGTTCTGGCCGCGTCCGGCGCTCAAAGGTGCGGACGCGTCCGGCGCGTGTAGTGGTCCAACGGCTAGTTTGCGAAGGTGCGCAACGTTGAGCGGCGGACGCTGGGGCGCGCGCGTCCGGCGGGTCGCCGGACGCGGACCCGTATGTTTCGCGCGCACCGGCACGTTGGTGGTTGCACTGGCCGGACGCGTCCGGCGGTGGTCACCAGGCGCATCCGGCGCATGGCTTCCGAGCGAAGGAGAAAGAGCCGTTGGGCGCCAACGGTCATGTTTGAATCGCAGGGACACGTGGAGCGCGGAGGAGCGCCGGACGCGTCCGGCGGCTTGCTCCGGACGCGTCCGGCGAGTACTGCGGTGTTGCCCGAGGTGGGTAACGGCTAGTTGAGACCTTGGGTCTATAAATACGTGGTTTGGCCGGCTGTGGCCGGTTGCTGAGCACGCCCGGCTATGTTGCCTTGTGTGGTGGTGCTTGGAAGCCCTCTAACTCACATATGCTTGGTAGTGACCATCCGATAGTGTGAGAAGAGCGATTCTAGTGCGAGTGCTTTGTGAGATTGCATTTGTGGCACTAGGTGGTTGTGTTGCAAGCCGGAGAGCTTGTTACTCTTGGAGGTTGCCACCTCCTAGACGGCTTGGTGGCAAGAGGCTCCGTGGTAGCACGCGTGGAGATACGGTGCTCCGGAGAAGAGATTGTGAGAGGTCGGTACTCACCTCGCGGGGATCGCGAAGAGTAGCCCTATTGGATTGCGCGTGTCATTGAGTTACCACCCTTGAGTGTGTGGGTTTGCTCGGTGCCTTGAGGGGCTCACTTGAGAGTGGTGTCTTGCGGTGCCTTGCGGGGCGTGCCTTGAGGGGCAAGTGACTTGAGGGTCACACCGAAGAACCATCTAGGTGAAAAGACCGGAGGAACCACCGAAGGTGTTGGTCGACACAACAGGACGTAGCTTGGGGGCAACCAAGTGAACCTGGTGAAAAATCGCCGAGTCATCTTGTGTCCACACTTCACGGTGGTTTGCAATCTCTTTCACAAACTTTGTATTTACTTTTCTTACATTCTTGTATAGCTTGTGTAGTTGCTCTTGTGGTTAGTTAGCTTGAGTAGCTTGTTAATCACCTTCTTGCTTGTGTAGCTAGAAGTAGAGTAAGTTGCCTTGCTTAGCTTGTGTAGTTAAGTAAGATTGAGCTCTTGGGTTTGGCTTGTGTAGCTTTGTCCATGAGCATCTAGTGAGCTTAGGTTGGCTTTGTGCTTTTGCTCATTAGAATTGTGTAGGTGCACACCGGTTGCTAAAGTACTAGTTGCTTAGGTTTGTGTGACCTTGCAAGCTAGACTTGTTTAGTGTGCACTAGCTAGATTGGCACCTTGTCTTCTTGTTTAGGATCTTTTACAAGGTGCATCTAGAGACATAGATAGAGGGGTGAAAGTCTTGGTTAGGCCGATAGATTTAATTCCGCACTTATATCGGTTAGCCAGAGCGATTAGTTTTAAAAAGGACTATTCACCCCCCTCTAGTCCGCCATCTCGACCTTACACCTGTAACATCTCTAGCGTTAAGCACTAATTAATTATCTCTAAGCATGTCATCATTTGCATAAGCATAACTTGCATCACTTGATTGAATGATTGCTGTGCTAGCTAGGGTTAGACTAGAAGTGCTTGATAGGTTGCTTGTTTGAATTTGGTGCTTTGGGAGGAAATATGTAGAAAAATATTTCAAGAAAACTTTATGTTTTGACCAAATTGTGAAAATGGGTTTAAGGGCTTCAAAATAGCTAAAAACAGCCTTAGGGGAATTTTAAAAGTACTATTTTATAACTTATTTTCAAAATAATTTTAGATCTCTTAAACTAGGCCGAGATAGCCAAAGTGGTAGTTGAATGAAATATTCATCTTCCAATTTGGAGAAACTTTCATGTTGAAAGTTTTGTCTAATTCGGAATTGTTTGGGAGTTAGAGCGATTTGAAATTCAAATCCAGATTCAGGCGACGTGGCACTCTCTGATTGGTCGGATCCGGTGTTTCGTGTTCTGCCGCCCGGATCCTCTGCGGCTGGCCACACGCCGGGCCACACAGATCCACCTGCGCCGTCCTCGCACGCGTGCGCGCCACGCGCCCCCGCGGGTCCCACTCGTCAGTGGGAGCACTGCCGCGCCAGCGCCACGCGCCGCCCGCTGGGCCGCCTGCCCGAACGGGAAAGGGGGAGACCCCGTCCCGTCGTCATTTACGTCGTCCTCCCACTCGTCTTCCTCCTCCCGCTCCCGTTCCGCCACCCCGCCATGGCCGCCGCTTCCTCCGCCGTCTAGCCGCCGTTCCAACCGGTAGAAAGCGAAACCGAGGGCAGCGTCGGACTCGCCGCCCTCGACTTCGCCACCGTCGACCCTTCTTTGCTTCGTTCCGGTGAGACCCGAGCCGCATTGGCTCTTCTCTCTCGCGGGCAAGGCCGCCGCCGCCATTAGCTCTGGCGAGCTTTCGCCGCTGCCTTTCTTCTCTTTCCCTCGTCTTCTTTCGCACCGTAGAACCGCATGCATGAGGCGGAGCTTAGGGTTAGGTCGAGGTCGAGCTCGGAGCCGCCGAGCGCCGCTCTCGCGCAGCGTCGACGAGCTCACCCCCGCCGCTCCGGCGGGGCACAGCCGTCACACGCACCGCCATTCGCCCTCGTTTTCGGGCTCTGCTCGTTCGTTAGGATGGGGCGAAGCCCGTAGGCGTGAAGATGGTCGCCGCCGAGGCCCCGACGGCCTTCCCACCGTCGAGCGCCGCCGCGTGCCGCCATGCGCGCCACCGCCATCGTCATAGGCCGCTAGGGTCAACTCCGAGAGGTGCCTTGGGTGCGCAATGCGAAGCCGCATCCGGTGAGGCCCTCGGCTGGGCCGGGGAGCCGCCGTCGGCGTGGGGCCGTAGCGCGCCACCGTCTCCCTCCGCTGTGGGGGTGATGACAGGTGGGTCCCGGTTGTCAGCGGGTTTAGCCCGCGAGTTTGGATTGGGTGCACGGGGTCGGGTGCACCTAGCGCGCTGGATCCGGTCTGGGTGCACCTCGGGGTACACCTAGCATTTAGGATCGGTTTTCTGAAAATGAAAAATAGATTTCAGATTTAGTTTTAGAGCTTTAGAAATTCATATCTCGCTCATTTTTAGTCCGAATGAGGTGATTCAAGTTGGGTTGTTTTTCTTATGTGATGGGCTATGCAGTAAAATTATGAGATGCCAGATTTGGCATACTTTTATGTACTGTTTTATTTAATTTTAGGAAATGCTTTTATCTTGTTAAATCCATAAGTAATTCTCAGATGCTGGGAAAAATGTGAGGATTGTTTTGTTGGCTTAGTTAGACTATGCCCTGTCTATGAGAGGTATAAACTTGACTTGTGCAGTGGAGAATTTGTGAGCTGTAGTACAAGTGCATTGGTTGGCACTTTGCTAAATTAATTCATAGATAATTATTGGTTAATGCTATGGTCATGAAACTTTTTGAGGCATGCTTATATGTTGTTTGGAAGGTCCACATGCCATTGGTGCTGATGTTGGACCACTTTGGTAGTGCAAAGTATTTTCAGGACCATGGGTGGCAGCTGGCTTATGATTTTTGTGTAGGCTAGAATACTTGGAGTTTGGAGGTGAAATTTCTGTGGTAGCTTAGTATAGCTATGAGTGTGCTGCTGTAATTTTTGTGGAATTTTAGGGGCAGCAGAGATAGGACTTACTGTAGAAGCCTAGTCTTTTATGTCGGTTTCCGACAAAGGTGCAAGTAGGGATGATTGATATGGTTGATTGGGTTAAGATAGATATTAAGAGTAAATTGTTGTGGTGTTTTCATTCTGTTGACAAACATATACATCATGACATCATTGTTATACAACTTCACTTCATTTGCACGTTATTTATATACTTGCATCGCATCATACAGGATCGCAGGAGACCCACAACCAAGCAGTTCACGAGGAGCTGAACGTGGAGGAGCAGCAGGAGCAGGAGCTGCAGGAGGCAGTCACCGGAGAGGAGCCAGAAGCTGATCTACCCGAGTGTCCTAACCACGTCCCTAGCTCCTTCGTCAAAGGCAAGCCCCGGAGCATTTCTCCTATGGTTTGCAAATATTTATTTGAGTCCTTTACTATCTATGATGCATTTAAGTTATAGGAGTTGCTCGGAAACATAGTTGCATTAGGACTCCTTACCTCAAAAGTTATCCTATAGTAGGTACAGAACTACGTAGAGCTTAGGCCTGCTACTTAATCGGTAGAAGACAGGTGATCGACCATCATCTGCGCGGATAGGTGGTTACTATCTCTTGGATTGAGATTGGTGTAGGATGGTAGTGAACATAACCATGCGGCCTTCTAAATCACCTCTTAAAGAAATATGGCTTCGTACGTCCTCAATCATGTTGAATGCCGCCTCACAGATAGCTGGATAGGGCCTGAGTGCCCGACCGCGAAGCCAAGAATCTACTTGGGCCGGGTTTCAACTTCCATGTATCCATGCCGGCGATGGGGGTGGGTGTAACAAGGTGCCCGGTTGGTGAGTCCTTAAGATGGGGCGGTGTCATTTGATGGGCACGCTTACCTGTTGGCTGCCGGGAGTTTCCTTGGTCATGGTGGTGCGTTGTTGATCCCGCGTCTTTTCCTGAGTAGATCATGGTGACTATGGCTGCTTTGGAGGAGCATGCCTGGTTTGTGTGAGGAATACCCCCTCAGCTGAGTAGTAATCGATTATAATCGCCATCATTCCTGGATAGTGAATACTTGAGAGAGACAGCGGCGTGGTCGCAAACAAGAATTCTTTGTGCGAGGTGGTTATGTTCATACATGTTGGTTAATGTTTACTCAATCAATGTGTTACATGATAATTGTTGGTTGCTTCTACTAAAAGTGAAGTAGTGCAGGTGCTAACATAGCTGGTAGGCCCCAACTTAATTGGATAAGCTAGAGAGTCCTTTTATCACTAAATGATTATTTAATAAGCTCATCCTTTTGGCAAAGAAAGAGTCAGCTACCCCACATAAAGCCTGACATCCAGCAAAGAGTCTTTTCCTTATTTTCCTTTTGTCGGGTAAGTCTTGTTGAGTACCAAGTACTCAGGGTGCAATTCCCAATGATGTTGCAGATGGCGAGATGTTCTACGGCTATTGCCCGACATGCTTCCATCCGGCAGTTGGAGATGAGTAAATCGTGGGCACGATCTTTCCTTGCTTCGTACCTTTTGTTGTAGTGGATCCTGATGGAAATCTGGCACTATTTGGAGAAAAACTTCACGTGTGTGTTTGAGAACAGAGTTTAATTTGCTTCCGCACTTTGAATTTGAAAACTGGTTTGTAATAACTTAATTTGAGTACTTTATGTAATAATTTGAGAACCTGTTGTAATGACCTGAGATGGCATGCGTTGGAAAACGATCCGAGATGTATGTGACGTTGGTGAAACCCTTCGAGGTTTCCAGACTACCGGGCTAGTGTAATTGCCGTTTACTGCTTAAGCTGCTTACGTGGCTTGATTAGTGAACAGTAATTATGTTAGTTGGTCGGTTCTGTTACATAGCCCATGAGCACCTAGCTGATTAGGAGAATCAATCGCGGGTTTAATCACACTTTCATGCATGGTGCTAATTTGAGGTTTAGGTAACCCCTCTATTAGATTCGCAACAAAGTCACCATCAACGTCAGCATCCTCAACTCTGCACTCGTTGTCAATTTGGAACGAGGGTCGCCTACAACAACTATAACAACAACCACGCTGACGTCATCTACTTCAAGTATGTAGGAGAATTTCTCACAATCTCTAGCTAAGAGGGGCTGACGTGGAGTGCGTTGGCCAAGCCCATCTACCCAAAGGCCTAGCCTTGCATAGCGCCTATGAGCAAAGTTTGAAGACGTGCATGATTGTAAATAACTACATTGCCTATATCATTGTTTAGAGTGCATACAATGGAAAAGGCTCATCCATGAAGAGAATCCACCAAGGGCTCAAGGGCATGCAAAGGAGCAATCTACCAAATGAAAAGTCATAGAGGTTTGAGTGAAGTCCACTACCCAAGACTAGCTGAAGACATAATCATCCCTAGACTATCTTTGTATAGATGAGTTGTGTGTGCTCTTTTCTCCATACCCTTTTTAGTGATTCAGACACATGTGTATTATATAGGGAATTCTCATAAGTCTGAGTTGTAATTGGGTCACATTTAGTTGTGTTCATCTATTGGGGTTTTGTACGTCTAGTTAAAACCAAAAAGATTTTTTAGGGAGCTAAAACCAAATAGATGAGAGGCTACTATTAGAGGTTAATCATACATTCAGCCTTTGATTAGGGTGTTTATGGCCCAATTATAAAGCTTGAAAACTTGTTTGAGAATGTTTAGCGTCCATTTGTAGTGTTTAGGGACTCTTTTATAAATAAAAGTCTCACGAAGGAATGAATGAAAAAATTCTCTCTCTCACCTCCCTATAAAAGGGGTGAGAGGGAAGGTGAAGAGGACCTTGGACCATCACTAATTCGACTCTCCCTATCTCTCTTATGTTTGGTATGATACACCAACATATAAATCCAGCAAAAACATTTCACTACGTTCATGCCTGAAACTATCGCCCCAATTATGGATCTTAGTCTTAAACTAATGATATTGTCTTTACTCTAGTAGGTGAGCATAGATTTAATATTACATGTAGTTCTCTATATTGTGATGTTTTATGACATATTACATTCATTGTTTATGTTAGTAAAATTCAACTCAACTATAGAGCCGGGGAAGTTTACTTCCGAAAAACATACACCATGAGGAAGGTAAGGTGTTTTTTTCACAGGAACATAGGATGGGAACATAACATGATGTTAGGATAAAAAAACCGGCCTACCTATGAAGTTATGGTAGCCAACAACCTTAAACTCTAAACATATGACCAAACCATAGTAAAATTCAACTCAATTATAGAGGCGGGGAAGTTTGCCTCTGAAAAACGTGCACCGTGAGGAATGTATCATCGTCAAAATAGAACCTTTAGTCCAGTCTATCATTTTATACTGCACTTTTTTTTTTCCAAACATTTTATATATTTTTTTCATCTTGATAGTTAAAAGAGGGTTTACTTTTTATCGCTATATATATATGCATTATAGCAATAGCAATGTGTCCTTGACTTGTTCACAATAAAAATCAGTTTGTAGAACTAAATTAATTCCTGAATTGTACACACTGCAAATTTTAGCTTTTTTTAATTGTAAGATAATACCTTGTGCTAGGTTTCGTCGCCAAGATCTGTCTGCCAGCCTTACCTCTCCGCCGCCTGCGAGGCAGAGGCGGCGGCAACGGCGAGCTTGTCCCCGCCCCAAGAGAATGCGCGTTCACTCAAGGTTAGCGGAGCTTGGTTGTCCACAGGGTAAGTTTCTATCGGCTTCGCCGCCTTCTTCGCTCGAGCGTCGGACCAACGGTGGTCCATGCAGGCATGCACTAGCGAACTACACCACATGCATATGTGCAATCCCGCTTGATCCAGCTGGCCATTAGGATCCATAATATCAACAAGGTTGTGCGTACAAAATAATAAAAAAAAAAGATTAGGCCCTGGGGATCAGAGCCAAGGATCTATACAAAACTGGATTGTAGCAGGGTACATTTTGAAAAATAAATTGGACTCGATCGTGCTATCCTCCATAATGAAGGAGTTGGACCAGGATCAATCTGCAACTAGGTTGGATCATGATCAATTACTAGGGCTATCTCCTCTGCTCACGTCGGCTGGCCCAGATCCTCCGCCCAAGTCAGCTGTCCTATTCGCCCTCGCATTGCTGACCCGCCTACGCCAAATGTCTTGCATCCACCCGCACCCGGTCATGCGGCTGCTAGCCTGTTACGTATAAGAATGAACTAGGAGATAAGGAAGGGTATTAGAGTACTTTGGCTCATACGGAGTAGTACCAGGTTCGCTCGCACCAAGTCCGTGTGAAGTAGGGGCAAACGGAACACTGCATCTTATAGAAGAAGGGCAAATATGCAAACTCTAGAAAGAAGGGGCAACCATGCAGTTCGAGAGGGCAGAGACACAATTTGCCCAAAAATAAAAGGAGTAATATCCAACATACCAAATATGAGTTTTCCATTTTCGAACACTGGAAAAAGGGAGGATTGTAGATTTTTAATTTAAAAGGAAGGTAACAAATACCAATTATGATTCTTAAGAGGAACTATGCGTTCTTCTGTTCCCCTTCCTTAATTATTTTAAAGAAGAATCTAATAAACTAGAATTGAGTGGAAAAGTAGTTTTTTCTTCGGACCAGCAATATCGAATACTCAATATCATCCTCCTACTTAGCCCTGTCGTTCATTTTGAGAAACACACCGGTTAGTTCATCTCCATTCTCTTTCAGAATCTCATGGGTTAAGTAACACTCAATTCGTAACGAAGATAAGACATGGCATTTGATCGACGTGCTAGAGGAACATATTGGTCTCACAATCACTCAGAAGAGGTGGCACATTAGGTGCATGTGTACGGACAACCCAAAAAATGCCTAGATCTGGTAAATAGCGCAATACATTTGCAAAAAAGAATGCCCGGAAAGATATTTCCATGGGAATCACGTCGCTTTCTCTCCTACGAGAGTGTCACTCTTCTAAAATTCCAATGCACCAATATGCTCGTAAAAAAAAAAGCACCAATATGATCAACATGCTCTATCATTATTTTCCTTTTCCACCAAGCAATAAAATACATATGCTCCTAGTACAGTAGTACCAGTAGTAGGCCAGTGAAGCACACCACTTCACCAAACGCCCACAAATAATATCCAATCCATCCATCCAAAGTTCCTTTGAGACCGTGTGTGATTGAGTGTGAGTGTGATCCACGGCCGAAAAACAAAAGCAAGCTAGGTGCACCTGCAGTTCCTGACTGTACTGTGTCTGTGAGCCTGCCTGCCTCAGGTTCCTCTCCTACGACGAACGATGTTCCTCTCCTACGACGAACGAGACCGAGAAGAGCACACGCCAACACGGCAGGCCTCACGACGACGGGGTCCCTGAAAACTCTGAAAACCTCGCCCGAAACGCGGAAAACGACCAAAAAAGCGAGCGCGAGAGCGAGGGTTTGGTACCAAACGGCAAACGACGCACCCACCACGATCCCGTCAACCCAACCAACAACCAACCCACGCACATCAGCAGCGCTCGCTTTTGCCGAGTTCCCCTTCCAGCCTTCCTCTGCCCCCATCATTTCCCCCCGCCCGGCACCGGCACGACCGCGACCAGCCACCGTCTCCGCACCCGCCCGCGGTTGCTTCAGATCTCCTCCTCCCCCACCACCAGCAGCACCAGCAGCACCAGCCAGCTCCTCCGCACCAGGATACTCCCCGTCCCCTCCCCACCCGCTCGCCACGCCATTGCGCGCGCGGGCATATAAATCCCACATCCCCATCGTGCGCTCTCCCCACCCGCCTCGCCTACTGCGCAGCACGCACGTCCCCTCCGCGGTCGGTGACGGTGAGCGCGGCCCTGGATCTGGGCTGATCGGTCGCCGGCCGCGTCGGCGGGGAGCGAGGGAGGATCGGGATCTCGGCTGGGCTCTGCGGCCGCCGGAATGGAGGTCTTCGGCCCCGTCACGCCCGGACAGGTGCGTGCGCGCGCGCGGCGAGCTCAATTCCATCCCATGCCCTCCTTTCGGTTTGCTTGTTTGGCGTCAGGGTGGGAGCGGGATCCGGCCGAGCCGTGCTGCTTCGTAGCTTGCTTCGCTTTGCTCTGCTCTGCTCTGCTCTAGGGACTAGCAGCAGCGCCTGCGCGAGCGGAATTTGAATCCCAAGCGGACCAAATTTGGCCGTAATCTACGAGTTCGTGCACGTGGATGCACTCCTCAACTCAAGCAGCCGGCTGCTGCTGTGCACGCTGGCGTCGGATTGAAGCGAACTAGTAGTAGTTGCAGTATTGTTAATGCCATGGTTTAAGGTAGCTCCAGCTCCAGGGTTGGAGGGAGAATTCAGTGCTCTCTAAGCAATGCCCCCTGCACATGACCCCGTACGTACCTAACCAGTTTGGTGGGTTGGTGGTCTGGTGGACTTCTGCTCCTAGGAGGATCTTTCGTAGCAAGTAGCATTGGAGTTGTGCTTGCCAGTTCTTCCTTATGACCTACGCGAAGCATACATAATCCTTCGTCTGTATACTTGTGCTTCGGAATGGGTACAGGGAACAAAACTAACATTCGGCATATGGTCCTTGTACTTTTTTTTCCACTGTTGATCACAGTAAAAAGGACGTGCAGTTGAGCTGTAATACGAAACAAGGTTGTTTGTTTTGTCTGCTGAAAACTGCTAATAACTAATATGGAAGAGATTTGCCCTCATTTTAAATCTGTTGTTACAGGATGTAGGGATAAAACTTTCTTTCCTGGACCAAAATCATGAAATTAAGAGCAAATATTTCTAGGGAGTTGGATCTGAGTGTAGCTACAACCTCAATGAAATAAAAGCTATCCTCATTTTGTTTCCTAGTTTGGTGCTTTGATGAACTAAATGCTACCTAGGCCTATTTGTCATGGACTCATTGTAGTGTAGCATGGACTTATGGAACTGAATGTTTTGCTTTCTTGCAGGTGTCATTTTTGCTAGGTCTATTCCCTGTCCTCATCGCATGGATCTACTCTGAAATCCTCGAATACAAGAAATCTTTGGCTCATGGGAAAGTGTAAGATTTCTCTTCACAAACTTTAGTTTATAGCAACTGCATACTGCTGTTCCAAATTATTCAATACTGCAATTGGAGTTTTCATTTTTAGATCTGGCAGGCAGTAGCTGCACCACGAAGAAATTGAAAAACAGTGTTTAATTGTCACCCTGGTCTTGCATCGTTTTGTCTTCTGCAGTCATGCAGACACTAATTTGGATAATGGAACCATCAAGGAGGATGACAAGTCGGCATTACTTGAAGGAGGACAGTTGAAATCACCATCTATAAAATTCAGGAATTCGTCTACCAAAGCAAATTTGTTACGGTACTGTTTAAAGACCAACACAAGCCACATTAGGATTATAGCTTATACATGTAATTTGTGAAATATTGATACCTATGTGGTTGTTAACTGTAGGTTCATAACTATGGACGAATCTTTTCTGCTTGAAAACCGTGCTGTACTGAGAGCCATGTAAGATCATTTACTAATAGTAATGACATGCATTCTCAGCCTTCTGGCTATGTGATCATCTGCTGATACTTTTCTTCCCTCTAACCATTTTGCAGGGCTGAATTTGGTATTGTCCTGGTTTATTTTTACATTTGTGACCGGACAAACATATTTTTAGACAGCAAGAAGGTAATGATATTACTCCTGCTAGTTACTCTTGATATTCAGCACTGCAGTAAGCTGCACATTTAAATTTCAGCACGTGTTGGTTATCTAAATTTTGACTGTATAATGTTTCTGACCACTGAAGTGGCCCTTGTTGCTTCTTGTTTATGATCTATTATGACCTGTTTCTTATATGTTCTTTACGTCTTTTACTTGAATTGTAATCCTTGTTTTTTTTCTTTGACAGAGCTACAACCGTGATCTGTTCCTGTTTCTATACATTCTTCTCATCATAGCATCAGCGCTTACTTCACTTAAGAAGCATCATGAAAAATCAGCATTTTCAGGAAAGTCCATACTCTATCTTAATCGCCACCAGACTGAGGAATGGAAAGGGTGGATGCAGGTAAGTGGTTTTACTTCACTTATTTATTTTTCTTGATGTTGTGATGCTTTGGTACACTAGATATTTTTAGAGATGGCGAGTATGGTGACATGTAAAATGCACTCGCTAGGCATTGATATTTTGTATAACATGCATTCTGCGTCTTCTGCTTTTCCTTTAGTAAATTTACATCTTCTGCTACATGGATAGTGTGTCCATTGTTATGGCGTTCCTTCTATCCTAAGTCAATATGGTGTTATGTACACAGACTTTACTTAAAAGTTTATTAGCTTATATCAACTGAACTTTTTTATTGTGACAACTACTGCAATAGTTTTCTTCTCACCTGTATGTTTTGAGTTTTCACCAACCGAATTCCACCAAAATGTACTTACTACAGTAGCGTTTTTGTCTCTCTTTTGGCTTGGCATTATTCTGGTTGCAAGAGTGTACTAATTATTCATTCTGTATTGCCAGGTCTTATTTCTGATGTACCATTATTTTGCTGCTTCGGAGATATACAATGCAATCCGTGTGTTCATTGCTTGCTATGTCTGGATGACTGGATTTGGGAATTTCTCATATTACTATATCAAGAAAGATTTTAGTATTGCCAGATTTGCTCAGGTGCCTAAGCTACCTTATCAGTCTTAGTTTCTGCTATGTCCTAATGAGTTAGGTCTCATGTTACCACTGTTTAAACACTGACCCATAACTATACTTTTCATGCAGATGATGTGGAGGCTAAATTTCTTTGTGGCATTCTGTTGCATTGTCCTTGACAATGATCTCATGCTCTATTATATCTGCCCAATGCACACACTATTTACTCTTATGGTATATGGATCACTTGGCCTGTTTAACAAATACAATGAGATACCATCAGTCATGGCTATCAAGATTGCTTGCTGCTTCCTGTCTGTAATTTTAATGTGGGAAATTCCTGGGGTATTTGAACTATTGTGGGCCCCCTTTACGTTTATACTAGGTAAGTTATTGTTGTAGTTTTGTAAGGCATTGTCCCTTCCAGTCCTGCTCAGGAGTTCAGGACCAACCTTAATTATTTTTCTATTCAGGCTATAAAGATCCATCGCCATCCAAGGCACATTTACCCCTGCTACATGAGTGGCATTTCCGGTCTGGCCTCGATCGATACATATGGATTATTGGAATGATTTATGCTTACTTCCATCCTAATGTAAGTATTTCAGATATGGATCTAAATTACCCTGACCATCCTCTCAGACTGTATCTGCGATATGTTATTAGTTACGTCTATATATGTCTTCCTCAGTCTCTCTATACCTTAAGCATCGTTTCTTTTGTTCAGATCAAGTTTATCTAACGTGGAATCTTTTATCCTAAACAGGTTGAAAGATGGATGGAGAAGCTGGAAGAATCTGAGACTAAGGTTAGATTAGCAATCAAGGGAACCATTGTCACTCTTTCATTGACGGTAAGTTCCACCATCTCTTATCTTTGTTGTTGTGTTAACTAGGTTGGATTTCTTTAAATCAAGTACTTGACACCACTGTGTTGATATTATTGTACTAACTTGTGTTTCTTCTTCTAGGCTGGCTTTCTGTGGTACGAATATATATACAAGCTAGACAAAGTTACATACAACAAGTACCATCCCTACACATCATGGATCCCTATAACGTACGTATGAGAGATGTTAACTTGTATTCAATCGATGTGGCATGTGCAGCAATATTCTTCGTTGCAGTTAACAATGAACTTTGTTTCTTACAGTGTTTATATCTGCCTGCGTAATTGCACCCAGCAGTTGAGGAGTGCCTCTTTGGCTCTTTTTGCGTAAGCATTAAAACTTTTAATACCTACATTGTTCATGTGTTCTCTTGGCTTACTTGGTGGTTGAGTATTAATCGTTGAGTATTAATCTATATTTGTGACAGATGGCTTGGCAAGATTACACTAGAGACTTATATTTCTCAGATCCATATTTGGCTTAGGTATGACTCTTATGTTACTGCTACTTATATGTTTTTCCCTAATTATTGAAGGTACTTCCGGTTCACTAGCCTTGTGGTAAATAGCATATATTCCGATAGCACGTTGGATATAAGATCAATTTTGATTTTTTTTCCTCTCATATAGCGGTAGTTTATTCAACTGAACTAAAAATGCTGCTCAAATACCTTTGCTTTGCCACAGTGTGACCAAGCTTCTTTTGCAGGTCAAACATGCCAAATGGACAGCCAAAATGGCTTCTTTGTTTCATACCAGATTATCCTATGCTTAACTTCATGCTTACTACGGCCATCTATCTTCTTGTAAGTTGCCAACTTTAGATCTCATTACTTATCGGGAAAGAAAACCATTTCATTCAACAGTCATAAAATGGATACTCATTTCATTATCAATATAAATGCAGCTATCATACCGCGTGTTTGAGATCACAGGCATCTTGAAGTCGGCCTTTATCCCCAGTAGGGATAATAGCCGTCTATACCAAAATTTCATTGCTGGGATTGCCATCTCAGTGTGCTTGTATCTCTGCTCACTTATTCTTCTGAAGATTCCTGTTGTATAGGTAAACAAACATCTGAAACTTACAATGTCTGTAGTTATGTCTGCGAGTCATGTAACTCAAGTATATCTTATTGCATCTGCAGAGATGAAGATACACCAAGCAATCTTGATAGAAGGTTTCTTGTAAAACGTTTGCTTGATAGGATGTTTCAGCTCTGGCCTCGATTCCCTTTTACGCTTGTGGAGATAGTTGGGGATGCCAGGAGAAGCGGCTAAGTTGGACATATGGGAATTGGGAAATTGAATTGCCAGATGCTGCAGATACAGAAGTCCAATTTTTGATCTTTTTGTAAGTTCAAAACACTGCTGTATACAAGTAGGCAATCCCTGCATTCTTTTGGAAGTTGTAGCAACTACTACTCGCTAGCCTATGTTGATGCAACCTCGTGTAAGAGTTATCCTGTAGAACTGCACCGTGTTGTACCATATAGGTGTTTTGATGCTGTACAAAAACGACGGGCTTTTCCTCTTTCTTGAAAAGAAGAATATAAAGGCAGAGCCCTTGCTTCTCCCTGCTTTGGACCATCCAGTCTAGCCTGGTCTGAACTGTTCATTCTGTAACCATCGAGCCTCGGTGGTGTCCGGAGCAGGCGGGGCAGCCTCGGCCGCCCGTCGTGGTCGTGGTCGCGCCGGGCGCCGCTTCTCACGCGCCTGACGCCGGCCGGCCGCGGCATCAAGGTCAAGCTTGCGTTAATGCTATGTCATATGCAACTGGGGTTTGGTAGCTGGTTCCATCACCTCAATCATGGAGCGAGATAATCTTGGATTGTTGGTGAAACCTACCCAACCTCGAATCCCGTCTTTCACGCAAGAACTAAATACAGTCGGTGTGGATTGGACTCTGCGGTACTGGACTTGAAGAAAGTCTTGGAGTAGTTCAAGCACAGTTCGTCGGCTTTCAGAAAGAAAAAAAAAAAACAGTTCATCTGCTTTGTCGATGACTTTTTGGATTGTGTGATGGGCATGCAGCTAATATAACAACCCCAACCAACGTGCAATAAACTGTACTCCGTAGTATACTCCTAGCATCGAGTTTTCAGCAATTATGATGAGATCTTTTTTGTTGTTTCTTCTCCATTTTTGTCTGATCTGTCGATGGCACCATGTGATGCAACGACAGAGGCCGTCTCTATCTCGAAACGAGAACAAAAACCGACGGCATTCTCGCGTCTTGCGATAAATACCAGGTTTCACACTTTTGAAGATAAAAAAAATCAAAGATACGTCATTCACCATTGCTTTCCGCCCAGAAATATATATATGCCCAAACTTTCATACTCGTTCGTCCAAAAAGTCAAAAGTACGCATCAGCTACGTCCAGAAAAGGTGCCAACCAGCGTCCAAGCCCCAATATGCTGGACGTGAGATTTCGCTGTCTATTTTCACAGTATGTAAAAATCCAGATTTTTATAAACAGTTACTGTTCTGCACCGGGGGACTCGGTCCAGGAGCAGGTAACTGCAGACGTGATCATTGATAGTATTTTTATTCAATCTTAAGCACAATAATCAGAACAATACACAAGTCTAATATTACTATGATCCATCAGTGCGTCATTGAAAGGATGTTTGATTATAGAAGATGGAATGGTTTGTATTTAGCATTTACTAATTGTTGACTAATTGTTGGCTCGTAGGAATGAGTTTATAGAAGAACTTATTTTATTATGCAAACTAAATAAAAAAAAGCTGTTATATGTTAGATGTATAAAATTTTAGATGACTTCAGACTACAATCATATACAACCAACTAGCAGTACAATTAAAAGGACAAGTCACAAGAGATAATTCACATTTTTTGGTATATGATCAAACAATGGCAAAAATCACCTATCGTCTGAGCAACAACGGGAAATTGAGAACACATGGTTTTTACCATAACCATGGTGTGGATCTTTGTGTGATGAGTGATTGTCAACATGCCAACACAAGGCGTGTGTGTTCTTACTAACCGATGGCACGCGGATACGTGTCAAACAATGGTGTCTCTTGGCTCATGTTGTCTGGCAGTGTCGAGCTCGAGAGACGGTGGTCGACGGTCGGTGAAGATCAAGTAGGGCGTGCCGTGGCCGACGGACCGGGTGCGGTGAAGGGCGGACGTGAGGCTTGGATCGAGGACCGAGGACCGGGCGGCCACTGGTGGTGGCCGGCTGGAATATCAACGAGCGCAAGTGTACACGGCGGGGGATGCGTACGGGCTACGCTACTCGCGGAGGGTTTGATGGTTTCGCCTCAAAACCATCGGCGGCGGGTTTCCCTGGTTTGCGCCTCAAAACCGAGGGCGGAGGTCCCGGTGCGGACGGACGACACGTGGCGGCATCGGGGAGATTGCTTGGAAGCAAGGCTACCGGTGAGAAGGCGCGGTGGCCGTCGGATCAAGTGAAGCCTGAGTTGGACCCTTATGCCCCTGGCTAAGTGGTGTGGCTCTTCATGTATCCAAGGGCAAAGAAGGAATGTAAAATAGTCATGCCCCCTATAAATAAAGGATGAGGGTCTCCCTTCCCCTCACCTCTCTTGTATTTTATTTTCCTCTCTTCTAGTCTAGTGTTCATGAGTGGGAGAGGTCCAAAAATCTGAGAAATTCGTGGTTGTATCCTTGGGATTTTTGTTTGGGAATGGAGGCCCAAATCCTCCTCGTGCCCTCCGGGCTTAATCATATTTCGCTGTGATTTTTGTTTCGATTGAGCTGCGTTCTTGTTCCCTGTTCTTGCTTTTCGCTCTTCCTCAAATTTCCTCGATTCATGGAGCTGCGGTTTATCTTGAGCCGGGATTTCCAGGGAGTAGCACTCGTCACCGTCATGAATCGTTGTGAGAAATTTGAGAGTCTCGGGGTTCTTGTTTCTGCTGAGTTCTTGGATTTTTCGGATCGGAAGCCGAACGGTTCCTCTCGTTCTTGAGCGAGACAACCGCCCGTTCGTTCCTTTGTCCGGGTGTTCGTCGTTTTTTTTTTTTTTTTTCTTGGAGCGCTACAAGGGCGGGCACCTAGGTGCCGTGCGTGGATAAGAGCAGCGAGATTCTTGAATCTTGGAAATCGATTCCGTAGCTGAGCTTGGCTGCAGCTACCGGCCGGCCGCCGTGTTCTTGTTTGTCGGTGTCGAACTGTTCTTGCTCCTTTTTTTCTCAACTCGTGCGTTCAATCCGTGGCGGTTCAATCGGTGGGTGAGAGACCCACCACCTAGGCTTGACTCCAATCCCCTTCGCGCCGCTGCTGTGCAAGGCTCGACCTTTGGTGGTCGTTGGACAGAGATTGAGCAGAGCTGCCCGTGCGTTCCTTGCGTGTTGGTTTTGTGTTCATGAGGGAATCGTTCCGGGCATCGAGAAATTGCAGCACTACGCTTGCGGGCCGACCACCGAGGTCCTCCTAGCCTGAACCAAAGCGAGTCCAAGTTACGGGAGCCGCACGTGATTTTCTTTGACGAGATTTCAATTCCTTCTTGTGATGTCGCTTTCAAGGAATAGTTCTAGGACTTATTAATTCCTTCTTTTAGTTAATTCACGTATTTTGTTTTGGAGCTTTGTTTAAACGTTTTTGCTTCAGTAAGTTTGGTCTTGCTCGTAAGTCTTGTAGCTTTGGTTCGTGCGGGAACTAGCAAGTGCGAGTCTCGTGATTCATCTCTCGTTCGGCTTTTGTGTTCATCTTCTCGGGTGTGATCAAGCTATAACTGATGGTAGGCCGTGCACCATCGAGTGCCGAGCAAATCCAACTCAAGTGTTTGTTTTGCGAGGATCTATTTTGGCTCAAGAGGATGAACGATTTTCCTGCAGATTTTCTAGCGAATTTTCACGAGCTTTGATTTTCCGATTTGCTCGCATCTTTGTCGTTTGAGCTCCGATTCGACTTCCGTCTCGTTGCGTTGGTTTTGTGGTGTCCCGCATTGTGTTCCTAGGGAACATCCACCCACTTGTTTGGGTCGTGGACATCACGGTGTTTCACTTATCTCTTGGGGTTTGAATTTGGGACGGTGGCCAAATATTTCGAAAGAAATTTGAGGCTCCCATTCACCCTCCGGTCGCCGTTTCGGTCCTTCAATTGGTATCGAGCGGTTAAGGATCACTCCACCTTAATCGGTCCGTGATCCCCGAAGGCGACATCATGGAGAACCGTGGGCTTGGAAAGCCACCGCACTTCGATGGCAAGAACTATCCCTATTGGAAGATCCGCATGTCGGCGCATCTCCAAGGGATTGATTCGCGTGTTTGGGAGATCTCGTGAGAATGCGGACTACGTGGTACTTGCTGCCCGTGTTGACCAAGCACGATCGACCAACACAAGGCAACAACACCGCGAACTGTCTTGTTTTCTCGCTCTTTCTATGGAGGAATTTGAGCGTGTTTCGATTGTACCATCAAGCTCGAGAGATCTGGTCTAGACTGCAGAAATACCATGAGGGTACCGCCCATGTCAAGACCAGACTCTATGAGACACACAAGAGAGAGTATGAGAACTTTGTTCAAATCGATGGTGAATCTATTGATTCTTTGTTCACTCGCTTTCAAACCATCGTGAACAAGATGAGGGCAAACAACCCTCGAGATGCCCTATGACGATCATCGAGAGCGCTTAAGCTTCTATATGCTCTAGATCGGAGGGTTTGGGAAGTAAAGGTCTCGGCGATCATCGAATCGCCCGGCTATGAGACTCTCACCATTTTGTGGATGAGCTGTTCAAGTAAGCTCAAGTCCACCGAGATTGACCATCAGACGCAGGCGAGGATCGGGAAATCCGTCCGCCCCTACCATGGCTTTGGTCTCGGGTACGGGAGGTTCAAGTTCTTTGACTAACCCTTCACAAAATGTCTTTTGCCTTGTCTTCTCGGTCTCGCCTACGGAGGAACGAGATGGAGGCTCTTGGGGACGACGAGCTCGCTTGGTGATTAGCCGGTTCTCACGGTTTCACAACAACCGTTTGAATCGCCGGCGTGGCATCACCAAGCAAGGATGCTTCGGGTGTGGAGATCCCGACCACTACGTCGCCAACCGTCCCAAGGCCGACAAGAACCACTACAACAACAAGAACGACTACGGCAAGCGCAAGGACAAGCACGAGTCTTCCACACCCAAGTACAAGTACAAGTACAAGGGAAGATTCGACAAGGAGGCGGTCAAGAAGAAGTTCCCGGAGAAGCAAGAGGCGAAGCGGCGAGCCTTCCTCGCATCCCTCGCCGATCTCGACGACGACTCCGACAACGGCTCACCCCCAAGCGATGATGAGGCCGAGCAAAAGGTCGAGAACAAGTTCAACGGGCCGTGCTTCTTCGCCGACTCCAAGCTTGGAGGCTACTTTGCACCATGGCACTCGACGAGTCTACCCCAAGCATTGAGAAGAACGACGACACCGAGCCCGAGGTAGAACAAAATCTCGAGTCCCTTGCCTTTTGAGGTTGATAACTTGACTACTACTTTGCTTAGTCAAGATGCTTTGCTTAAGCGTCCGCTCGTGAGAGAAAAGATTTCAAGGCTAAGTGGGAGCTTGTGTCAAAGAGCTAGAGTACGTTAGGGAGTCCGTGCACATCTCTCGATGAGTCCGAGTGTGATGCTTGTGCCATTCATATGGCGAACCTAGCTGATGTGCGGTCCAAGTATGTGGCTTTGGTAGATGAGCTTGATGAGGTTAAGGCTAAGTCTCGTCTCCGTGAATCCTTGCAAATCTTGTGATGAGTGAAGTCCGAGCTAGGTGAGAAAATGACTAGGATTGCCATGCTAGAGAAAACTAGTCAAGTTTCTAGATGTGCTTGTTGTGAAGCTTTGGAACTAGAACTAGACTCTTGTAGGCATGACAAGAAAAGGGCCGAAGAAGAAATCACAAATCTTCGGTCCATGCTCGGTTGGTTGTCTTGCGGTGAACCGCGGCTTGGCATGATGATGAGTCGGTTCAAGAGGGAACCGACACAACGGGATTAGGCTTTGCTACGGTGGGAAGGGTGAAAATGTTTTTGGTAAGGTTGGTGAACACAAGTGGTATGAGTGCATCGAGAAATCCACCAAGCCTTCCACTACTCCCAAGTTGATCAAAATCACTCCACCTCGGCCCTAACAAGCCCGGTGTGAAAGATGGTGTGTTTGAGGAACCTCCCAAAGCTTCACCTCCAAAACAAGTGTGGACTCCCAAGCCAAACCACCTAAGGAACCCACTTGACACACTTCCCGACATCTCTATTAAACCCTCCAAAGAACAAGCAAACCCAAAGAGTGACCCATACCCATGAGAGAGTGAGTAAACCACCACCCAAGAGAGAGGTGTATCACCGTGATTATTGTCACCATGATGGTCACTTGTTTGAGTTCTCGCTTTCGGAGGAAGAGAGATGAGCAAAGCATGAGTATGAGCTTTTCCATAACTCTACTCATGGTGTGTTTGCTCCACGTTTTCAGAGGCACAGTGCTAGGCCAAGAGGTGCAACACCTCAAGGACCTAGGCCTCAAGGTGTGAGACCACGAGGTGGTCGTGCCCGGTGGGGTTCAGGTTTTTCTTATGACCTTGGATCTCGTGACCGTGGCTTTCAGTCTTACAGGATGAGCGGACCACGTTTTTCTCGTTGTGGTGATCGCTCTACTCAAATGGGACATGGCATGCATGATGCTTTTGTTAACACTTCTCGTGGGCGAATGAGCCAACACCGGTTTTCTCCTCGGTTTACTAACCCCGAGTGTTGGATCATTTGCTCATCCCATGTCTCGCTATTGATGCGGGATGAAGGGCCGGGAGAACACGTGGCTAGTTGATTCCGGTTGCTCTCGACACATGACCGGGAACTCAAAATGGTTCTCGGCCTCACCCAAATGAAGTGTAGTGAATACATTACATTTGGGGATAACAAAGCAAGGGTAAAGTGCTTTCACGTGGGTCCATCCGTCCGAATGAGAACTTTGTGCTTAAGGATGTGGCTTTGGTTTCAAATTTGCACTTCAATCTCGCTTCGTTTCTCGGCTTCTTGATGACGGTTTTGAGGTTCGGTTTAAGCCAAGACTTTGTCGTGTTCTTGATGCTCGGGAGAACCTCGTTTGCAAGATTGTGCCTTTTGGAAAAGTGTTTCGTGCTGATTTTTCTCGCTCATTTGGTCTTTCCCATTGTTTGATGGCAAACTCCTCCTCGAGCTCTGGAAGTGGCACCGCAGACTTGGTCACTTGAGTTTCGACTTGCTTGCAAGATTGAGCTCACTTGATCTAATTCGGGGTTTGCCCAAGCTCAAGTTTGAGAAGGATCTTGTTTGTCATCCGTGCCGTCACGGGAAGATGATTGCAGCTTCTCATTCTCCCGTGAACCAAGTGATGACCAAGGGACCCGGCGAGCTTTTACATATGGACACTGTGGGTCCAGCTCGGGTTCGGTCAGATGGTGGAAAGTGGTACGTGTTGGTCGTGGTTGATGACTTTTCTCGCTATTCGTGGGTCTTTTTCATGGAAAGCAAAGATGAGGCTTTTACTCATATTCATGACCGATCTTAAGGTTGCAAAATGAGTTACCAAAGCATGCCATGCGAGCTATTCGCAGTGACAATGGCACCGAATTCAAGAATACTCGTTTTGAGACCTTTGCTCATCCATAGGTCTTGAACATCGTTTTCCTCGCCATATGTCCCACACAAAATGGGATTGTTGAACGCAAGAATCGGACCCTTGTTGAGATGGCCAGGACGATGCTTGATGAGCATAGGACTCCTAGGCGCTATTGGGCCGAAGCAATCAACACGGCTTGTCATGTTTCAAATCGCATCTTCCTTCGAGCTTTTACAAAGAAGACTTCTTATGAGTTGCGGTTTGGTCGTTTGCCCAAAGTGAGCCATTTTCGTGTGTTTGGCTGCAAGTGCTTTATCTTGAAGAAGGGAAACTTAGACAAATTTGAATCGAGATCCTCTAACGGGATTTTTCTTGGTTATGCATCTCATTCGCATGCTTATCGAGTACTTAACCTTGAAACTAACCGTGTCATGGAGACTTGTGAAGTCACCTTCGACGAGACCACACCTTGTTCTTCTCCTGTCTTTGAGAGTGCAGGTGATGAGGAGATGAACAAGAGCATCTTCGTGGAGGAGGAGCAGGATGATGCTGATTGGGGTGATCCCGAGCCGACTCCACCGGCTACCCCAGTTGACCCTGCGACGACTACTTCCGTTGACGGCCCCACTCCCACATCTTCTACCACATGGGGACCGTACAACGAGGCTCCTCGGCTTGTTCCAGTTCGCACCCGAGGAAGCTCAGTTCTTGTTGAAGGGGAGGCGTCTTCATCAAGAGAAGCACCGCGACACATTCAGCATCGCCATCCTCCTTCAACCATGATTGGTAACATAAATGAGCGGGTCACTCGCAACGAGATCTTATGAGATTTCGCACTTTGCACATTCCGCTTTTGTTGCAAATTTCGAACCCAAAGAAGTGGTTGAGGCATTAAGCGATCCAGTTGGGTAAATGCCATGCATGAGGAGCTTGAGAACTTTGAGAGAAACCAAGTGTGGGTTTTAGTACCACCTCCACCTCAGTGTCATCCCATAGGAACCAAGTGGGTGTTCAAGAACAAACAGAGTGAGGATGGGGTGGTGGTGAGAAACAAGGCTAGGTTGGTTGCTCGGGGGTACCGTCGAGAAAGAAGGGATAGATTATGAGGAAACCTTTGCACCCGTTGCCCGTTTAGAAGCTATTAGGATCTTCCTAGCCTATGCGGCTTCGAAAGGGTTCAAGTCAGATCGTATCGAGATGGATGTAAAGAGTGCTTTTCGAATGGGTACATAGATGAGGAGGTGTATGTGAGGCAACCCCAGGTTTTGAAAATCCCAAGCATCCCGATCATGTCTTTAAACTCCACAAAGCCCTATATGGTCTCAAACAAGCCCCGAGAGCGTGGTATGAGCGACTGAAGTCCTTTTTGCTGGGCAAGGGTTTTACCATGGGGTCGGTTGACAAAACCTTGTTTCTCCTCAAGCATGGCAGTGACACTCTCTTGGTGCAGATTTATGTCGATGACATCATTTTTGGTGGTTCGTCACATGCTCTTGTTGCAAAGTTTTCGAGATATGATGAGCGGGAATTCGAGATGAGCATGATGGGTGAGTCGACGTTCTTTCTCGGTTTGCAAATCAAGCAAACTCGAGAAGGGACATTTGTACATCAAGGCAAGTACACGAAGGATCTTCGAAGCGCTTCGACATGGGTGATGCCAAGCCACTTCAAACTCCCATGTCGACCACGACCGCCTTGGATGCCGATCTAGAAGGAGAAGTTGTGGACCGGAAGGAGTACCGCAAAGCATGATCGGGTCGTTCTTTGTACCTAACGGCGACAAGGCCCGACATCCGGTTCGCCGTACGCGCTTTGCGCACGCTTCCGGTCTTCACCACGCACTTCGCATCGGCAGTTGTCAAACGCATCTTACGGTACCTTCGCTTCACTCCCGAGCTTGGTCTATGGTACTCGACCTCTTCATCTCTTTCTCTTTCGGGTTATTCGATGCGATTATGCGGGTGATAGAATTAAGAGAAAGTCCACTTCGGGAACTTGTGAGTTTTTGGGTTCGTCGTTGATCTCTTGGTCTTCTCGCAAAAGTCTTCTATTTCCCAATCCACTTGTGAGGCCGAGTATGTCGGCTGGCGTCGCGTGTTGTTCTCGGTTGCTTTGGGTGGTGCTACCTTGAGAGACTATGGGTTGAACTTTAGGAAAGTGCCTCTTTTCGTGACAAAGCACTAGTGCTATTAGCGTTGCTAAGAACCCGGTACTCCACTCAAAAACTAAGCACATTGAGATCCGATATCACTTCTTGAGAGATCACCAAGAGAAAGGAGACATAGACCTTCGGCTGTGAGAACCCATGAACAGCTTGCCGATATCTTCACAAAGCCCCTCGATCAAACCCGTTTGCCCACTTGAGAGCGAGTTGGGCATTTGCTACCCTTTTAGAGTAGGGTAGCTGTATTTTGATGTATAGTATGATCTTTGGCTTTCTTCTTTGCTTTTGTTTGGCTTTACATGTGTATCATATTGCATATCATATGTATCATATTACCTTTGTTGAGCTTCATGACTACGTAGTTTTTGATTACATTCATGATCTTGCTAGTATGACTTGTATATGTCACTTGGAGCTTGCGGCTTAGGCTTCTTCGATCACTTGTTACATGTTATGAGCTAAGCTGTTTTCTAAATGTGAACTCGCTTAAATTTTGATGCAACTCAAAAATTGTTCACCTCGAGATGGCAACTAGCATGTGTAGGTTTTGTGAGAACCTTGTTGCTTTCATGTGTATGCTTGAGTTGCTATGTCTCATGTTTCTTGAGTCATTCACTTAGCTCGGATCTCTTGATAATCTTGTGCTAAAATTTGATGTCTAAGCTAAGAAATGATGAAAAGTTTTTGAGTTGGATCTTTTCTGTCCCACGGCAATGTCACGAGATTGCTTCTCATTCATTCGAGTGAGATGAACTTGGGCATTGTAGTGCTAGTCCACAACCACTCGTGACGAGATAGCTTCCCACTTGCACTAAGGGATGAACTCGGCGTGGTTGAAAAACATGATAAAAACAATCTTTTTGGCGGACGAGTTTTTGATCCTCTCGTTTACACATGTCTAAATGAAACCTTGTTAACTATGTTTTAAATCTCGATCAATGTTGTAGTAACAAGTGTTGTTAAGTGTATCTTTGAGACATGATGTGTGACCGTTATATGGGGTAGTTCACTCTTGTATACATGTGTTAGCACTTGTTTTGATCTCCCGCTTATATGTGCAAGGTGCTATTCTTTTTGGTGAACACCTTTTATAAAATGCCCAACACCCGATCAAATGCTTATGTTTCATATTCCGTAACACTTGATCGGCTGAGCATTGGTTTTGTCTTGTGCCTTTTGCTATACACTTGCCATACTTGCTAGATCATCTATGTACTCAAATTGCTATACTTATGAAGCTCTACCTTTTGCATTTCTTCCATGCCATGATTTGAGGGGGAGTTGCAGTCTCTTTTGTCCCAATCTTGATAAGTGCATGTGCCAACAAGGGGGAGAAACATCCACAAATCCAGAGAGTTCATTGGTGAGGATGCATTTGTCAAGGGAGTTCATTGGTGAGGATGCATTTGTCAAGGGGGAGTTGCACTCCGAGTTATGAGTTTGAGCTGTTTTTGCTAGATGTGTTGAGCCGTTGCCTCTTCTTGAGGGTCTAGTTGTTTTTTAGTTGCTCTTTGCTTTGCTAGTGGTGTTGAGCCTTTTGCCTCTTCTTGAGGGCTAGCTTTGGTTGTCTTGGTCGCGTCGAGCCGTTTGCCCATGTCTTTGGGGACCAAGTTGTGACTTTGCTTTGCTCATTGCAAATGACCTATTTTCTGCTTGTCTTTGGCTCTTGGTCATTTGGATGGGTTGTCTCTGGTTTGTGTTGGTGTTGACAATGCACTCATCAAGGGGGAGATTGAGGACACATGATTTTTACCATAACCATGGTGTGGATCTTTGTGTGATGAGTGATTGTCAACATGCCAACACAAGGCGTGTGTGTTCTTACTAACCGATGGCACGCGGATACGTGTCAAACAATGGTGTCTCTTGGCTCATGTTGTGCGGGTGTCGAGCTCGAGACGGTGGTCGACGGTCGGTGAAGATCAAGTAGGGCGTGCCGTGGCCGACGGACCGGGTGCGGTGAAGGGCGGACGTGAGGCTTGGATCGAGGGACCGAGGACCGGGCGGCCAGCCGTGGTGGGCCGATACCGGGATATCAACGAGCGCAAGTGTACACGGCGGGGATGCGTACGGGCTACGCTACTCGCGGAGGGTTTGATGGTTTCGCCTCAAAACCATCGGCGGCGGGTTTCCCGGTTTGCGCCTCAAAACCGAGGCGGAGGTCCGGTGCGGACGGACGACACGTGGCGGCATCGGGGAGATTGCTTGGAAGCAAGGCTACCGGTGAGAAGGCGCGGTGGCCGTCGGATCAAGTGAAGCCCGAGTTGGACCCTTATGCCCCGGCTAAGTGGTGTGGCTCTTCATGTATCCAAGGGCAAAGAAGGAATGTAAAATAGTCATGCCCCTATAAATAAAGGATGAGGGTCTCCCTTCCCCCTCACCTCTCTTGTATTTTATTTTCCCTCTCTTCTAGTCTAGTGTTCATGAGTGGGAGAGGTCCAAAAATCGAGAAATTCGTGGTTGTATCCTTGGGATTTTTGTTTGGGAATGGAGGCCCAAATCCTCCTCGTGCCCTCCGGGCTTAATCATATTTTTGTGATTTTTGTTTCGATTGAGCTGCGTTCTTGTTCCCTGTTCTTGCTTTTCGCTCTTCCTCAAATTTCCTCGATTCATGGAGCTGCGGTTTATCTTGAGCCGGGATTTCCCGGGAGTAGCACTCTGTCACCGTCATGAATCGTTGTGAGAAATTTGAGAGTCTCGGGTTCTTGTTTCTGCGAGTTCTTGGATTTTCCGGATCCGGAAGCGAACGGTTCCTCTCTGTTCTTGAGCGAGACAACCGCTGTTCGTTCCTTTGTCCGGGTGTTCGTCGTTTTTTTCTTGGAGCGCTACAAGGGCAGGCACCTAGGTGTCGTGCGTGGATAAGAGCGGCGAGATTCTTGAATCTTGGAAATCGATTCCGTAGCGAGCTTGGCCGCAGCTACGTCGGCTGCTTTGTGTTCTTGTTTGTCGGTGTCGAACTGTTCTTGCTCCCTTTTTTTCTCAACTCGTGCGGTTCAATCCGTGGCGAGTTCAATCGGTGGTGAGCAGACCCACCACCTAGGCTTGACTCCAATCCCCTTCGCGCCGGCTAGCATGCAAGGCTCGACCTTTGGTGGTCGTTGGACGGAGATTGAGCGAGCCTGCTCGTGCCGCTTGTTCCTTGCGTGTTGGTTTCGTGTTCATGAGGGAATCGTTCCGGGCATCGAGAAATTGCAGCACTCGCAGCGCGACCACCGAGGTCCTCCTAGCCTGAACCAAAGCGAGTCCAAGTTACAGGAGCCGCACGTGATTTTCTTTGACGAGATTTCAATTCCTTCTTGTGATGTCGCTTTCAAGGAATAGTTCTAGGACTTATTAATTCCTTCTTTTAGTTAATTCACGTATTTTGTTTTGGAGCTTTCTGTTTAAACGTTTTTGCTTCAGTAAGTTTGGTCTTGCTCTCGTAAGTGCTGTAGCTTTGGTTCGTGCAGGAACTAGCAAGTGCAGAAGTCTGTGATTCATCTCTGTTCAGCTTTTGTGTTCATCTTCTCGCAGGTGTGATCAAGCTATAACTGATTGGTAGGCCGTGCACCATCGAGTGCCGAGCAAATCCAACTCAGTGTTTGTTTTGCGGGGATCTATTTTGGCTCAAGAGGATGAACGATTTTCCTGCAGATTTTCTAGCGAATTTTCACGAGCTTTGATTTTCCGATTTGCCCGCATCTTTGTCGTTTGAGCTCCGATTCGACTTCCGTGCTTGCGTTGGTTTTGTGGTGTCCCGCCGTGTTCCTAGGGAACATCCACCCACTTGTTTGGGTCGTGGACATCACGGTGTTTCACTTATCTCTTGGGGTTTGAATTTGGGACAGTGGCCAAATATTTCGAAAGAAATTTGAGGCTCCCATTCACCCCCCTCTGGTCGCCGTTTTCGGTCCTTCAATTGCAGTATCGAGCGGTTAAGGATCACTCCACCTTAATCGGTCCGTGATCCCCGAAGGCGACATCATGGAGAACCGTGGGCTTGGAAAGCCACCGCTCCCATTCACCCCCCTGCGGTCGCCGTTTTCGGTCCTTCAGAAATTCAAGCACCTAAAATATAGGAGAAGCAAATAAAAATTGAAGAGAGAAAATGACTGATTATTTCGTTACTCAAACCAACCATGAATATTTCTTATGCTACTTTTCTCTTGTTCATTGGATCAATGATTTGACTAGATTGCAAAAGGATGGTGGCTTTCGCATGACATGACGATGTTGCTGGCTTGCTGGTTAAGCTTGTCGTCTGACGAATCGCTGGTTGGAAGTATTGTCTGCTATCAGACGCTTACGGGACAAATTGTAATTGACCATTAAAGACTTAAATAACCAATTTCATTATTATTTTCGGTGAAGGACATGGATAGGAGGGCTGAGGATTCTGCTGTCTAGGAGGCACAAAACACTCGTGTTCAGTGCTACTACCAAATACAAGCCGTCTACGAATCAATTCCATCCTCGAGATGCTGGATGACAAGATCAAGATAATGAAGAGTTGGCTGGAAATCTTCCGGAAGCAAACTGACAATCTAGATGTGTAGAAGGATTCATGTGATAGCTAGCTTCTGTTCTTTTGTGGTAGAAGTAGATTCTAGTTTGTGACGCTTTTACTCTGAATCTTAGCCTTCGTGGATTTGCTCAAAGCTTGTAAACTGGTAAAACCAGTCGGCCAGTCGTGGTGTTGGCGTGAGTTTTGAACTTTGTATATACTACCTGTTTGTTTTCTATAAAAAACAGAGTTTTTTCTCTGTAAAAAACAAAGAGTAAATTGCATGGGAAGTACAAGAACTATACATGTGGGTGCAAATTACCCCAGTAACTTTGAATCTGCTCTATTTGAAACAAGAACTTGTCATATCGGTGCGTATACGATCCAAAATTCAATCCCTCAGCGTGCTCGGCAGTTTTCGGCTACGTTTGGACTTGTATTAGTATACAACTTGTGCGGCTTTGCGTGCACACGCGGCTCGTGCAGCTTGCATTGTCACGTATATGGCTCGTCCGCGGCTCTCACAGGTGCATAGCTCGTGATAGTAGGTCTCAACTCACGTACACGGCTCACGACTTCTGCACACCTCACTTAGGATAGACGCGTGCATATAGCAGATCAGATGCACATATCATAAGCCCATGATCTCCGCCTCAAAACGAGGAGCACGTCGACCCAGCTATACACGGCTTGCTCGATGGCACGACGGAACCGAGCAATTAATGGATCCTTGTTGCCAAGAACCTGGCGCTGCTCCACCTCGATACGATCAGTTCTCTTCTGTTATTTGCATCTAAACCACGTCAGTTCATACAATTCCCTCAAAGATATACTATAAAGGAGAATCATTGTGTTTTGCCTTCCATACAGTTCGTAGGGACGAAAAGGCAGACCAGCAGCACACGAGCACTCTGATGATGACGTCTACGAGCTCGTCCCCGTCGCTCGAGCCGCGTATGACCGAGCTGCAAGCTGCTATGCATGAGCCATGTATGAGTCGTGTACCAGCGAGCCGGACGAGCCGTATAGATTAAATTGCCGTGCAGGCTAAGGGATTGTATTTTGGACCGTATACGCACCATGATGACAAGTTCTTGTCTCACATAGAGCAAATTAATAATTATTGGGGTAATTTGCACCCATGCGTATAGTTTCTGTACTACCGATGCAATTTACTCAAAAACAAAAGATACGGAACAGCTAATTAGGGTCGGACAAAAAGCTGGTTTAACTCACTCTGTGTTTTCAAAATTGTTCCTATTCAAGTTATCCAAAAAAGATAAAAATAAGGTAATTTTAGATGACTTTCGACTTCGACTCGGCTTGTTAAGCTCAGAAGTTTTACCTTAGACAATTTAGCGATCACACCTAGCATTAGACACATTTTTCATTAAGTAGGAGAGAGTTCGAAAATACAACAGCACATTGGACAGCAACGCGTGGTTGCCACCACCTCACCCCTCCACTCTCAGCATATGCGCTGTTGTGATTACATATGAAACAATTCTTTGACACCTTAGACAATTTAGGAATATGCCGATTAGTCTGCTCGTTAATAAGTCAGTAATGCACCCCTAATGCTGATTCATTTGACAAAGGCCATTTAGGGTGTGACACATCTATAAAAGGTCATTGTTGTTAGCCGTGTAACTGATGAACGTTAAATCTAAACTCAAGCAAGTATTATTTACATGAGGAAGTTTTGCCATATATCCGCACAAAACTCATAGAACAGAAAAGGTTAAAATTCTCTATAGATTATAGACAGAACAACCACCAAAGCTGAATCACTAGTAATTCACCATGTTTCAAACTTTTCAGTGTATTCCAAGAGCCTGGAATCTCCTCACTAGAGCAAGATTAGTGGCGTTCCTCCTCTGCCAATCCTCCGTGCTCTCCTTCCTCTGCTCGAACTTGTCCAGCACTTCGTCGTTGCCATCCAGAATGCTCACGATCTTCCTCATGCTCGGCCGGGCCGCCGGATCTGACCGGGTGCACGCCATGCCCAGCCGAGCCATCCGCACGAGCTCACGATGGTCAAACCTGCCGTCGAGCCGCCGGTCCGCCAGGGCCTCCACTGGCCGGTTCAGCTCCTCAAAGAGCTGGACCTTCCTGACGAGAAGAACCTCCGGCAACCTCCCATCCACGGCCATCGTGCCAGTCACCACCTCCAGCACCACCACGCCGAAGCTGTAGACGTCGGCCATGGTGGTGGCCTCGCCGGTGTCCATGTACTCCGGCGACATGTAGCCGAAGATACCCTTTGCCGAGCTGGAGGTCACCACTACGTGGTGCCCGCCGCCGTGGTGCTCGTTCCTCGATAGGAACTCAGCGAGCGCGAAGCTCCCGAGGCGCGGGTTCATGTCGGGGTCCAGGAACACCGCCGACGAGGTGATGTTGCGGTGGATGACCTGCTCATCCCACTCCTCGTGGAGGTACAGGATTGCCGACGCGAGCGCCCTGACGATGTTGTACCGCTGCCTCCACGGGAGCACAGCCGCGCTGCCGTTGCGGCGCTGGAGCAGGTAGTGGCTCAGGAGGCTCCCCGGAGCGTAGTCGTAGACGACGAGCATCTCGCCGTGGTCCGTGCACCACCCGCGCAGCTGCACGAGGTTCCTGTGCCGGAGCTTGGCGAGGTTGCAGAGCTCCCTGGCGAAGCGGACGCGCAGCGCCGGGCACGTCTTCATGCCGAGGCGCTTCACGAGGACGTGGACGCGGCCGTGGCCGGTGTCCAGGAAGCCCTCGTACCCTGTGCCGAAGTCCAGCTCCGCGACCACCTGCGACTCGGAGAAGTCGTTGGTGATGGCAACGATCTCCTTGTAGGATATCTCACGCGGCATGTCCACGTGCGGGATCATCGCCACGGGCGCTAGCCGCGACGACGACCGCCGGCCGGAGTCAGCGGACGCGGACCTCCCGTCATCCGCGGTGTGGTAAATGGTGTCCGCGGCCGCGGTGGCGTAGACGGGCTTATTGGACAGAGACGTCGTCGCCGTGCTCCGGTCCGTGGTGACGGTAGTGGCGCTCGAATCGGAGGCCGACGACGTGGTGAGGGAGATGTACTTGGGGAGCGCCACGAACGACGGCAGACGCGGGAGGTCGCCGCCGGAGCAGCCGTCGGAGAGGTTCTCCACCACCCACCTCATGGTCGGACGCGCCCTGGGGTCGTGCAGCGAGCAGAGGAGGCCGAGGTGCATGACCCTTCCGACGTCCAACAGCGCGCCGGCGCCGGCGCCGTCCGGCAGCAGCTTGGCGTCCGCGGCGTCGAGCAGCTTCCCCTCGTCCGACAGCCGGCGCACCCAGTCGAGCATGAAGATCTGGTCGTCGGGGTACGCCAGGTCAACGGCGCGCCTCCCCGTGGCCACCTCGAGGAGCACGATGCCGAAGCTGAAGACGTCGGACTTGGCGGTGCTGCCGGTGGCCCGGCGCTGCAAGCTCTCGGGCGGCAGGTACCCGATGGTCCCACCGATGCGGCTCGTGTCCATGAGCCGGAACTGGTAGTTGGCCGACGCCGAGGCAGAGGACGACGACAGCCGCATGGACGCCGGCGACGGCGACACCTCTACATGTGCCTCATCGGCGGACACCGCGTGCTCGATCCAGCGCGCGAGGCCGAAGTCGCCGAGGCGGGCGTTGTACTCGGAATCAAGCATGACGTTGCTGGTCTTCACATCCCGGTGGATGATCTGCGTGTCCAGCTGCTCGTGCAGGTAGAACAGCGCGGCGGCGAGCCCGGCGACGATCCGGCGTCGTCGCTCCCAGCTGAGCGCCGTGGCCGCCGCGGCCTTGGCAGCAGCAGCCTTGTGCGACGGCGTCGCGAAGAGCAGGCGGTCGAGGCTGCGGTTAGGCATGTAGTCGTAGACGAGCATGAGCTCCTCCCCGGCGCCGCGCACGCACCACCCGCGGAGTCGCACGAGGTTGCGGTGCCGGAGCCTGGCGACGGCCGCGAGCTCGGCCAGGAACGACTTGTCGAAGCCGCGTCCCGTGCTGTCGGCGACGCACTTGACGGCCACCGTGGTGCCGTCGCTGGGCAGCACGGCGCGGTACACGCGGCCGAACCCGCCGCTGCCGAGCACCTCGCCGTCGCTGAAGCCGCGCGTGCCGATGTAGAGCTCCGAGTAGCTGAATATCCTGGGCCCGCCGGCGCCGCCGCCCAGCTTGCGCCTGGCCACGTCCTCGTCGACCACGCCCGCGATGTCCTCGAACGAAGGGTCGTGGCACCGGTCCACCGCGCCGCCGCGGCAGCAGGGCCTGTAACGGAGGAGGCAGAGGCACGACAGCAGGCGACGGCCCGTGGCGCGGATGTATGATCCAGCCGTCTCGAGGTCCAGCGACGTCGTCGTCACCCGGCTGCGCCGCGACGGGGCGGAGGACGGCGGTGCGGCCTCGTCGACGTCCATCGGCAACACGAAGCAGAGACGGCGCAACGACGACGACATGGCTGATCGAGAGCGGGCTAGCAGTGGTATCTAAGCGATCATCAGCGAGTGCAACGGGCACTCATGTTGATGCTAAGCGGCGGGCGGTGGTGGTGCGCTTAGTGCGCGTGGTGGAAGGGAATTAAAGCGCGGGCAGGCATTCCAGAAGCGTTGGAATGAACGAATTGAATGAATTGGGGACGGACGGACGGGAAGTCAGAAGTGGGTTGCGAGTGTGAAGGGACTGCTGTGCTGGCTGGTGTGGTTGCACTCGGGGCAGGTGGGGGAAGATGGCCAAAAGCAGGCCTGGACGAGGACGACAGCACGGCTGCAGCTGCAGATGCACGCACGGAGGAAGAAGAGAGCCTCAAAAGCAGCTTAGCTTTGGGACGGTGGTATCTATCGGAGGCTATCCATAGGGGACGGGACGATCGACAAGAGGAGGGGGGGTCGCCGTCACGGGTGATTTTAGGCGGTAAGTAGCGTCCAGCATGCGGCGGTGGGTGCGTTGGTTGGTGGCTCTATCTATCTCGCGGTTGACTTGGCCTCATCGCCGGTGGAGGTGGAGCCGGAGTTTCGCGCCAAAAGGAAGGGCTTTCACCGCGTCACCGTCTGACTCTTCATCCAATTCATTGCCTTGCCGCAATGGAAATACGAAATACGAACGACATTCTTTGGACCGCCTCCTTGCTTCTAGAATACTGAATTTATATACAAGTGCATTTCGGCACTTTTCTTGTCCTGATAACTAAAATGATTTCACACACAAACAGACTTTGTCTGATTGCGTGTGTGATACAACATGAGAATTAGGCAGACTTTTGCTCTAAGGCCAGTCTCAATGGGAGATTTCACCTCACAATTACCAAGACGTGAAACTTTAGAATGAAATAGAGCTCAGTCTCAATGGAAGTTTCATGGCACGGTTTCACAAAATTTTTTTCAATACCTAGGGGATGGTACGCGGTGGCCTCGTCTCGCGATTGCGTATTTCATGGGATGAAACGCCTCAGTGGGGATTTCATCCGGTTTCACGGCCTAGGAAACAACGCCCCCGGCTTTTCACCATGGTGAAACTCATTTCTTCTCTCTCCTTCTCGTTTCATGCAAAAAGAGTATTTCTGCTGATGTGGCAACCTAATAAATGTGCATGACACACTGGTGAAACCTGCACTGAGACTGGCCTAATACTCAGGAAACAATAATCAATCAATAAACAAATATACCAGCCAGCCTTCATGTGACACCTCTTTGTCAACTGCTTCAGACCTTCGGTCTTGGATGAAGAAAACCTGCCACCTTTGGTGTGGGGCCTGATTGAACATTTGAACTAAATCAGCAGAGGACAACATCAATCCACGTTTACTGAATCTCGTTCTGTGACGAATCTAAATTTTTCGCAGTCTCGCCGATGGCGTGAGTTACGATCGTTTTTTAATTGAATTAAATTCTTCTTTTTATCTAGAACACGACTTCACGATTGTTAGTTTGCTCTAAAAAAACGGTTCATGATAGTAAGACTGGGCGTTCGGGTTACCCGAAAACTTCGGGTCGGGTAGTTCGGGTTTTGAGAAATTCGGGTAATGAGAATTGTTACCCGATTGGAGCCCCGAAAAACACTACCCGCAACTTCGGGTACCCGCAATTTCGGGTTCGGGTTCGGGTAATACCCGTTACCCGAAATATTTAAAATGACAGGGAACACCCAAAGAACATAGATTTTTACATAGAACTAGAACTTGACAAAATATTTAATAATTTATAAAAGTTTTCATCGTAGGTGGCAAACTGCCAACACAATAATACTAAATAATCTTGTGTAAATGTAACATGCAAGCAAGTGCAAACCACAACAAGGACACAATCACGAAGACAATAATAGGTTCACACATTTAGAACTTGAGGTACTTCGGGTAGTTCGGGTACCGGAGGATGTTACCCGAATTACCCGAAATAAAATCGGGTAATAGCATTCACTACCCGATTTTGACTTCGGGTACTGCGGGTTCGGGTTTTTCGGGTTCGGGTTCGGGTTTTTCGGGTTCGGGGTTCGGGTATCGGGTTTTGTGCCCAGCCTTACATGATAGTTGGACTTCACTTTGCGAAGAAGCTGCTCATAAGCAATGTTAGCTGTCCAATGGCATAGGGTGCAGCTATATGAGATACCATTTCCATTGCATACAGTTAGGCAGGTTGTAGACGCCAAGCCATGCCTTGAGTAGAGGTTATGGCGTATACAGTTGCTGCCTGGTGTTGACAGAAGCACTACAGTTGCTGCCTGGTGTTGACAGAAGCACGTTGTACCAAGCCAAGTACCATAGAGAATCAGCCTGCTCGAAAATGATTTGCTGCAGTTGCTGTCAGTGCCGGCCCAAGAATTTCAAAGGCCCTCTGGCGAACTCATCATGACGGCCCCTCTAAATAAGAAATAACCAAGATCAGATGCCGATGTCGTTGATCGTCGCCCCGTGGAGCCTGCGTCCTGACTGAACAAAATGGCAAACGGTGTCGCGGCACTGTGCCCTCGTCTCGCAATCGCGAAGAACGAAAGAAATCAGGGGGTCCTCGCGGGAGACGAAGTGTTGGCGGCGGCTGTCCTTCTGGTACAGTCGTACGCTCGTTGCCTTGCCTGCTTGCCTCCTAGAAAGGTCGTAGTTCTCCTCTTCTCCTGATGGAAATCATGAAGAAAATGTGGATGACCAGGAAAAAGGTTGGTCCACTGTAGAGAATAGGAAAAAGAACAGAAAGAAAAGAAAATGAAAGGTCTCTTTTGGAATATTAGAGGATTAGGAAAAATTGATAGAATCCCTGCCTTGAGAAGGCATTTGATAGATAATAGAATAGATTTTGTAGGAGTGATGGAAACCAAGAAAAGACAGTTGTCAGAAGGCCTTCTTAGATCTTTAACTAATAATGTGCCTTTTTCTTGGTTTCATAAAGAAGCAAGAGGCTCAGCAGAAGGAATCCTGTTGGGCGTGAATAAGGATTTGTTTAACATGGTGGTAGGAGAAGTGTTAGAGTTTTCTGTTAGTGCTATGATAACATGTAAGAAATCTGGTTACATTTGGAAATTAATAGTAGTTTATGGACCTGCTGTTGATGAGTTGAGGCAAGATTTCTTGGATGAGTTAGATCATGTAATGAGCTCCTGGCAGGGGCCCATTATGCTAGGAGGGGATTTCAATCTAGTTAGATTTGCCAGGGATAAAAATAATGGGGTAATCAACCACAGATGGGCAGATGGCTTTAATGGTTGGGTGGATAAGTGGGCCTTGGTAGAATTGGTTCCTAATAATAAGAAGTATACCTGGACAAACAATCAGGATTCACCTGTGAAATCTAGAATTGATAGGATTTTTGTATCTACAGATTGGGAAAATGCTTACCCAATTTCTAGAGTAGTGGCTCTGGATAGGTTACCCAGTGACCATAACCCATTAGTGTTAGATACTGGGGATAATACATGTTTTGGAAAGAAGAGATTCAGGTTTGAAAAATGGTGGTTACAAAAAGAGTCTTTTAAGGCTATAGTAGAAAAAGCTTGGAACTCTCCCTATAATTCTACAAAGAGTATAGAAAGATGGCAACACAAGGTGAGGACTCTAAGGAGGATGACTAGAGGGTGGGCTGCTAATGAAGTAGCTCTGTTGAATAAGACTAAAGCTGAGTTAGCCAGCAGATTTCATGTGCTGGAGAGTATTGCTGAGGATAGGCAGTTAAATGATGTAGAGTTACAGGATTATAGAGACATTGAAAAGGAGCTAGAACATATCTGGAGGTTAGAAGAAATTAAGGCTAGACAAAGATCAAGAGAGAGGAATTTAGTAGAAGGTGATAGAAACACCACATACTTTCAAGCAATTGCTAATCAGAGGAGTAGGGCCAAAAGAATTGATTACTTAGAAGGGCAGGCTGGTTTAGTAGGTGATCAAAAAGGTATGATGCAAATAGCTTTAGACTATTATAAGAATCTCTTTGCTAAGGACCCTGAGAGTAATTATAAGTTGGCTTCTAACTTTTGGGAAGATAAGGATATGGTTTCTCAAGAAGAGAATGATCTATTAGCTGCACCTTTTTCTGAAGAAGAGGTTAAGGAGGCTTTATTTAGTAGCTATGCAGAGGGGTCTCCTGGCCCAGATGGTTTGTCTTTTCTGTTTTACCAGAAGTTTTGGTACTTGATCAAGGGGGACTTAATGTGTATGATTCAGGATTTTTTTGAGGGTAAGCTAGATTTATATAGATTGAATTATGCTTTGATAACTTTGATTCCTAAAGTAGGAGATGCTACTAATATAAAGCAGTATAGACCTATTAGTCTTTTGAATTGCAACTTCAAGTTATTTTCTAAGATTCTAACTACTAGACTAACCCCTGTTGTTCAAAGGATTGTGAATCAAAGTCAATCTGCTTTTATTAAAGGTAGGTACATCCTAGACAGTGTGGTAGTGGCTCATGAGATAGTCCATGTTGGATTTATTATGGGCTAGGTCCATATTAAATTTAATAAATAAATAAACTCTATGGTATGTAATTCAATGGGAGGAAAAGGATACTGGTATATATTACACGTGGGCATGACCTGGCAAGCAAGCAATCGAGCGGACGAAGAGATTCTTGTGTTTGTCAATTATGTCTTTTGATTATGGAAGTTTCTTCCACTATTATTAATTGGCAAAAATGAGTTTCTCTTTTGTCCACTAGCATTGATTGCATGATGCTTTGCCTCCATAAGGTTGATGGCCGTAAGGCTCTTGGCCTCCAAAGCCGTGAGACTCTTGGCCTTTTTTAGCCTTTTGGCTTACACCCTGTGTAGTATAAGTATACACCTCCTTCAACCATTTGTAAAAGGTTAATTTCTCTTCCATGAGATAGAACACACCAGTCCACAATTCCGTAGCAACGAAGTCTTCCCCATCTCGTTCCTCGCGCGCACGGAGCGAGAGGCGGTGTGCCTCCGAAGCCCTTTGCCGTTCGTGATCCTTGCACGGGGAGAACGGCAATTAGGTTTTTGGGGAGCGTCTACGCGACTGCCCAACTCCCGCTGTCGCCACCGCCGTTCGTCGTCGTCTACTTCCTGGAGGCGCCGTCGTCGTCTTCTACTTCCTGGAGGTCTTGCGGTCTTCATCCTCTTCATCGACATGGAGACAGGACAAGGATCGGGATTCTCTGGAGGGTATAAACTGTTCATCTCCTCTCTGTTTTTCGTGATGCAGTTTCTGCATGTTTCGTTAGTCTATGCCTGCTGTTTCATATGCCATGATGAATATGTTTCGTATGCTCTGATATGTTATTTCATCAATTTACTCATGTCTCGAACTTGCTGAAATTGATCTGTCATATCCGCATGTTTCGTTAATCTTTGTCATGTTATTTCGATTCTACTTTCGTATGTTTTGGTAGTTCGGTTATATTATTTCACATTTTTTTCCGAGGCTATAATTATTATGAGTTATATATCATGCTTTGTTTCTTTAGTAGACAAATCATGTTATCATGCTTGTATGTTTCACATGTTCATTGGTCACATGGTTCATATGGTTATGGACTTTTGTGACATCATGTTTACAATGCCTATTTGTCTATTACATGTCATCATCTTTGTGTTAATTTAGGGAATTAAAATGACATGGAAATTGCCTAATTGTCTAACAATCCAAAAACCTAATTATGATAGGCATTTTTCTGTAAGAGGTTTTGCTGCTGCTTTGAAGCCTGATCCTTTTGATGGGAAACATTTTCTTGCTCTGGAAAGCTAAGATGGAACTGTGGCTAACTGCTATGTTTTGTTTTCATGCCACTGAGGGCAAACCTGAAAACTTGTCTCCTGCGGATGAGACTAAGTTTAAGGTTGAAGACAACCTCTTTCGAGGTGCAGTGATTAGCGCACTTGATCCAAAGTTTCAGAAAAGCTACATCATCTATTCCACTGGGAAAGAGGTGTGGGATGTACTTGTGGGAAAGTTAGGAGTTACTGATGATGGTAGCGAGCTGTATCTCATGGAGCAGCTGTATGACTACAAGATGGTTGAGAACCGATCTTTATTGGAACAGGCTCATGAGATTCAGGCACTAGCTAAGGAACTTGAACTGTTCCCTTGTCCTTTGCCTGACAAGTTTATGGCTAGAGGTATTATTGCCAAGCTGCCACCTTCTTGGAAGGACTTTGGCACTTCTCTCAAACACGAGGCAAGAGTTCAGTGTTGAGGAACTCATTGGCACTCTAGATGTTGAGGAGAGGGCTAGAGCCAAGGACAATGGGAAAGGTGTTGAGACCTCTTCTGCCAATGTGGTGCAGAAGAAACCCCACAAGTGGAATAAGAAGAAGGACCAGAAGAAGAAGGAGAACACTCCTAAACCCACTCAAACCACACAGTTCAAGAAACAAAACAACATTAACAATAACAAGAAGAAGAAAGGTGGCTGCTTTGTGTGTGGCAGTGAGGATCATTGGGCAAGTGAGTGCCCTGATCGCAAGTACAAATAGAAGAAAAAAGCAGTGAACATGGTCACTACTGAAACTGGAGATGGAACATCTGGGTATGGTAACTCTTTACCATTTGTTCTCTCAGTTTGTAATTCACCAGAGTGGTGGATGGACAGTGGTGCTAATATCCATGTGTGTGCGATGTCTCTTTGTTTTCTACTTACTAGGTCGGGAGGTCGGCGCCTTTTTGATGGGCAATGGGTCGCGCGCACATGTTCTTGGAGTTGGTACGGTCATTCGAAGTTTACTTCGGGGAAGACGGTGCCATTAAAGAGCGTGCAAAGCATGTACCATCTATCAAGAAGAATCTTTTAGTGCATCTATGCTATGTCGAGATGGCTATAGAGTTGTTCTTGAATCAAATAAATATGTTGTATCGAGACATGGTTGTTTTGTGGGTAAAGGATATGATTGCGGAGGTCTGTTCCGCTTATCGTTGCATGATGTGTGTAATAAACTTGTGAATTCTGTTGATATTTTTGATGAGTCAGATTTATGGCATTCATGATTTTGTCATGCAAGTTTTGGCTGTCTTATGCGGTTAGCAAATCTAAATTTAATTTTTAAATTTAACTTGGTTAAAAAGTCTAAGTGCCATGTATGTGTTGAATCAAAACAACCTCGCAAGCCTCATAAAGCTGCTAAGGCGAGGAATTTGGCACCTCTAGAACTTGTTCATTCCGATCTATGTGAGATGAATGGAATTTTAACCAAAGGTGGCAAATGTTATTTCCTCACTTTTATAGATGACTCATCACATTTTTGCTATATGTATCTCTTAAAAACAAAAGATGAAGCGTTTAATTATTTTAAGGCCTATAAAGCTGAGGTTGAGAATCAACTTGAAAGGAAAATCAAACATTTAAGGTCCGATCGAGGTGGAGAATATTTCTCCAATGATTTAGATAATTTCTGTGTGGAACATGGTATTGTTCATGAAAGGACATCGCCTTTCTCACCACAATCCAATGGGATTGCTGAACGGGAAAACCGCACCTTAACAGAGTTGGTGAATGCCATGTTAAGCACTACGTGGTTATCCAAGGAATGGTGGGGTGAGGCATTATTGACAGCATGTCATGTTCTAAACAGAGTTCCTATGAAAGATAAAGAAATCACTCCATTTGAGGAATGGGAGAAAAAGAGATTAAATCTCTCTTATTTGCGCACTTGGGGTTGCTTGGCTAAATTGAATGTGCCAATCAATAAGAAGCGTAAACTCAGGTCTAAAACTATTGATTGTATCTTTCTAGGCTATGCTTTCCACAGTGTTGGATATAGGTTCTTAATTATAAAATCTGATGTTCCTGATATGTATGTTGATACTATCATGGAGTCAAGTACATTCTTTGAGAATGAGTTTCCCATGAAGAATACACCTAGTGAAACAAGTCATGAGACTATAATTTCCCATGAACATGAATTGTCTATTCCAATAGAGCATGCTGAGGATTCTCATGTGCACATCCCTGAGGAGGATGACACTATAGTCACATGCAAGAGTAAAAGGCAAAGAGTTGCTAAAACTTTTGGTGATGACTTTATAGTGTACCTTGTGGAAGACACACCATCCACAATCCAAGAGGCATATTCCTCTCCTGATACTGACTTGTGGAAGGAAGCAGTAAGGAGTGAGATGGATTCTATTATGTCAAATGGAACTTGGAAGGTTGTGGACCGTCCTTATGGGTGTCAACCTATAGGTTGCAAATGGATCTTCAAGAAAAAGCTTAGGCCTGATGGTACAATTGAGAGGTACAAGGCAAGGCTTGTGGCCAAAGGATATACCCAGAAAGAGGGTGAAGATTTCTTTGACACCTATTCAACAGTTGCTCGATTGACTACAATTCGCACTTTGATTGTCGTGGCTGCCTCTTATGGTCTTATTATACATCAGATGGATGTTAAGACCGCTTTCCTGAATGGAGAGTTAGAAGAGGAGATCTATATGGATCAGCCAGAAGGTTTCATTGCAAATGGTCAAGAGAACAAGGTGTGCAGGTTGTTAAAGTATTTATATGGCCTGGAACAAGCACCTAAGCGGTGGCATGAAAAGTTTGACAATACATTGACATCTGTCGGTTTCTCTGTGAATGAGTCTGACACCTGTGTGTATTATCGGTATGGTGGGGGTGAGGCTGTTATGCTCTGCCTTTATGTTGATGACATTTTGATCTTTGGATCAAACCTCAATGTGATTGAGGAAGTAAAGAAATTGTTGACGAGCAACTTTGAAATGAAAGATTTGGGAGAAGCTGATGTAATTCTTAACATCAAGCTTATAAAGGAAAGTGATGGTGGGGTAACTTTGTTACATTCCCATTATGTGGAAAAGGTTCTAAGTCGCTTTGGGTTTAGTGACTGTGATCCTGCTCCAACTCCTTATGACCCTAGTGTGCTATTAAGAAAGAATAAGAGAATAGCAAGGGATCAATTGACATACTCCCAAATCATTGGTTCTCTTATGTACCTTACGAGTGCAACAAGGCCCGACATCTCTTATGCTGTGAGCAAGCTAAGCCGGTTTGTGTCAAACCCGGGAGATGATCATTGGCGTGCTCTTGAGAGAGTATTGCGGTATCTTAAGGGTACTATGACCTACGGTATTCGCTATACCGGAAACCCCAGAGTGCTGGAAGGCTATTGTGACACCAACTGGATCTCTGATGCTGATGAGCTTTATGCCACAAGCGGATATGTGTTCCTGCTTGGAGGTGGTGCTGTTTCCTGGAAGTCTTGCAAGCAGACTATCTTAACGAAGTCTATAATGGAAGCAGAACTCACAGCATTAGACACTGCTGGGGCTGAGGCCGAGTGGTTGCGTGATTTCCTATTGGATTTACCGGTAGTTGAAAAAATGATACCGGCTATCTCCATGAACTGTGATAACCAGACTGTGAGTACAAAGGTCAATAGTTCCAGGAATAACATGAAGTCCACAAGGCATGTTAAAAGAAGATTGAAATCTGTCAGAAAGTTGAAAACCTCCGGAGTTATAATGGTGGACTATGTCCATACGTCGAATAATCTGGCAGATCAATTCACCAAGGGTCTATCACGCAATGTGATAGAAGGTGCATCGAGAGAGATGGGCTGAAATCTACTATAGTGGTAACCTGCTCTATGTGATCGGAGATCCCGTGAATTAGAGTGGTGAAACAATCTATGAGTAGATTGAGAGGAAAGATCCCTTTCTTGACTCATCTCTGATGCCCATCTTTCCTATCTGTAAGGCAGGTTGGTTTTTACCTTAATGTACTCCAAAGGTGAGATGTTGTCCTACAGAACATCTATGGAGGAGTACACCTATATGAGTCAGACTGCTGGTCACAGTCTATGGGGCTTGGGTAATCCCTAAATACTCATGAAAGGCACAAAAGTGTGACTTATATGCTTCAAACAACGGGGAAGCTTTTTGCTGCCAAGTATCAGCTAAGGACTTGAGTGAATCTCATCTCACACAAAACTGTCAATTCAAGGCTTAGTCCATTGTTCAGTTGTGATTGAGTGAAACTCTTGTTCTAGGTGGATGTTCAACTTAACAGTCTCCATCGAAACACTGGTATATCAAAGAGTTGTGGTTCTGGCATTACACATTTACAAACCCTAGAGTTTGGTGGGGATTGCTGGATTTATTATGGGCTAGGCCCATATTAAATTTAATAAATAAATAAACTCTATGGTATGTAATTCAATGGGAGGAAAAGGATACTGGTATATATTACACGTGGGCATGACCTGGCAAGCAAGCAATCGAGCGGACGAAGAGATTCTTGTGTTTGTCAATTATGTCTTTTGATTATGGAAGTTTCTTCCACTATTATTAATTGGCAAAAATGAGTTTCTCTTTTGTCCACTAGCATTGATTGCATGATGCTTTGCCTCCATAAGGTTGATGGCCGTAAGGCTCTTGGCCTCCAAAGCCGTGAGGCTCTTGGCCTTTTTTAGCCTTTTGGCTTACACCCTGTGTAGTATAAGTATACACCTCCTTCAGCCATTTGTAAAAGGTTAATTTCTCTTCCATGAGATAGAACACACCAGTCCACAATTCCGTAGCAACGAAGTCTTCCCCATCTCGTTCCTCTGCGCGCACAGAGAGCAAGAGGGCAGGTGCCTCCGAAGCCCTTGCTGTTCGTGATCCTTGCACGGGGAGAACGGCAATTAGGTTTTTGGGGAGCGTCTACGCTACTACCCAACTCCCGCTGTCGCCGCCGCCGTTCGTCGTCGTCTACTTCCTGGAGGCGCCGTCGTCGTCTTCTACTTCCTGGAGGTCTTGCGGTCTTCATCCTCTTCATCGACATGGAGACAGGACAAGGATCGGGATCCTCTGGAGGGTATAAACTGTTCATCTCCTCTCTGTTTTTTGTGATGCAGTTTCTGCATGTTTCGGTAGTCTATGCCTGCTGTTTCATATGCCATGATGAATATGTTTCGTATGCTCTGATATGTTATTTCATCAATTTACTGTTGTCTGAACTTGCTGAAATTGATCTGTCATATCTGCATGTTTCGTTAATGCTGTCATGTTATTTCAGATTCTACTGCCTGTATGTTTTGGTAGTTCAGTTACATTATTTCACATTTTTTTCCAGAGGCTATAATTGTTATGAGTTATATATCATGCTTTGTTTCTTTAGTAGACAAATCATGTTATCATGCTTGTATGTTTCACATGTTCATTGGTCACATGGTTCATATGGTTATGGACTTTTGTGACATCATGTTTACAATGCCTATTTGTCTATTACATGTCATCATCTTTGTGTTAATTTACGGAATTAAAATGACATGGAAATTGCCTAATTGTCTAACATTCCATAGTATTGAGAAGAAAGGAGAGAAAGGGGTAGTCATGAAGTTAGATTATGAAAAAGCTTATGATAGGGTTAGTTGGTCTTTCTTATTTGATATGCTAGAGGATAGACACTTCTGTCCAAAGATGATAGGTTGGATTAAACCGATTGTGATGGGAGGTTCTATTGCTGTTACTGTTAATGGTGAGGACACTTCTTATTTTAAAGCAGGAAAAGGTTTGAGACAAGGGGATCCTTTGTCCCTATTCCTCTTCAATTTAGTAGGTGATGGTCTGACTAGGATGTTGAACAAAGCTACTGAGAGTGGTTTAGTGGAAGGTTTGCTAGGAGATTTTAGACCAGGAGGGATTGTGGCACTGCAGTATGCAGATGACACAATTCTTTTCTCTAAGGCAGAGGAACCTGTCTTGCAGAACTTAAAGTGTGTGCTGATGTGGTTTGAGCAGGTTTCAGGAATGAGGATTAACTTTCACAAAAGTGAGTTAGTCCCCATGAACTTAGATCCTTTTGAAGCACATAAGTTTGCCCATATTTTTTCCTGTCCTTTAGGGTCCTTTCCAATTAAATATTTAGGAATTCCTTTGCATTACAAGAAGCTAACTAGAGAAGACTTGCAACCTATGGTTGATAAGATAATGAAAAGAATAGGAGATTGGAGAGGCAAACTTCTCTCCTTAGCTGCTAGAGTAATGTTGATTAAGACCTGTTTAGCAAGTATTCCTGTTTATTTGTTATCTTTTATTAAGTTTCCCAAGTGGGCAATTAGGATGCTTAATTCTCACCTTAGTAACTGTCTGTGGAATGACTCTGCTGATAATCATAAGTATCATTTAGCAAATTGGGAGTTAGTGTCCATGAGAAAAGAGTATGGAGGACTAGGAATATCTAGCTTGAGAGACTTAAACATCAGTTTATTAGGTTCGTGGTTGAAAAGGTATAATGAAGATGATAAGAAGGTGTGGAAGGAACTTATTGATTTTAAGTATAGGACAGATCAGCCTAATATTTTTTAGACTAATGTAGTTGGGTCCTCTAGTTTCTTTAAGGGCTTTATGTGGGCGGCTCAAGCAGCCAAAATGGGTTATAGGTGGAAAGTTGGGAATGGGATGAAGATAAGGATGTAGGAAGATAATTGGTTAGGATCTACTAGCCTGGCTGTTATGTTTTATCCTCTCTATAGAATTGTAAATGAGAAAGGTAAAACTTTGGCTCAATTGTGGGATGGTAGGAATGTGAGGTGTACTTTTAGAAGAAATGTTTCAAATGATCTGTATAACACTTGGCTAGAGGTGGTAGAGTTAGTTTTCACTGTTTCTTTTACTGAAGAAGAAGATACTTTGGTATGGCAATATACTTCTTCTGGGGTGTATTCTTCACAGTCCTTATACAAAATTATCAATTTTAGAGGTGTACAAACTGTCCATGTGTCTGCTGTGTGGAGTCTCAAAATTCCTCCCAGGGTCCAATGTTTCTTATGGTTAGTGATCAACAATAAGGTTTTGACTAGGGATAATCTTGCTAAGAGAAGGAAAGTAGAAGATGGTTCTTGTTTATTTTGTACAAAGCAGGAGTCTATTCAGCACCTATTGTTTGATTGTGTAGTGATCAAGCAATGTTGGAGTATTATTTCAGGTCACTTTGGTTGTCCAGTTGGTTTAGATATTGCTAAGATTGGTACTTTCTGGCTAAGTAGTAGAAAATATGATGTGCTGAATATGGTCACTGCTGCTGTTTTATGGGCTGTCTGGAAACTTAGGAATGAATTGTGTTTTCAGAATTCAGGGTGGAAGGGCATGGAAATGCTTTTCTGCAGAGTTGCTGGGCTATTTCAGAACTGGACAATCTTGTGTCCTATCGACAAGAGGGCGGCGCTGGAACTCAGTATCGCAAGATCGGGCGCCGCAAAAGAGGTTCTCTCGGATGCCTTTCGGGGCCGGGGACAAGCCGATGAAGAAGAACCAAGACTGGAGAGAAAATGGAAGCAACTATGGGAAGATCCTGAAGCTGGAAGGAGTGCCATGGTGGACCGAGCTGGACCTGGAGATGGAGGAATGAGCAAAAGCGAAGAAGGAGAAAACAGCTATGCTGAATCTAGAAAATGTAATAGAATCGTCTCTAGATGTGGGACTGGAAGTCAGTTTGTTAGTTTGTTGGGCTGTAGCTGGTTCTTTTAGTTTCTCTTGCAGTCCGGGATGGACAAATCTGGCTAAAACTGAAAACTGGCGCTGTAAACTTTGATGGTCTTGTTTCAATATAAGGCCGGAGCTCATGCTCTTTAACTCAAAAAAAAATGTAAAGTCTAAAGGGTATGAGGTATTACATACCAGGGCTTGGGCCCCCATCCCGACTGGGCCCTCGTGCGTCGCACAATGTGCACCCCCCAACCCCATAGGGCCGACACTGGTTGCTGTTACAGGTTTACAGCAACCACTTCTGAAGGTACTGGCCATGTGTTGAACAAAACCAGCAGCATCTGCTCTGCAGCAACTCCTACCACTCCTGCAGGCACATCTTTTCGCTGATCTCATGCTTCTTTGGAACTTATTAATACAGTTCCCTGCAGGTGCAGCTAAAGAAGCAGCCGCGACTTCTTTCCCTAAGACTACCTGCACTGGAGACCTCCAACGCCCACGCAAAACGCTTTGCGTTTCCGCAAGCGCTGCAGCGGCAGCCTCAAAACGAGACGCAAGCTTGCGTTCGGCCGGAGGACCGCTTTCTTTGGAGGCGGCACGGAGCAGACGCAAAAGGACCGTGCAGGGCCCGTCGGAGGAGAGAGACGGTGGGGAGAGAGAGGAGAGAGACGTCGGGGCTGCGCTCCATGGACGAGCAGAGGAGGACGAGGAGGTCGCCGGGGAGCCGGCCGCCGGCGGGGCCGCGCTCCATGGACGAGCAGAGGAGGACGAGGAGGTCGCCGGGAGCCGGCCGCCGGGAGCCGGCCGCCGGAGCGCCGGCGGCCATGGCGGGCAGGCCACCGCGCGAGGAGCGCCCTGCCGGGCTCCGCCTCCGAGGCCGCGTCCGCCATGCGCGCGAGGAGAGGCGGCCGCCATGGCCGCGCGCTCGAGATCCGCGAGCAGGCCACGCCGCCGGGGCCGCGCCGGGGAGGAGGAGCGCCGGGGAGGAGGGGCTCCGCCCTGCCGCCGGGGCCGCGCCGGGGAGGACCATGGCGCCGGGGAGGAGGAGCGCCGGGGAGGAGGAGCCAGGGCCGCGCAGGGGAGCCGGGGCCCCGCGCACGGTGGAGGAGCGCCGGCCCGCTCGCCGCGCCGCCCGCCCGTGGAGGAGCAGCGCCGCGCCGCCGGGAGAGGAGAAAGAGAGAGAGCAGCGCCATGCTCTGGAATGGATAAGAGAGGGGAAAAAAGAAAAGGAAGAAGAAAAAAAAAGAAAAAATCTTGACAGGTGGGACCCACAGTGGATTGAGGAGGGTTTTGAGTATGGGATGAGTGCGGGAGAAAGTGGTATAGAGGAGAGAATCTCGCTGACCAGGACGGAATATTCCTTTAAAGGTTGGATTTTAGAGGTCGATGAGTGCGGGTAGTCTAACCGTCTGACTCTTCATTCATTCCCTTGGCGCAATGGAAAAGAGTAAATTGCACCCGTGGTACTTAAACTATTAGGCTTGTAACACCTAGGTACTCAAACAAAAAAACGTAATAGGCGGGTACTCGATCTACTCTTTTGTAACGCCCAGGTACTCCGGCGTGCACGTGGTGCTCCTGTAGCCGACGTGGAGGGCCAGCGTGGACAAGCCGACGCCGGAGTCGTTGGTAGTTTTGCAGAAACCCCCTTCCCAAATCTTTTTCCGACCTTGCCTGGCCTGATCGAGGGTGCACCGGCGGGTAAGCCACGCTGCTCGCCGGCGGCGAGGTCGCCGGCGATGGGGATGACACCAACACGACCCCCATTTCGGCTGGGGCAGAGCTCCCTCCTCCGCGCGCCCCCAACCTCATGCCGAGCACGGGCTCCTCCCCCTCCGCGTGCCTGCCATTGCCGCCGCTGCCCCGCCACCGGAGCAGCTCACTCTCCACCATGCCACCGCTCAATTGCTCGCGCGCGTGACCTCGCCTCGCCCTGCTCCACCTCCTCGACCAAGCCGTATCCCGAATTGCGCACAGGTAAAGGCCAATTGGCCATTTTCGTCTCCGCCATCGCACCGGCTGCCATGGTGTTGACACGATTTTTGGCTCACCTAAAATATGTATGATACTTGTATACTTAAAATAACATAAATAATGTGTGGGGTCAAATTCCATATAAATAGGAAACGAATTATAAGTGAAATAATACTGGCCTTGTAATTTAGTGCATAAGCATGCACGACATGCAAAAGCATGTGCAAATATACCCTTCATATATTATGAGGCATATGCACTTGTGAAAATGTGGAGAAAAATATATTTTGCACTACCATGCATAAATGGTCTACCAAATCTATGACGTGATGGCCAATAATGGAAAAAGAAAAGAGAAGAAAAGAATAACGAAAAGGAAAGGAGGACATATACGTGCATATATGCTTGAGCATGATTATGCCTTGACAAGCATGCACCTCCCGGACGAAGGGACAAGAGTATGGCCTATCTTACCGTATATATATATACGTTATCGCACATACGTACTCATGCTCTAATCAAGATATGGTCCATGCATGATGCAACGTACATGTGTGATGTGTGTGGTACATACAACCCAGCACGTAGCTATGGCTGCACGTCCAGCGTATAGGCGTATATATCCATCATCTACGGTTGTGACAGGCAGGAAATAAATCATTTTCTATTTGGATTAAATACCATAATAATTAAAATATATATACTTAAATGGCTGACGGGCTCGGCAAGAAAGCTCCTGAGCGCGCGTCGCATATTCAAACGGAGTCAACGAAGCAACTTCCATGACCAGAGCGCGTGCGGCAATGCAAAGGCGCCAAGCGCTGCATATGGCGGTCATTTTGAAATCAAATAGGAAGAGCGTCAAATCTGCAGGCAACTGTTCCCGCCGCCGGCATCATTAGCGCTAAGACAAAATCAAATGAAAGGAGCGCCAAGTAGTCCTGGCAACTACTCCCGCGCTGCTTAGACCGCGACGCAATTCAAAACGCAGGAACCGCCGGCTGCTCTCGCTCTATAAATAGCAGGCTCCGGCGCACGGTTCAAGGCCCCGCTCCATATTCCATCCTGCCGTCAGGCTGCCGCTACACACACACACACATTCCATACTGCCGAGGCTGCCTTCCTGCATTGCAAAAGCAAACCGCCGCCAGGCTGCTGCATCGCCGCTCGCCAAGCAACGCCGTCGAGTCGCCGGAGTGCCCAGCAGTTGCTGCCGTGAGGCTGCCTCTTCGCCAGAAGCCAGGAGTCCACGCCGTCATCGCTGCACGCCGGAGTTCGTGTGAAGGTGAGAACAGAGCCTCATGGCGCTCTTCTGATCTTCTCCCTTCTTCATCTTCACGGCTCCACGGCGCTTGGCAACAACGGCAACCTCTTCATCAACACCATGATCAGGGCCTCATGCGCAGCTTCACTCTCTTGAGTTAGTTGCCATGAGATGTTTCAAGGCCCCATGCCAGATTTGTCTTACAAACTGGACAGGGAAGAGTCTTGTTCCTACGAACAAGAGCTATGCTCATCATCGTCTCCATGTTCAAGGCCTCATATGCGGCTTGGCTCCATCGAGCAAGTTCCCATGAGACGATCCAAGGCCCCATGCCGGATTTGTCTTGCAAACCGGACAGGGAAGAGCGTTGTTCTCCAGAACAAGAGCTAAAACCGCCACGTGCAAGGATGCTCCTCGCTGTACTCCGTGCTTGGTCCAGATCAACAAGGAACCGTCGCCTTGAGTTGCATGAGAGAAAACACAAATCCATGCCAAAGTGCTGCCCAAAAGCAGTCATATATGATCCATATGCAATCCTGTCGACAGTTAGCTTTTTTGCATAAAGTAGCTAACTAGTATGCACATGTATATCTGTATATCAAATCAGCCGTGCTTTGCAAATTAACTAGCTTGCATCTGCCTGTATATTCATATATATACTCAACCGACCAATGTATGGCATGAACTAACTAGCTAGTTAGCTTGTGCTTGTATATCTATATATGGATCAGCCACGCATTTGCGTATCTAGCCCATGCATCCTCGTGTCATTATCTGACTAGTATCTTCATATATACCCAAACTGCCTGAGGTTACATACATCCAAAATCTGGATACTTGTGCATCCATCATACCGATGACCGATCCATGCATAAATATCGGCCAAAGATAAACAAAGGCTAAAATCATATAGCACAGCAAAGTCTCATGCTCAAAAATAGTCGGAATCCTCCATCTCGGCACAGACATATATGTTGCTCCGTTCCGCATGAGGAACTATATATATAATCAAACCACTTATACCATAGAAAAATATCAGTTTAGTGTTGCGTTAAAATCAACATGTGAACCACGCATTCATACCCTATAGGCTATATACGGATCAATCAAATGGTCATCCCTATGACGGTTGTCCTATATCCAAGGCCAATGGATCAATGAATAAAATAGTACTCCCTTTCATGTGTCTAGGTGACCTTCGTATAAACCTATGCCTTGCCAAATCATAAAGTGAACTAAACAAAGTTAGTTCCAGCATGCCAAATACCATGCCATGGCCGTTAATGCTAACTTATTAGCTACGGCATCGTAATCAACAAATATATACACACCTCATGTAGGCCTCGCTGGCTGGCTATCATGCAATCCAGCTAATTTAAATCTTGTATCTTAGTTGGACCGTACTCATATACAGTCACGTCTAACTAGCCAGTTAAATTGAGTCAAAGTCCAATCGATAGCGCCATATACGCTAATACATAGCCAAATGCTCACATATATGATAAAATAAATTAATCGTGCATGCCGCGACTAGGCATGGCCAGCATCATAAGATTCATAATCTTGGCAAGATAAGCTCCTTGCCTTGACACAAACAAAATCTTGCACCATATATATCCTGAGTGCTCTCTCTCTCTCTCCTATATACCAAAACATGATGAATCATGTGCTTGCATGATTCAAATCGACCATGTTAAATATCCCGGCTGCATCATATACAGTGCATTAGTTAAATGTATACACCTTGGTCTGCCAAGAGACCTAAGCAAGCTAGTTATATGTCGCTCATATCTACCAAGAGTATGCACTAGCTTTCATGTCATGGTCATAAGAGATGACGATCATCAAGTCCAAATCTATGCCCAGCATGCATATATATCCTTCTACGACTACAAGACATTTAGGATCATAGTTTTCCTTTTTGTAGTTTGTAATAGGAAGCCATAAGATGTAATCCTATTTTTCATGTACTCATGTTGGAACTCTTAATCAGGGGTTTTCTCTTCGGAGATGTAATTAACATAATTGTTATACAAATATAAGAATTATGGAAGTATGGACTCGCAATACCTGTTCTTTTCATATTGTCCTATGCAAATTTATATTTGTCTCTGCTGACGTAGAGGCGGGTCGTTAGCTACCCGTTTCCCTGCCATCACATGGCCGCTGCCGCGTCGAGCTCGCAGATGTGCGTCTCTGCCGCGCCATCCTCTCCACCGGCGGCGTCCCGGCCTCTGCAGGCGGCGCACGGGCGGCGTGGCGTGAGCACCCCGTCCTCCCGCGCCGTCCTCACCATGGGCGGCGTCCCGGCCTCCACGGGCGGCGCGGGCACGGGCACGCAAGCCTGACGCGGCAGCGCGCGAGAGAGCATGGGTGGGCTCGGCTCTGGCGGCCGGCCGTGCTTGGCCTTGCTGCGCGGCGGCCGGGACTTGAGGACGGCGGCGCTCAGCGCACGGGCAGGGACAGCAGCTCGCGCCCGCGGCAGGGACCCCGCACGGCGGCGGAGCAACTCACGCCAGCGGCAGGGACCCCGCGCGGCGGCGGAGCACCTCGTGCCCGTGGCGCGCATGGCCGGCGACCCCTCCCGCTCCACGCGCGGTATCCGGCGCTCCCGCCCATGCCTGGCGGAGCCGAGCCCGCGTCCGGCGGTGCTCCAGTCTGTGGCCTCCGCGCGCCCGTGCCCTGATCCTCGTCGTGGGCCAGGAGGCGGAGGGAGGTGGCGGCAGCGACCGGGCTCGCCGTGAGCTGGAGGACGGAGGTGAGCGGCGTCCCTTCCATTGCCAGAGGTTGAAGACGAGTGAGCAGTGAGGGAGTGATTTTGGAGAGTCAGGATTAGGTGAGGGGGTTTTCAGAAAAAAGCCAGTACCCAGAAGTTACGTAAGTATAGTTCCAGTACCTAGACGTTACGTTTTTAGTTGAAGTACCCAGAAGTTACTAAAGTATAGTTCCAGTACCCAGAAGTTACGTTTTTTAGTTGGAGTACCTATCTGTTACACGCTAAATAGTTTAGGTACCCACAGTGCAATTTACTCAATGGAAAACGTACGAGATTCTTTCGGCCGCGTCCTTGATTCTTGAATAGTTCATTTCGTCACTTTTTTTTTATCCCGAGGACTAAAATGATTTCACATACAAAGTGTGTCTGACTGTGTGTTATACAACATTAGAATTAGGCTTTTGTGGTTCCTATAATACTCAAGAAATAATAATAACAGTATTAAATAAATAAATAAATAAATAAATAAATAAATAAATAAATAAATAAATAAATAAATAAATAAATAAATAAATAAATAAATATAGCGTCAAGTGAGACCTCTTTATCAACCGCTTCAGTCTTGGATGAAGAAAACCTACCACCTTTGCTATGGTGCCAGCTGATTGAACATTTGAACCAAGTAAGCGGAGAACACTGAATTTCGTTCTGTGACGAATCCAAACTGTTGCGGTCTTGCAGATGGTGTGAATTGTGATCTTTTTTATCGACCTGAGTTCCTTTTTGCAGCTGAAGATAGTTAGTTGGACTTCAATTTGCTTCGAAACTGCGCATAAGCATATGTTGGGATATCCAATGGCACAGGGTGCAGCTAGCTAGCTATATAAGAGGGACCATTTCCATTGCATACAGTTAGGCAGGCTGTAGCCATCAAGTCGTGCTGCCTTGAGTGCAGCGTGCAGGTTATGGCGTATACAGGTGCTGCCTGTTGTTGATAGAAACATGTTGTACGTACGTAGTACAGACTAATACAGAGTCAGCCCTCTCGAAAATGATTTGCTGGTTGCTGTTACAGCAACCACACTCGTTCAGGTACTGCTCACTATCAGAGTATCAGGTGTGTTGAAGAAAATCAGCAGCATCGTATTCTGCAACAGCTACGGCTACCACTCCTGCAGGTACATGTACATCACCAGCCAGCATCTATCTACTGCACTTTTCCTTGTGAAAACTAGAGGGAAAAGGACTGCGCTTCTCCTTTGTGTAAAAGGAAATATAAATGAAGCCTTTTTGCTGAATTCAAACTTTCATAGCAAGTTAAGAGAGTGGGTTGCAATACGCGTCTAAGGGCCTGTTTGGTTCCCCGAACTAAAACTAAAGTGGACTAAAATGTTTTAGTTTATTTTTAGTTCACCTTGAGTGACTAAAGTAGATGTATACAACTAAAGTGTTTTAGTCCTATTTTAGTTCTTGTGTTTAGCTCTTTAATACTAAAGTTTTTACCCAGAACCGTGTTTAGAAAAAAGTTAAGACAGTGGGCGGGTGTGGTGTCGTCCTCGAACCTGTGGAGTGGCAGGCAGAAGCCGCCGTCTCGCTTCACGGGCCGTGCCTCCTCGAAAGAAAAAAAAAGTTAAGACAGTGGGCGGGTGTGGTGTCGTCCTCGAACCTGTGGAGTGGCAGGCAGAAGCCGCTCGTCTCGCTTCACGGGCCGCATCCTGGGCCTCCTCGAAAGTCGAAACCGTATAGGCCTTCACAGCCCAGCTCGAGATTGGCCCGGAGGGCCCATCAGGCCCGCGAGTCCGAGCCCTGGTGGCCTCCGTTTCCTTCCCGAGGGCTCCAAGGGGTCTTCATTGTCCTGGTCCCGGGTGCCATATAGCCCTAGCCGCCTGAGGGCTGAGGCCGAGTCCACCTCTCCTGACCGCAGCAGCAGAGCGGTGACCTCGCCTCCGCCGCCGCGCCGGTCGCCGGCCGCATCAGATGAACACGTCTCCTTCCAGATCCAGGTACGCTCCGACCGCACCTGCACCTCTCCCTCCCCCCTTCCAGTAACCCTAGAATCGTCCGTTTGATGTGAGCCCCCTGAACCCTAGCAATAATCTGTCTCCGTCGCAGCTTCGTTCGTTAGGTTTGTTTTTGTTGTGTGGTGGGAATCGGCAACGGTAGGTTGATTCATCCGCCGGAGCCCCTTGCCTCCCGGCAAATTCGGGTGGTCCAAAGAGCCGGCCTGAGCGATTCATCCTATAAGATAAGAGTAGTCACTGGCAATTATTGGCCGTAGAAACATCACAGCGTGATTTTGTGCTGCGTAGATTTGCTGTGTGCCAGTTGATTAGTTAGCAGAGTATTAGTTGGTTCCTTAGTCGTCACAAGAGTATTCATACTGAAATATATTCATCTAGTCTAGAGAACTAAGGACATAATTAATGCCATTCATTCTACTATATTATCATACAGCAAGTACCTGTTTGTGATCCTGAACTATAGTTTAGGTGTACACAACTTTTGACATTTTTCTTTGTCTTCCCCTTCTTTTAGTTTCACCTTTGGAACCACCATGGCCTTAGTGAGTTCGAGGAACAAACTGGTTAATTGATGTAAAACAAACAGATATCATCTTAGGAAATTTAGCTATAGAGTCAGCGTCATTATTCCGATGTGCTGAAACATGCCACTTTTAAGTGTTCAGAGAAAAGAAAATCCCAGTCATTGCTTAAAAACTACCTTAGTTATATGTTGCCAACAGTTACTTTATTTGGACACAAATTTCACTTTGCTTTTGCCTAAAGCTAGAGCTTGTTTAGTATCCTTGATTCCTTTCTGTGTATTCTATTATTTCTTTCCTGCACAGTTATCATTCCATTTGGGTTATTATTATTTGAAACTGGGATTGAGAGATGGGGGGTTGTTCTCCTTTGTTTTCTGTTTTTGGGACTCTGGATTATTTGAAGGGCAATGATGGGAGGCTGGGGGGGTTCGGATGGGTACGAGGGATCAAAGAGGACGCGAATGATGATGGAATCGAATCCCTACTTCGCAGTGAACGCAGGGAGTCCATTGGATGTCTCAAAGAGGGCCAGGATGATGGAACCAGGTGCTCCCTATTTTGGGGCTATGGGAATGGGAAGCAACGCTGCTGGTGCCAGCGGCTTGTACCAGCCCCTTAACAGCAACTTAGCTGGTGCAGGGGCAAGCACTGGCATCCAAAGCTTTCCGGCTGTCCGGCTGCGAGGTCTCCCTTTTGATTGCAACGAAATTGACATCGGCAAGTTCTTTGTCGGGCTGGACATAGTGGACATCCTGCTGGTGAACAAGGGTGGGCGCTTTACCGGTGAGGCTTTTGTGGTCTTCCCAGGAGCCATGCAAGCAGAATTTGCGCTGCATCGCAACAAGCAGAACATGGGCCGGAGGTATGTTGAGGTGTTCAGATGCAAGAAGCAGGAATATTACTGTGCAATAGCCAATGAGGTGAACCAGGGTGGTTACTTTGAGTCGGAGCACCGGCGCTCCCCACCTCCTCCGAGGCCTAAGAAGCCATCTGAAGATAAGGGCAGCATGGAGTATACAGAGGTTCTTAGGCTCCGTGGGCTTCCCTACTCTGCCACCACTGAGGACATCATCAAATTCTTCCTGGAGTACGAGCTGACAGAGGAGAATGTGCATATTGCGTACCGCTCAGATGGAAAGGCTACGGGTGAAGCCTTTGTTGAGTTTCCAACAGCTGAAGTTGCAAAGACGGCCATGTGCAAAGATAAGATGACCATTGGGGCTAGGTATGTCGAGCTGTTCCCGTCAACCCCAGAGGAGGCCAGCAGGGCGAAATCCCGAGGCAGGCTTTGAAGAAATAGTATTTCAATGATATCTCTGTATCCATGCGGCTGCGCTTCAGTTTAACTTTCATTTGGCATGCTTGCCTGTATCTTTGTTAGGTGGTGTTAGCCTGTGCTGTCATGTTTTGCTACTGATCGTGCAGTGATTTGTTATATCTGAACTGAATTGTAACAGTTGTCCTCGGCTAGATGCACTTGTATGGCATATAATCATGGATGGATTTTGCTTCATTCCAATTTGAGTTTATATCCATGGTTCAAATTGGGATTACTGTTCTATTAATATTTCTTTTTTTTTCTCTTGCTGGGGATGCTAGCATGGTGAGCTTACCAAGCAGTGGTTATTATGTTCCTACCCCATTATTGTATGGTGGCGAAATGAGATCAGGTTTATATATATCATCAAAGACAGACGAGATCACGCCGTCTACTGGACAAACACTTGTACTCCCTTTAAGAAAAGTCTATATTCTCCCTTGACAAGTCGTTTTGATTTTTCTAGTCTAGGTTCATAACTTTTGAAATGTATCTAGATTTAGAGTACATCTACGTGCACAGCAAAAATATATATATGCCTAAAAAATCATGATTTTTTTTTTGATCAAAAAAAAAATCATGATTTAGGTGCATAGCAAAACCTATTTATACCTAGTACTAGAGAAATCAACTTAGCTTATATAATGGAATCAGTAACTTCTAGTACTCCTTGTTTTGGATGGACACGTGTAAATGTAAATTACGTGTACATCTGTATTCAAAACAAAAACAAAATCACATATATTTAAAAAGATTTTAGTAATTTCTTCTTAAGTAAATTATATTTTACCCATCGAAAACTCCTACAAAGTCAATGTGTCCCGAAGTCCCGAGTCATGTTCGGAGAAAATATGCTAAAAGAGGATTAGCGTCAAGAAAATACGGACGCCAGTGTGGGCCTAGACAACCAGAGCGAAAGCAACGTCCCGGCCTGCTCCGGGCCCGGCCCAGTTTCTACAGCAGCTCCTTATATATATATTTAACGAAACAGCCCTGTGACTGTGCTTACGGTTCGCTAATCGCGCCTGCCTTTTCTTCTCCCGTGTCCCCTCGCCGCGTGCGCTCCCTCTCGTGGCGGCGACCGGGCGATCGCCGCCGTACGCCAGGCGCCCAGGTCTCGTCGTGCCCCTCTTCGCCGGCGAATATCACCCGTCAGGTATGCGGCGTGCCCACCCCGTTTATTCCCTTCCTGCCCGCTGTGCGAAACAGAGCACTCAAACCCTAACTTAAGCTATCTGTGTATTCGGATCTGATTTGATTAAACAAAGATAATTGGCTGTGCATGTGTAAACCCGTGTCCCTTGCTGTGTCCGACCCTGCCACACGTGAAATTCGCCGCCTGCGGCGATCCGTGTAGGCACCATAACCATGGTGGAGGACAGATACTGGGATTTTAGGCTGTTGATGAATTCGTTAACCCTTGTAGCAACTAATGGGAGATTATTGGGCACCGAAATAACCCAAGCACGATTTGTGCTGGATAGGATTGTATTGTGTCAACTGCCAAGTTGATTTTTCGGTGGAATTTGATTTGCTTCGTCAATACCAGAGTAGGCTAGTTCTTGAGTTCTTAAATAAGTTTACCCCTGTTATAATTCTGTGCATCTAGGCTGTGATGCTCGAAACAGTTCTGTTATAATTCTGTGCGCTAGGTTGTGATGCTTGAAATAGTTGTCCCTACGCTTGAATTCTAGCCATCATGTCCAAAAATCGTGATCAAGCAGAAGCTAGTTACACGATATCAAGTTTTAATTCAGCTTTGTCGCACAGCCCAAATTTCATCTATGGGATAAGGTTCCACCTCTAAATTAAGCTCTAAATTACTGGATGTAAAACAATCAACAACCAGAGTTAGAATCATTATTTGGAAGCGCCGAAACATGCCATTTAAATGTTCTGAAAAAAATCTAGGCATAGCTAAAAAACTGCTTTCACTTATATGTTGCAAATAATTGCTTTTTTGGGTATTCAAATTTCACTTATCTGTGCATCTTGCTTATTACTACGTATCATTTTTCCTGTCAACTCTATTATTTCTTCTCTGCACAGTTTTATTTATATTTGGGTTATTATATTATTTGAATTTGGGATTGAGAGATGGGGGGTTATTCTCCTTTTCTTTTTTTGGGACTGGATTATCTGAAGGGCAATGATGGGAGGCTGGGTGGGTTCGGATGGGTACGAGGGATCAAAGAGGCCACGAATGATGATGGAATCGAATCCCTACTTCGCAGTGAATGCAGGGAGTCCATTGGATGTCTCAAAGAGGTCCAGACTTGTGGAACCAGGTGCCCCCTATTTTGGGGCTATGGGAAGCAACGCTGTTGGTGCCAGCGGTGGCTTCTACCAGCCGTTTAACAGCAACTTAGCTGGTGCAGGGGCAAGCACTGGCATCCAAAGCTTTCCAGGTGTCCGGCTTCGAGGTCTCCCTTTTGATTGCAATGAAGTTGATATCTGCAAGTTCTTTGTGGGACTGGACATAGTGGACTGCCTCCTGGTTAACAAGAATGGGCGCTTTACCGGTGAGGCTTTTGTGGTCTTCCCAACAGCCATGCAAGCAGACTTTGCGTTGCATCGCAACAGGCAGAACATGGGGCGGAGGTACGTTGAGGTGTTCAGATGCAGGAAGCAGGAATACTACTGTGCAATAGCCAGTGAGGTGAACCAGGGTGGTTACTTAGAGCAGGAGCACCGGCGCTCCCCACCTCCTCCAAGGCCTAAGAAGCCGTCTGAAGATAAGGGCAGCATGGAGTATACAGAGGTTCTGAAGCTCCGTGGTCTTCCCTACTCTGCCACCACTGAGGACATCATCAACTTCTTCCTGGAGTACGAGCTGACTGAGGAGAATGTGAATATTGCATACCGCTCGGATGGGAAAGCTACTGGTGAAGCCTTTGTTGAGTTCCCCACGGCTGAAGTTGCCAAGACAGCCATGTGCAAGGATAAAATGACCATCGGGACGAGGTATGTGGAGCTGTTCCCGTCGACCCCAGAGGAGGCGAGCAGGGCGAGAACCCGAGGCAGGCATTGAAGATACGAATGACTCAATGATCTATGGTTGCATGTGGCTGCAATCGAGTTTAGTTTTCACTTCACATGCCTACCTGTACTGCTATTTGATTGTGTTAGTCATATCGTCATGCTGCTACTGGTCATGTAACTGAACAACGTTGTTTCTTTGGATACAGATGTTTTTTTTAGAAAAGGTTGGATACAGATGTTTGGCATAATCATTTATGAATTTTGCTTCATTTCCAGCTTATCCATGTTCTGTTTCTTTCGTTGGTGCTGGGGATGTTGGAATTTTCGTGTTGCAGTGAAATAGCTTGGTGAGCTCGCTTTGCCCTCATAAACTGGTGGTAATTATGTTGCTGCTACATTGTATTAGAATGAAATGAGTTCGTCCCTACTAACGCTGCAAAAGACGTTAAACCGCTGGGGTTGTTGATTTACTGGCGATGCACATGGAAGGCTCAAGTTCCTCCTTGTAAAAGAAAAGGCTCCAATTTGAGCATTTGCAAGTGTAAATTTACGTATGTTGATGCTAAGGAGTATCAACTGGCTGTGCATATCCAATGCCCAAATTTTTAGCATTTGCATGTGTAGCTTTGAGTTCATAGCAGCACTTGTCAATGTGACTATCTTTCTTATGCAACTGTTCTGCAATATTAGTGTCCAAAGACTTTTACTCCACTGCATGTCGCAGACTTGCATCTGTCTCGCGTCCTATCCAATTGTTAGTGTTCAAAAAGTACTCCACTGCATGTTGCAAGCTTGCAATCTACTACGTATATCTCAAATCTGGTTATCCAATTGTTGTTTGTAAACTACTGATTACAGGAATTACTAAATAAATATACACATACCTGAGATGAAAGAATGTAATAATAAAGAAAAAAATGGAAATTAGAATGTTGTGTGTCCAGCTGGAGTAAGAAGGATGCCTTTTTCTTCCTCCTTGGATTAAAAGAAGGTTGCAACATTTGTGCAACTTCTGCTGAGAGAACGTTGCTAGATTTCTGCAGCTTTTGCTGAGAACGTTGCACAATTTCTACAACATTTGCTTGCGTCGCTGTCAGCATGGATTAGGCACAGGAAAAACACACTATGATGCTCTCAACTCATACGAGTACTTACTACAATTATAAAATAAAAACGAGTACTTACTACAACTATAAAATAAATCAGTTAAAGTTCACTATCATGCGTTGTAAAAAAGAAAAAGTTCACTGTCATGCCTGAGAAAAAGAGATAAAGGTGCAACAGAAAGTCATTGCAGGTCCAGCCGTTGCAGGCGCTCCACTCCACTCCCTGCCGATTACGCCACTAGTAAATGGAAAGATCAATGACGACGAAATAGTTTATCTTCCACGATGAGCACACCTGCACACGGTTGTTGGATATACAAAAGAGTAAAGACTCCCTTTCTACCAGCTAACCAGCACAGACTGACTGACGTTTGACACTGCCACGCCACAATCCATGGCTCCGCTCGCTCGCCTCGTTCTTGTCGTCCTCGCTGCCGCCTTCCCACTCTTAGCTGCACCCGCGGCGGCGACGGTGTTTCCGAAAGAGGCGCTGCCGACGAAGTCCGGCTACCTCCCAATCCCGCCGGCCAACGCCTCCCTCTTCTTCGCCTTCTACGAGGCCACGGAGCCGGTCACGCCGCCGGCCTCCACGCCGCTCCTCCTCTGGCTACAGGGCGGACCAGGGTGCTCCAGCCTCCTGGGCAACTTCTTCGAGCTCGGCCCCTACTTCGTCAACCCCGACGGCGAGACCCTCCGGCGCAACCCGTTCGCGTGGAACCGCCGCTTCGGCCTGCTCTTCATCGACAACCCGCTCGGCACCGGCTTCAGCGCGGCGCCGTCGCCAGCCGACATCCCCACCAACCAGTCCGTCGTCGCCGCGCACATCCTCGCCGCGCTGCAGTCCTTCTTCGCCCTCGACCCGACCTTCCGCGCGCGGCCCTTCTTCCTCACCGGCGAGAGCTACGCGGGCAAGTACGTCCCCGCGGCGGGCGCGCACATCCTGGACGCGAACGCGGCGCTTCCCGAGGCGCGGCGCGTGAACCTCCGCGGCGTGGCCATCGGCAACGGGCTGACGCACCCGGTGGCGCAGGTGGCGACGCACGCGGACACGGCCTACTTCCTGGGCCTCGTGAACGCGCGGCAGAAGCGCGAGCTCGAGGCGCTGCAGGCCGAGGCGGTGGCGCTGACGCTCGCGGAGAGGTGGGTGGAGGCGTCGGACGCGCGGGGGAAGGTGCTGGCGCGGCTGCAGAACCTGACGGGGCTCGCCACGCTGCTCGACTACTCGAAGCAGCGGGACTACGCTTCCAGCGCCGTGGGCACGTTCCTGAACCGCGCGGAGACCAAGGCGGCGCTGGGCGCGCGCGGGGACGTGGCGTGGGAGGAGTGCGGCGACGCGGTGGGCGCGGCGATGCACGTCGACGTGATGCGCAGTGTCAGGCCGCAGGCGGAGTCGCTGCTGCGGCGCACCCGCGTGCTGCTGTACCAGGGCGTCCGCGACCTCCAGGACGGCGTCGTGACCACGGAGGCGTGGCTCGCCGGGGTGCGCTGGGACGGCCTGCGCGCGTTCCTGGACGCCGGGCGTGCCGTGTGGCGGACGGAGGACGGGGAGCTCGCGGGGTACGTGCAGCGGTCGGGCGCGCTGGCGCACGTCGTGGTGAACGGCGCGGGCCACCTGGTGCCGGCGGACAACGGCCGCGCGGCGCAGGAGATGATCGAGGGATGGGTGCTGGGGACGGGACCGTTCGGCCGCGGCGACGACGACGGCATGAGGAGCGCCGCATGATGTGATGTCTGACCGACGGCAGACACGGTGGGATGTATCCAAGCTAATTACTGCGCGATGTGGCATTTTGTTGCTCGGATTTGAATAGATTTGATGTTGTGCTTATCGAGTGTTACTGATCCGAATGGGAAGAAAATGCGGACGTTTTAAATGTTTCATAATTGGGATGGAAATTACAGTTCCTTTGAAGCTTCGTGTGTCATCTATGTTGGAGCATCCGTCTGATCGCTCCAAGCCTCCAATGGCGGCCATGCTCGCCGGCAAGGCAACTTGGTCAATCCGTGGCTTCTTCGCACTGTTGTCAGCGGCGGCAATCCGGCAACGCCTCGCTTTGTAGCAGCTGCTGTCAGGCAAGGCAAGCAAGCCACATGAATGCCTCGTGTCGCGTCCCTGCCGTCCCGCCGTGCCATTGGCAGTAACTGACTAGTGTTGTTCTGTTCCAATTCCAACAGCTCACCTCGCTCGTAGGCGTGGAACGGACCATGCAACTGGCGCGATCCGATCAGACCACGCAGGCGTTCATCGCTGTTCAGTCCACCATGCTGGATCGAAGGAGGACAACTTCGCCAGGTCCAGACTAACAAGGAGATTGCAACGGCTCCGGTAGCCAAAGCAACACCAACATCAACAATGTTGATACAGAATTCTAAAACGCCAATAGCCAGGCAAAATTATAATAGGGAAAGTAATAATGCTGGAAATCGATTCAGCTCATTAACCGGTAACGGACCAAACAAACAAGCCTATATGAGATAAAAGGGGAGCAGCTTAAGCAGTGAAGAAATCTAGCGAGAAACAACACTCCATGGTTGCATGAGCCCGACTTGACAAGCAACAAGTTCTGAGGTCCGGAGGACAGCTTAATGGAAAATCATAACCGCATTTTCACCTACTCATGCAAGTTTCGATAACCAAACGACTCTAGGCACTACCACGAATATCCTACTGAATCAAGGGCACACCAGCTTTTTAGCAAGACAAACAAAACATGCCAGTTCCTTGGAGAATCCATGTTCACCATGCTTCGTGTGATTATTATATGATTGAAAGCGAAAAACACTTCAGTAGAGAAAGTGAGCCCTGTCTCATTCAAGCAAACCAATCTTGCACCCAACAATACATAGAAGATGCCGCCTCATCTAATACTGCTGATCCAAACATGCACAAGGAAAACAGTTTGTGAAATTACATCAAAGCAGACATAAAGCAGATCAAACAAAATATACAGAGACTGTTACATTTATGTATACCGACCATCTTATACCATAAACTCTTTACAAATGTATTATCAAGTAACTCTTAAAAGGTTCTACCCAAATGAAACACTTCAAAGGTTGTGGAAACTGGAAACATATGCATAGTGCTGACTAGGCAAAGGTCAATAGGTTCCTTCACTGAAATGTGTTAGCAGCTAAGCTGGAAGAAACAATATAACAAGTACAGAAAAAGATCCGTTGTCTTCCCATCCTTTTCGTGCTTCCCTATTTTGTTTCCTGTTCTTTCCAGGTTCTTCAAATCCTCTAAGATCCAAAAAACTTAAATATGAAAACCCAATAACAAATCCCAAGATGAAGCAGAGAAAGCAGTGAACATTTTTTTGACTAGAACTAATTCTGAGGGCTGCCTTCATATACTCCATAGATATCTGCAGCCACCTCATGAAAATGAATTACATTGGCGTGTCAAGGAAAAGGAGTACTCACATATAATTGAGTAATAAAAGAAACAAGTATCTAGCTTCCTTTTTATCTTTGTGTTGGATGGGAATTCTGTGATGATTCTAGTAGTGACACTAAAGATAATATTGTCTCTCAGCTGTTTTTTATACCCTTAACCTAATATTTTTGCATGTGGGTTGTTTGGTGCTCCCATTATGCAAAAGGGTTGGGTAAAAACCTAAGGTTTAGAACTTCGGTTGAAAAACTAAGTTGCTATTTGTAACAAAATCCAGATGATCCATATGAGAAGGAAAGGAAAAAGAAAGTCTTGAATATTGCTGGAAAGATAAGATATCATATCATGCAATATAGTCTTTGGAGCCCATGGTTGACTCTTCACCGTAAATTCTTAATGGGTCAAAGAAAACTTCAGCAAAGTGTTCAACATAGGTCTTATGTTGATGACATTATCTAAAAAAAGGTCTTATGTTGATGAACTTTCCTCAGCAAATCAATATAATCCACTGTCACTTAAACAATAGAAAAACTCGTAAGAGTACTTCATGCATTAGTAATATACATATACCACTAACTTTGAAAAAGAAAAGTGGTACAGAGATCCATTGATTCAAATAATAAATATATGATGTTAACTTTGAGACCCAAAATCAAAATTCTTTACCTTCAAACAGGACTCGAGCTTCAGCTGAAGCTCTTCTGCATTTTAGTAAGTCAACTAGTGGATCATCAAAATGATCTGGGCACTTATCAACATGCAATGTGCGAAGAAGCCTTGCTTTAGAGAGAATAAGCTTCATAAAAGAAAGTTCATTCGGAAGCCACTTAATACGAATTATCTTCACAACTTGAAGATTGACACACATGCCATCCTTCCACAGAGGATTTAGAAACTCCCAAATTGCCTCGATACTCTGATCATCATAGCGAATCTTTACCCAAAAAAAAAAGAAAAATCAGTTGTAAACAACAAGATTACCTTTCAACAATGTAAAGAATAGTATCCAAAAGGCAACATCCAACGGTACCTCTATTTCTAGCTTTTCAAGGTTTTGACAACTCCTTAGCAAAGTGAACATGGACAAAACGTGGTGCATTAGAGTGAAGTCCAGATATAATGTCAATTTCTTCAAGTTATAAAAGGTAAATGGAAGTGCATATGGCATCTCAACATCGTCGACCTGCAGTGAAACTGTATATGGCATCTCAAAATTACCAACGAAGAGATCATATAAAAACATTGAAACAGGATAAGTACTAGTTTCAATGAAGTTATTCATTTGTTCATCATCTTTGTAATGAGCTCGAGCTAAGTACTAGTTTCAACCTCAATTTATGCAGAAGCACAGAAATAAGGAGAAAGAGGTGAAAACAATGTACCGTCGGGACAAGCGTAAGATTTCGAACTCGAGCAAACTGAGCAAGTAAATCTCCGAATTTAGGTAGATGAAATTCCACACAAATGTCGGCATCTTCGAGGCACGGTAGCTCTCCAGTTCGCCAACCATAGTCATCATCTGAATGAATTGTTAGGGTATGGAGATTAGGCGCCTCAATCACCGACTCTAGGCAGTTACGAGGGATGCGCACATCAGATATATCCAGGGTATGAATCAAGGGTGACTGACGAATGATAGCCTCCAATTAATTCTCCTCATTGGCTGGGAAGTGAACAACGTTGAGGCCTAGCACCACAACGTTGAGGCCTAGCACCTAGCTGGAGCGCGGGGAAGCCATCGAATGCAATGGGGAGGTGCGGGATGTCGCAGCCTTGCCTCTCCGCAAGGCAGGCAGCGGCTCCTAGCAGAGGGGCCGCCGGCGGCGACGGCGCCTGCCCATTTCTCTGTGCGTGGAAATATGCGGGACTCGAGGCCCACCACGCCGGGCCTCTACAGCTGGATCGGATTTGGCCCATTTGTTCCGAGCCCCCTTGGTTGCGTATGTGAATAGAATGAGCCCAAAGTTTCGATGGAAATCGTAGCCCAAGCTGAGCGACGTGCGATCCAGGGTGCAGTGCCAGTCTAGCAAAGCCGACGTCGTTTTCACTGATCGGACCACAATACAATTAGAGATGGCGTCACAATCGCACGCCTCAACGTTGTGGGCAACACGCTGACACCTCGCTCTTGTCCTATCTGCATATACACGGCAGGAATACGACGCGCGTCGGCCTGACGCCGACTGGCCGGCAGCAACGGCGCCGGCGGTCGGCCCTGGTTTGTTCGCCGGAGCTCGTGCTTTGTCACAGCGTGACTGGCTGACCGCTGACCACCACAACTGGAACCGGAAGTCTTCCCTTCCATTTCCATCTCGTGGTGGTCCAGGCCTGACTACTAGTGGTGCCAACTCTGATAACCGATGACATTCAAATGCTAATGCAGTGATTCTTGCATTTCCTTTCTTTTCACTGAACATTGCGGAATTCGTCATAATAGAATCCTATATTGGGCTACACATTTTGCGTTGGGTTGGGCCACATCATCAGCAGTGAAAGCCGAGCCCATCCCCGTTCCACATTCGACAGCGGCCACCGCGGCCACCGGCGGCATCAGGCTGCGCGCCTCCTGCGGTTGCCACCACCGCGGCTCCCGGCCCCGAATAGCCCCGTCCCGAGCACCCATCCCTCGATCATCTCCTGCGCCGCGCGTCCGTTGTCCGCCGGCACCAGATGCCCTGCGCCGTACACCACCACGTGCGCCAGCGCGCCGGACCGCTGCACGTACCCCGCGAGCTCGCCGTCCCCGGTCCGCCACACGGCGCGCGGGGCGTCGTGGAAACGCGCGCAGGCCGTCCCAGCTTACCCCGGCGAGCCACGCCTCCGTGGACACGACGCCGTCCCGGAGGTCACGGACGCCCTGGTACAGCAGCACGCGGGTGCGCTGCAGCAGCGACTCCACCTGCGGCCTCACGCTGCGCATCACGTCGCCGTGCATCGCGGCGCCCACCGCGTCGCTGCACTCCGCCCACGCCACGTCCCCGCGCGCGCCCAGCGCGGACTTGGTCTCCGCCCGGTTCAGGAACGCGCCCACGGCCTCCGCCGCGTAGCCACGCTGCTTCGAGTAGTCGTACAGCGTGGCGAGCCCCGTCAGGTTCTGCAGCCGCGCCAGCACCTTCCCCCGCGCGTCCGCCGCCGCGGCCCACCGCTCCGCCAGCGTCAGCGACACCGCCTCGGACTGCAGGGACTCCAGCTCCCGCCTCTGCCGCGCGTTCACGAGGCCCAGGAAGTAGGCCGTGTCCGCGTGCGTCGCCACCTGCGCCACCGGGTGCGTCAGCCCGTTGCCGATGGCCACGCCGCGGAGGTTCACGCGCTGTGACGCGGGAAGCGCCGCGTTCGCGTCCAGGATGTGGGCACCCGCCGCGGGGACGTACTTGCCCGCGTAGCTCTCGCCGGTCAGGAACAGCGGCCGCGCGCGGAGAGTCGGGTCGAGGGTGAAGAAGGACTGCAGCGCGGCGAGGATGTGCGCGGCGATCACGGACTGGTTGGCGGGGATGTCGGCCGCGGACGGCGCCGCGCTGAAGCCCGTGCCGAGCGGGCTGTCGAGGAAGAGCAGGCCGAAGCGGCGGTTCCACGCGAACGGGTTGCGCCGGAGGGTCTCGCCGTCGGGGTTGACAAAGTAGGGGCCGAGCTCGAAGAAGTTGCCCAGGAGACTGGAGCACCCCGGCCCGCCCTGCAGCCAGAGGAGGAGCGGCGTGGTGGCCGGCGGTGTGACCGGGTCCGTGGCCTCGTAGAAGGCGAAGAAGAGGGAGGCGTTCGCGGGCGGGATCGGCAGGTAGCCTGATCTCGTCGGCAGGGCTTCCTTCGGGAACACCGCTGGCGCCCCCGCAGCAGCTAGGAGCGGGAGGATCCCGCCGAGGAGGACGAGAGGGAGAGGCGGAGCCATGCGACTGGCCCGAGCTGATGAGCTAGTCCGGTTGGAAATTGGAGCGAGATGGTGGGATCGTGGGGCTCGTCGTCACTAGTATAGTGAGTTTTGAGTGGTTCAGTCACTGTCCTTTGTGGATCACTCATCAGTCATCAGCAAGGTTAGTCATGGTACTCTCGTGTGGTCGTCGTATTCAACACCGATGCAGAGTTGTCACGGTGTTTAATGTCGTCGATCTGGCCCACGGCCACGAGGAAGAACGTGGAAGTACTAGATAAGGAAGTTTCTTTCCAAATTTCCGCTGGTTTTACATTTAGCAACTGCACATTTTTTTTAACTGAAAGTAGATTAGTGTGAGGTCAATCATCGAAACAATATATGGCCATACTCCATAACGGAGAAACTCTGCTGTAGTATGTTTATTATCAGCAGAGCACGGCCAAGCATCATTCAGATAATCAGATTCAGTACATTCTGTGCATGCTGCTGCCTTCATCTGGCGTATGTAATGAAGCGTTTCAAGATTCACTTTTGACAGGGGTTAGTGAAAAAGAACGATCGATCTCGATCGTGTTGTTAATGACGTACGGTCAAGTTAAAAGGGCTTGGCTTTTGGGTGGCTCGTTCGCCCTTCGCCGCGCCAAGATCGAACACAAACCAAAAATAATCACCGGTGCGGCTTTTGCAGGACTTGGTTTTGTAAGCAAACACTTTGGTTGCAAGTTGCAGTAAAATTGAGAATTCGACTCAAGTGACAAATACTCCGTAAATATGTACGCTAGCTATCTGGCCTGGAAAAGTGGTCGACATAATGCTCATTGCTCATCGCGGAATGGAAGGAATGAAGTCCAGCATGCCGCCATACGCGTCCACGGCGGCCATCTGCGAAGAACGAGCTCGGTGTTGCTGCTGTTCTTGCTCCTGGAGAAGCCGTCGCATCGAGGGATGCAGCAGTCCGCCACCACCACCACCGATGCCCCCGGGAGCAGGAAGAAGCGGCAGAAAGTTGCTCGTCGGCGTGCCAGTGTAGTCGTCGATCGTCGTGAGCAGGTCGGGGCGGCTGAAGCCGCCGGCAACGGCGGAGCGCATGAGGGCGCCGCCGCCCCTGAGGAGGCCGACGGGGCTCGGATGCGTGTGCTGCCCCTCGTAGGTGGTGATCACCGTGGACGGGTCCTGCTGCGACCGCTCCACTCTCTTCTTCACCCCGCACCGCGCCGCCGTGCACCGGTAGTAGCTCCTGCATCCACGCACGCATTTTGTTCTGGGTCTTGTTTTGTTTGACTGAACAGCGAAAACAAGGAACTGTGCGATGCATGTTTGACTAAAGATACGTAGTAGAGACAGAGACGCTAAGATACCTTGGGTAGGTGCTGTTCTTGACGGCCTTCTGGCCGTACTTGCGCCAGCGGTAGCCGTCCTCGAGGTGGTCGACCTCGCTCTTGGTCATGAACGCCACACGGGGCTCCCGCGCCTTCTTCTCGCCTTTCGTCTTCTTATTCTTGCTGCTCCTCCTGAATGTGATGTGAATGAAAATGAATTAAACAATGCCCAAATGTACACATCGTCAAGGACAGGGTAGATGTAGGTCGCACTCTCAACTGCAGTACGATACGACAAGATGAAAGGGAAGGGGAGGAGAGGAATGCAGCTGACCACAAATTGGTCCATGAAACTACGTACAGTACTATTGCTAGTACGTACTGCCTGCGAAGTCGTCATCACTCATCAGGACCGGTACCTCATGAATGGGACCAATGAAATGAAGAATACTGTGGCTAGATGAATAAAGTTTTTAGAGTCTGTCCTAGCTAAGTCAACCATTTTTATGTTTGATCAAATTAACCAAAAAAAGTATAAATGCTTTTCCACCAAATAAACATGTTATAAAAATATATTTTATGGTGTATTTAATTATATAAATTTGATTTCACAAATCTTGATGCCTTTTTTATAAGTTATATGTCAAACCTAAAAAAGCTTGACTTAAAAAATCTAGAAAATGATTTACCTAGGGAGGGATGGAAAAAATGATTGAGTTATAGGTATAGTTTGCGTATAATAGCTGCTCCTATACACTCCCTTTGAAACATATATGGAAAATCTTGACAAGTCAAACCATTTTAAATTTGATCAAATATATATAAAAAGTTTTTGATATATTTTCTTTGAACATGAAAATTCCATTACTCATCTACCAAAAGATCGGCAACGACAATAGAATGTTTACAATATCTAGGAGATTGAGCTTGAAATCAGTTCATCTCCTTCAGAACACCCATACCCCAACTCAGCCAGAGCATGAGCGACTCTTTAATTACATTCTCTTCTTTTGAAAGAACAAAAAAATATGAAAAATCTGTAGAAGTAAGCGAGGCCATCTCTTGGTTTTTATGAAACAATAAGTATAAAAAGCTACCCCCTCCACCCCAAATTATAAGTCATTTCAAAAATCTTAAAGAGTCAAAAGCACCTCAAGTTTTACCAAATTTATTTGATAAATAATAACATTTATAATGTCAACTAAGTATCATTAGATTTTTCAATAATTATATTTTCATAGTAAACCTATTTGATGTCATAAATCTTTGTAGTTTTCTCTATAATTTTGATCAAATTTGAAATGTTTTTTTCAAAATTCTCGGGATGACTTATAATTTGAAATGGAGGAGTACTAGTAATTTGCTAAAAACGACTTCTTTAGGACCTTAGACTTATATAGAGTATGTTCATGGACAAAGGAATCAACTAAGACCATGTTTTTTTTAAAAAAAAAACGTTGCCAAGAGTGAGTTTATTTGTCAATTGAACGATTTTTTTATGCCTTGGTTGTCGGTCAAGTTAGGTGGCAAACCCTAAGCCCTTTATGTTCACACCGGACAGGTATACACACGGTGGGATCTTTGTGTTATTTAAGCAAAAAATAATTATTAATAACAAAATATCTAGCACTTGAAAGCGAATTTTCCTTATTCCCTGGATGTTCATAAACTAAGTTTTTTTTTGAGATTACATAAACTAAGCTTGTTACTTCTACAATCAACAAGAAGATGAACATCAAAATTTCATTTAATAGCATATATAGTGTGTAGCTAGGTTTGCACAAGATGTATAATTCTAGACTTACTTGCAGTTCCGATCGGCTGCATCATCATCAGCTTCTCCTTCTCCTTCTCCTTCCTCCTGCTCCTCCTCTCCCTCGATCCTACCTTTCTTGCCGCACCGCCGGCGCGTCGGCGGCTCCTCGTCATCGTCGGCACCCGCTTCCGCCTCGCAGCTGGACGACGACAGCACCGACGAGTTCGCCGGAGTGACGGTCGCCGCGCCGGCCAGCTGACTGTCGACGTCGTCGCCACGGCGGCTCAGCTGGACGACCATTTCTTGCTTCACCGCCACCACAGCGTCGTCGTCGGCGCCGCCGCCCAGCCGGCACGACATCGGAGGCGGCGGCGGCGCGTCGTCGTTGCCGAAGTGTGCGGCCAGGCCCGCGGGGTCAAGGAATCCCTGCAGGTAGTCTGCGATGCTCGCGTACGACGTCGTGCCGTCCCCGGCGCACGGCGACTGCGAGACCGTGTCCGGCAAAAAGAAGCCGCCGCCGTCGTGGTCGAAGGCTGTGATGAGCTGGTTAGCTGGATCGTCCCCGTGGTAGAAGCCTCCATAGCCGCCGCCGCTGCCTCCAGACATGGTGATCGGTCGGCCGGAGTCCGCTGGGCGTGGGGGTGAGGTATTCAAGCGTGCAATGGAGAATGGAGAGGAGATAGCTGGGGACTGTGGGCGATAGCTAGCGTTGAACTTTGTGTGCAAGTCTTCGCCGCTTTAATTTAGAGAGAGAAGGTAGAGAGAGTTGTGCGGTGGGGGTAATAAATAAAGGCGCAAGAGGACAATTTATTTATAAATTATTTGTGGATAAATAAATTGAAAATTATTAGAAGCTAAATAGTGTAGTATTTTTTTAGAGTTCAAATAGTGTAGTATTGTCTATACCTTTTTATTTTATAGCCGTGTTTGTCTTGAGAGTTATTCGATTAAAATAGTAGACGTGTCCAGTGCACACTCTGGCCTCACCCTTGGATCAGATTTTATTACTTAATCCTGGCTGCAATTGTACCGTATTAGGCGCTAATGATGTTTACATATATAATATACTAATGATACATATGTATGGAGTATAATACGTACTGTATATGGTATACGTGTCGCGCGTCGGTGCCACTGCCACGCACACGCACACGCACGGCCATTTGGGCGTGCGTGAGACGGACGTGGGCGTGGACGCGAATGCGGCTGAGCAGGCCATGGTGGTACACGGTACTCCACACCGTACCGGCCGGCGCGCGTCTTGGTTGTTAAGCAACACGTGGAGAAGAGGCGCGGTGCACGTTGTGGTTCCATGGATCTGCCGCCCAATTCGACCGTCGGCGCGCGCTCGTACGTCTCCATTTCGGCGAGCGAGACGTGCAGGTACAATCTCAGGTTTAACTTTCATCAGTGTGATGATTAGATTTGGATTAGATATAGATAGATCGATGGCCGCATCCTCCTTCTCCAACTTGCAAGATTATTCGAAAACTTTTTTTTTGAGACACCATATAGTACGTACTACTTCGACCATAAGTTTTTTTTTTCTAGAACACGGCCATGGCGTGCGACCATAAGGTATTTATCACCACGATCGATGTGTGTTAGGGATGCGTCTCCGGTATGTTTGGCAAGTCAGGAGCATGCACATACTGTGCTCCGCACGACGACGAGTAGGCCCTATACTGACTCGATCATTGATCTTATACTACTAAAAATCCCCAAATGATATCGTCGACACGCTTAATCGGCCTGCCCCCCCCCCCGGCTCCGTAACCCCGCGCCTCCGTAACCCCCTCCCCCGGTCTCCCGTGATTAAAAAAAGTAATCACCCCCTCCGCTCCGTACGACCCGCCGGCCCGCGCACGACGCCCAGGAACCGCCGCCCTCGCCCCCGTCCGCCGCGCATGCCGACCGGCCGCCCGCCGGCTCGCCGCCGCCCGCCGAGCACGCCGCCCAGCTTCCACCCTCCCTGCTCTCCAAGGGCGCCGCCCGCACGCGCAGCCGCCTGGCTCGCCTTCCTCCCCCGTCGCCGCAGCCATCGCTGCCGCCGCAGCGACGTTGAGGGCAACAGGTGCATCTCCAGCTCGCAACCGCGGCCCAACCTCCTTCGCGGTGCGCCGCCAGACCCGCCCCCTGCTCCGTCACGGCAGGCTAGGTCTGGCCACCGCCGTCGCCGTCGTACGCCGTGCGCTGGTCGCCGCCGTCGAACGCCACGGCGCTGAAACATCAACGGGCTAATCTCCCGCCCCGTCGAGGACCAGCGTGACCATCTCCGATGTCCGACGACTGGCGCGGGTCGTCCCCGATACGGCGACCCCAGCAGTCGTGAGTCGTCCAGGCCCCCGCCCCCGCTACACATAGAGCTATGCCGGGCCCGGCCCCTGCCGTGCTCGGCGCAAGATCTCCAGCAACTGCACAGGCTCCACCATGCGGGGGCAAGAGATCCCTGGTGACGCCGCGAGCTGCCTTGGTGGCATGGCTGAAGTAAGCACCCTTTCTCCTCCCTTCCTGTTGTGCCAAATTTGTTTGGTATATACTATATAGACATAGATGCCAAATTTTATTGATCCTTGGTCTGATTGAAAAAAAAATATTTTGTTTTATTGATGTTAAAAACATCATTCAGAGAGGTTAAGTTGACATACATTAAGTGGATTGATTCGTGTTTGATTTGGCGATTGATGGTTATGTTCAGTGAGGGTCTACCAATTTTTTAATTTTTGACCTGCTGGTGCTCTATCAGTACGGGTTTCAGTGTTGCAAATTTACCGTATATCGTCACCATAATGTTAAGTGGTTTTTCAGTGGTGCATTCTTTGTTTCAGGATTTGGATTCGTCGAGTCAAATGTACAAATAGTGAAGCAACGAACAATTTTGATCTTGCAGTCATTCACTATTTCGTAAGTTCAGACTTGTGCCTCTCACACTCAGAGTAATTTCACTTTCAGGTCTTCTCTAAAACTGATCTTATCTGACAATTTCAATTTTGCAGTTTTGTTATTTGAAGTTACTCCTTTCAGTCATGAATGCTTGTTTCCATCTACCACATGTTGGTCATCTATCTATAATATACTTGCTTGCATCACCGTGCGTTGGACATCTACACTATTTTTCACCATCAGGCAGTAGTAGAAAATTGAGCCGTAGCAGTTGGAATCTTTGTTAGCAGATGGTAATTCAATACCACGTTGTAGTCTGATAGTAGTAAATTGAGAGAAGTAACAGTTGAAGTCAGAAACTCTCAAGAAGTCTTCAGGAAACTCTACACCCCCGTTCTTGGCTAATGAGCAGTGTCTTCAGGACAAGCTGTCCATCTAAGGGGGGTTCATCCCTTCTACCCCCTGTTCTTGGCTAATGAGCAGTGTACAGACAAGATAGATTCTAGAGCTTGCTTGGTTCAGTTGAATATAGTTCAGAGTTTTTCATATATAGTTGACTATTTTTTAGTTAGGGAGTCTGTGCTCTGACCATGTAGGCTTGGGTTCATGGATTCCTAATAGATTGTTTTGAAGTAACTGGTTCTATTCTTTAAATATGATTTCAACATGGTTTGAAAGAGGCATGGAGGCTTGTTGAGCATTGGGCTTTTTCTTTCCAATTAGTACTGCATATCCAACTAAGCTGTGGCTACCTCGTATCAAGGCCTTCAGGCTTAAAACATGATTTTTTATGCTTTCAGAGGAAAAACATTGTAGGTGTTCATCGGGATAATTCAAAATCATCGCAGTTTCACGTGTGCTATGTTCTCTGAGATGATGCCCTTTCACAAATTAATTTTTTCTGCGTTTCATTTAATCTTTAGATCCTTGTTGGTTTGAGTCTCATCATTTCAGTTTCACATGTTTGCTATGTACTCTGCAATGATGCCCTTTAACAGATTAATTTTTTCCGTGTTTCTTTTAATCTTCAGATCCTTGTTGGTTTGAGTCGATGACTCCCTGAAGCTGGACTTGGTATCGAACGTCCAGAAACAAGGATTCAGGTTCAGGCCAAGAAAGTATAATCAGTAAAGCGGCACTGGCATCTCGATTTTCTATGCAGTCAAAGAATATTTGAGAAATGCACCGCACGCCTACTGGGCACGTAAGGAATTCTGAGTGCTTGATAATGGACTAATGGAGCCTTCATATATTGTTTTCACCACACACCTACTTAGATGGCTAATACCCTTTATCCGAGTGTCAAGGAGCTTAACTGTTAACATTACTCTAGGATAACTTACTAATTTGTTCTTTGCAAGTTCTTTTATTCTGAATGATGTTGCAATGAGCCATTCAACTTATGTTAAGCTGCAAGCACCATCATATAATTTCAATAAAAAAAACTTCATTTTAAATCAGTTGTGCTTGACTGCTTGTGCTTATCTGCAATATTGTCTACTTGCAATGTTTGACATCTTTATTTTATATATATATAGATCAGTTATAGATCAGTTATAGATCATTAATACTCTGCACGCCGGCCTCCAGCTTCCCAATAAGATATTAAGATGCCAAGAGAAGCAGGCCCTTGTCGAGGTCACCATTGTCGAGCTGGGGCTGCACGACTGTGCCAACATAGTCATCTGTAACTGGTACCTGGCACCTGTGGGGGATCAGGTGGCAGCGATAAGAGGAAGGTTGGTCAGCATGGCCATGGAGATACTGATGACGACTAGGTTGCTCGTCCTAGATGAGCCCACCATTGGTTTGGATAGGTATGCACTTCTATTTCATCTCTTTTGGAAGCTACTGTCTGCTAGGATGAATGATTTGCAACAAAAAAAAAAAAATATAGGCAGGGGTTGGTGAGGGAAGATGGCCGAACAGTCATAGGATCAAGCCATCAGCTAAGTTGTGAGCTTTCCATGCTCTTTTTCTGTCATTATTTTCCCATATATTGGTTCATTATTTTCTATCTTCTTTGGAAAATTCTTTGAGGCTTGTGATGTAACTATATGAGATTGCCCATCTTGTTCTTATTGTGTTTTTAGTGCACCAATGAGATTCTGAAATGTCCACTCTATCGTGCATGAGAGCAGTTTTTCGCCCAAGCTGGTTTCCCCTACGCAGAGATGCTCAGTAAAAAACTCGGCTAACATTAATAATTGGCTGCAAACCGAATGTTGTGAGTATTAATACTAAGCATTATTTATGTGGTAAGTCTGTAAGAGTATACGCAGGTTCTGACTCGAGTAGTTGTAATGGTGTTAAGGGCTGCATAAACTTTTGAAATGGAGGGTATTGGTCAGAGTGCTATTGAGTGGTTGTTCAGTGGTGCCTTTGTTTTAGTATTTGGATTCATACATGTAACGCAAGCTTCCAAGCGAGTCCCGCCGATACAGAACAGTCGTTCACGGAGAAGTCTGCATAATAAAGTTTGTGAGCCTACGATCCCGCAATCTCTGATTATTAATTTCATGAACTTTACTTTTTTTAAAAAAAGTCACTTTAATGTTATTTAATTTTACATGATTGGTAAGTTTGTGAGCCTACGATCCCGCAATCTCTGATTATTAATTTCATGAACTTTACTTTTTTTTTTAAAAAAAAGTCACTTTAATGTTATTTAATTTTACATGATTGGTATTTTATCGTGCGACCCGAGTGTTTTTGGTACAAAAGTTTCACCCGTAGCAACGCACGGGCATGATACTAGTTAGTATAAAATTATCGATAAGTACGGTCATGATTAAGCAAGATATTTCAACCATTTTATGCCACTGGAACACTGGGTTGGTCACTACACCACGAGGCGACGAGGCCGGGGGCCGAGGCAGGTCCGCAGGTTGGCAGGGCTGGCGCGCGCGCGGGCGGCAACGCGGCACGGCCACGTCGTGTTGGGCCGGCAGGCGCGGCCGGCGCGCGTCCCCGACTGAGCATCATCCCGCATCCGTCACCATGCGGAGCGGGAGCGCGATGGGGATCCGCGTGGAGGTGTGAACAGGCGCGCCTTTGGGCGCCGCGATGCGATAGGAGTGTGACACCGTTGGCGGGAGCCGGGACCGGGACAGCCAGCCGGACAGGGACCGGCGCGGGTCGATGCAGCGTTCGCACGCCACGCATGCGTGCCGGTGGAGACGGACGGGCGCGAGCGCATGGTCCGGCCTGGCCTGGGCGGCTGTACGCCACATCCGACACTCTGGTGTGTCCTTCCTGCTTGTCTGGCTGCCTCCCCAGTCCCCACCGCCCGTGCTGCTTGCTCCACCGCACCACCACTTCACCAGTAGTCACGTTGTACCCACTCCTCCCTATCAACTGGTGACGGTGCTTTACGAACACAATGCAACAGCCCGGTCGTAGCACGTGTATATACCTGTTGTCATCGTCAAATGTAGAGCCGACCAAAGCTGCCTCCACCCAGCATACTAATCAGACAGACTAGAGAGCCTCCGTTCCAAAGCGTAGACGTCAGTCAATGCACGAGTAAGGGGAAGGTCAAATGCACGAGTAAGCGACCGCGATGTTTGAATCAGCGGCTGAGACGACGGATGATACACCATCAGCAGTGCTGCACAGCCGCTTATGCGGCTGCCATTCTGCCAACATATCTGCCTACTATCGAGGCACAGATGCAAACAGTAGGCTTGCTCGTGAATTGTGGACGGAATACGAACAATCATGCTTGCTTCTTATGGTCCAGATTTGCGGCATCGCTGACTGTCCTGCCCCCACTGAAAACCCAGTTTACGATTCCTAAACTGTCTTTTTTTTGGACGAAAATTTGGAACGGCTTCTTCAGACATTCAATTCGCAGAAGAAATCATGGTACTTTGTCCCAAGAAGAAGAAGAAGAAGAGACCAAACATACGAAATGCATGGGCCCTAATTTTCTAGGTGAAACCCGACATATATTGGACCAGCACATCGAGGCTGCGGCCCGTTTAGCCCACGATCAGGCTGGCCATCATCATGCCGCTCCGCATCTCTCCTACTGGTACGCGAGGACAGGTTCTGGATTCTGTGCGCCGACGTGATGCACGTAGACAAGGCGCTGTGCACTACTGTCGACAAATGGCGATTCCAATCCACAGGGCAGCGTCGTTTTCGGTTTCACGGATGGACCACACACACCCCGCTGCGACGTCGCAGCTGTGTGTGTAGGTCAGTCACACGTGTCTGCTGAAACCTGCAATTTGTTCAGCAGGCTACTCGAATTTTCACAACAAACAGACCCGATCAAATGGTGGGATCAATTTTTTTTTTTGCCTTGCATTACACCCACCGGGTGAGAGTCAAGATGACAGAGCTATTCATTAATTTTTATTCTAGTTTTCCTATGCTGAATATGTGCATTTGTCACTTTTTTTATTGATATGGTCCTGGGTGATAAGCCTGCAGCTCAGGTGTTTCAAGCCAGCCTATGCGCTGTGGTTTTGGCCATGGGCTTTGTACCTTCGTTATTTTTCTGTTGTTGCTTGACATGTGCAGGGAAACGTTCAATTGTAGTGGTTCTGGAATGGTGGTTCTATATTGTTTGATCCTCTGTGATGGGATGTATTTTAGTCTCGATACTCGTGGGTGGTTGGATGCCTTTGATGTGTTACGCTGCTGGCTATATAAGTTTGTTACTTTGTTAATGTAATTTGGGTTCACCGTTGAGAAATAAAACATTGTCTACCAACATTATTTGAGCTTTTCTCCTCTCTCGCCTCACTAAACACGTTAAAGAACTATTGGACCTTAGATATTAGAGACTTAACTGGCTCCGGCTCATAAAGGCTACAATATGAATTATCAAAGGCCAAAACCCTACTAAACATAATTTTTTTTTGGGCTAGCAGTTGTAGAGAAAAAAAAATCCCTTATGAACACTTATCACTTGAGTCTTTTCCCCTCTCGCCTCACCAATAAAACAAGTCTTATATATCTATCTATCTTTTGAGTCTCGCATCTTATTCCAACTTATAAAACAGTTTCTTGCTTAGACGTTTGTGGTAAACCATACTGCAAGGTAATGTTTGTAAAACAAAAAACTTCAGAGCGCTCAAAGCTTTATAATAAAAAAGGGTATAATTTCCGCTCACGAAAAAAAATTATGAATTGAATTAGAACCAGCTAATTCAGAATTCAGAAACGGGTATGAGTACTTTCGACAAAATTTCGAAAAGCCAAGCCGAAATGCTAAAACAAAGGTCACGTTTTTTGTTTTCGGAAGAAACGCTCTGGGTACCCGGGATACAACCCCGAAAGCGCCACCACCTGACCGGCCGCGCGGCCGTACTCTCCCCCGTCCACGAGACAGAATCAGAGCCAGGCCGGCGGCCCCCTCCCACCGCCGCCGCCGCTCCGCACCAGACCGCCCCCCGCGCGCGGAGGAGGAGGGCGCCGCTGGCGATGGCGACGACGGCCGCGGGCGCGCCGAGGGCGCAGACGCTGCGGGACCTCGCGGAGGAGGGGAAGAAGCGGGCCGTCCTGCTCCTCGTCTTCGCCTTCGGCCTCGCCTTCCTCATGTCCCGTGAGTCCCTCCGGAACCCGGATTTCATGTCTCTGCCAGTTCCGAGCTTCGCTGCCCACTGTGGGATGGGCGCGTGCGCGGCGGCGATCGCGCCGATGCGTTTCTCGGTATCTAGTGCCGTGGTTAGGGTTTATGCTGGTTGCCCATTGCGTAGTTTCTCAATTCGAGTCCGTGGTTTCGGTAATTAACCCTCCCAGATAGGTTGCTACTGATTTTAGAAACCGTTTGACTTACTCGCGGAGTTGTTACTGTTCCTGGCTTCCTGGGGTGTTCTAGTTCGTTGCTTTGTCCAGTGATCCAGTCACTTACGCGTTAGACCAAACTTGCCTTTGAGCAGGTTGTTTTCATTTCACATGATTTCTCACCTGTAGTACATGCCAATTGTTTGCTCAGTAGCTTTTGCCAGTTTGCTGTCTCTTGCATACAGTGCAATTTGTTTTCTCAACAGTATGAATTTCACAGCTGAAATGCATGTTACTAATTTGTCCTGCCCCTCATTCTAGATAGCACAATAGAGCCTACTGCCAAGCATGATTCATGTCGGTTCATTTTGGATGCTCAAATAGGCAGTTAATTTGAAATATGCTTCTTTGAAAGTTACAGGGCTATGTTTTAAAAGACAAATTTGTATCGGACACATACAAAGCATTTCCCCTTGATTATATTTTTGCTGAATAGTCGATTTTCCCCATTGCAGTTACAAGCTCGTCAGTATGGTTTAACCTGCCATGTGCCACAGCTCTGATTCTTTTGTTCCGCTACATATCGCTTGACTATGACTTTCGTAGAAAGAGCACTACTAGCACAGATCATACCAGTCATTCGCTTGTCAAAACAAAAAGTACTGAGGTGAAGAAAGTCTTTCATCAGACTGAAACGGATGGAAAAATAGATTGGAGGAGCAAGGTTAACTCGCCTCCAGTTGAAGCAGCATTTGAACAGTTCACAAGGCACCTTATCACAGAATGGGTAACAGATCTTTGGTACTCGCGTGTAACACCTGACAAGGAAGGTCCTGAGGAACTCATTACTATAGTTAATACTGTCTTTGGGGAGATTTCAGTTCGGGCAAGGAATGTTAACCTTATCAATCTGCTGACCAGGTAGACAATCTTGTTTTTGTGCAATAAATAGAAACATAAATGACATAATGTTTTCAGAACATTAGACTTCTAAAACTAAAGCATTTCATGTCTTTTCCAGGGATTTGGTTGATATTATATGCAATAATTTGGAACTTTATCATTTCTGTCAAGCCAAGATTGGAAGAGAGAAGTTTGTGAACCTTACTTCAGAGCGTCGTGATGCTGAACTGAAAATGATCCTTTTAGCTGAAAACAAGTTGCATCCTGCTTTATTTTCAGCCGGTGCTGAATACAAGGTTAGACTTTGTTGATTGTGAAATTTAGGTCTTGCTTGTAGTAGGTCCATTTGTCATTTGTAGCCAAACTTTTTCGGTACAAGGTAGTAAATTTTATGAACCACTATTCCTGCTATTGTGGCTATGTTTTATTACTACCATAGACACATCTATCTTTATCTCTTATCCTCAACCATGAGGCATAAGTTTCATGCACTTTTTACTTCAAATGTCACACGGAATCCATGCATGTGATGACTTGAGTGTTGATTGCGTTAAAAAAAAACTTGAGTTCTGCTAGGTCAGCATATATCTTTTTATCTCTACGATAAACCTGTGTGCAAAAGATGATGCCAGATAAGACCATATAACCCCTTCTTTATCACCAGAATGCTAGATCTATATGACTAAGCAGGCCATACATCTAGAACATAACACAATTTTCACAAGCGTTCGATACATAGAACTTGCTATGTTCTTTTGTAAATGTTCCCCTTCGTCATAATTTGATAAATAGAACCTTGTTAGTTAATTGGTTGCTGTGTTCTTTTGTAAATGTTCCCCTTCATCATTAATAATACATATGTTGTATTATAATATACAAGAATTGATGGATTTCCATGACCAAGTGCATGTTCAATACTTTAATATATAGATATTAAGCACTTCTGGTAATTTTTACATAATTGGATAATTAGATATTGTATTTCACATTGTTCAGTCACATTTTATTTATTCACTTCAATAACACAGCTCTTAACTTATATCTTGATTGCACTTACATAAGATTGTTGGTGAGTTGGTCATCATTGGAAAATATCTCTTGCTCTATTGGCAGTGTACCTGTGTAATCATCAAAGGTCATATGATGATTCTAGCATATGTTTCCTTTCGCCAGGTATTAAAAAGTCTTGCTGATGGGTTGATCTCAATCACAGTGAAGCCTCAGGATCTACAGTGTACTTTCTTCCGGTGTACAGCGCGAGAACTTCTCGCTTGTGCAGTTTTGAGACCTGTTGTGAACTTAGCAAATCCAAGGTAGTAACTCACTGGACCTGGTTCAAATGATTCTTTTTTACTGTTATCATATTTAAAATTTAAATTTCAGGTTTATAAATGAAAGGATTGAATCCTTGGCTCTTTCGCATGCTAATAAGTTGGAGAAAGGAGTTGAAGAATCCTTGGATAATGCCACAACTGTTAAGCACAGGGAACCCCATATGCCCTCTATTGATGAATTTTCGGCACTAGTAGATCACTCGAGTCCAGGTGTTGAACTTGTTCGATTTCATCAGGGTCAGTCCAAAAATGCATCAGATATACAGCCCAGTAAAAGTACAAATCCATATAGTCCAAAATTAGAATCCTCTCATGCTTCTTTGATCAGTAGTTCGCATCCACTGGAGTCAACAAATCTAGCTTCATCTTCCCACGTTGTTTCTGATAATGGTTTTTCAGTGCATACCAAAAGCAACAACAGAGCAACTGCAGATGGTCACGGTAGAGAGCGTGCACAGCCCTTGGGTATCAGCTCTGAGCAAACACATCAAGCTTTAGCACTTGAGCACCTTGAGAATATGTGGACAAAGGGAAAAAATTACAATTCAGAAAATGCAAAACATATCGCAAAAGTGTCTGTTGGATCTGCTTCTCTAGGCTCGACTTCAGTTCAGCAATCAGTTCCTTGCAGCACTTCAATTTGTCATAATCCTAGTAATTCTGAAAGACAAGCAGCGTCCTCTCAGTTGGAGGACCAGCATTTGGTAAGACACTCAACTATACCTACATATCCAAATGGCACCCAAAAAAGCCTATCTGCAGAAATGGCAGAGCATGCCGGCCCAGAAGACTTTGGAGTAGAGAGTGAGAGTTCATATGCCACTGAGGACGATGAATTCAACAATGTGACTGGACTTGATTCTCCTGTTACCAGAGTTTGGGAAAGCAAAAGTAAAGGAAATACGACCTTATCACATATACATCACCCACTTGAGTCTCCTGGTTTCCATAGAGCAAAGAAGAATAGAAGTCATGTGGGGAAACTGAAAATGTCAAGAACTTCTTCAGGAAGAAAAAGGTCAAGGTCAAATGCTCAGAAGCCTCCCATCTGGCAAGAAGTGGAGAGATCCTCTTTCTCTGTTGGTGATGGTATGGACATACTAAATACATGTGCAAATGATTCAAAGACGGATGAGCTTGACGAGGATCCTGAGGTGGAAAGTATGGCTAGGATGTTTAGTAGTTCAAATGCTTCATCTTTATCATTGCCATCAAATGATTCTTCATATGCTTCAAATTATTGTGGTGCCAATGTGCTTCAAGACTCTTATTTGAAGTTAAAATGCGAGGTAGCGTTTATTCATTTGATTTACTTTGACTCTGAATCTCTGATAATTACTGGTGGTACACATCCTTATCAGATTTCCATATTCCAGGTGGTAGGAGCTAACATTGTCAAAAGTGGGTCTGGCATGTTTGCTGTGTATTCTATTTCCGTGACCGATCCCAATGGTAATAATTGGTCCATCAAGAGGAGGTGGGCATGCTGTGTTTTTTCTTGTTCAATGGGCCACGGTAGATTCAGATATGCTATTTTTTCCATTCCAAGTGTGTTTACTTGATGTGGTTGCTGTTGATTAGGTTTCGTCATTTTGAAGAGCTGCATCGGCGTCTAAAAGAGTATGCTCAGTACAATCTTCATTTACCTCCAAAGCATTTCCTCTCATCAGGTTTAGAGGTTCCTGTTGTTCGAGAGAGATGCAAGCTGCTTGACATATATCTGAAGGTATTTGTTGTCCCTACTAGTTGACATTTCACTAATCACATTTCACTATGTATTTAGTAAACATCAATGAAATTTACTTTCTGTTTTTCTGTTGCAGTATGGTAGTGTAACCTTGAAGTATGCATTTTCTGTTAGATCATGTTTGTTGCGCTTCATGATCTGTGATATAGATGTTAGCAGTTTTGTTTAGAAAAATCTTGTATCATTGTAACTTTATCCACTTGTTAATTCTACAGAATCTTCTGCAAATTCCTATTGTTTCAAGCTGCATAGAAGTCTGGGACTTTCTGAGTGTGGATTCACAGGTTAGTTTCCTTATTTAATTCCTATCATCTCAATATTTTCAAAACTGATATTTAATGAATTGGGAAATGTCTCTTTGCAGACATATATTTTCACGGACTCTCTCTCAGTTATCCAAACATTGTCAGGTGTGTTGGCCTGAATGACTAATTCTTCATGAAGTTCCTGTATTTTTTGCACTATTTAACGCTGAGTTCCTGTTATCTTGCAGTCCGTTTAGATGAAAGATCAAATGGGAAAAATATAAAAAAAATGAACTCTTCTGGAGCTTTGAATGGAAATTTACATAAGGATTCGGACATTGCTGGTGATGGTTTGGGATTTAGGAAAGGGAATGTGAACAAGAACTTAGGAAACCTTGTTAGCCACACAACAGATAGTGTTAGAGACACAACTGCCAATCCTTATCAGGACAATTCTGGAAGTGATCCAGAGCAGAATGATCATTCCTTTTCAATAGATTCAGTAAATCCTAAGCAGCTGCATTCAAGTGAAACCAATGACATATCTCAAATTTCAGAGTCTGATGGATTCTCGGTATCTCCAAATGATGTAGGTTACTAGCTTCTATTTATTTTCTATGAACTTGTTGCTACTAAGATCCCTGATTAGAATCCGTTAACAGTATTTTTTTTAGTTTGTCTGAATGCTGATAACTTCAAACATATGCCATTGCAGTGGATGGCCCCAAATCTTAGTGTCCCCTTGTTTCATCTTGTTGATGTAGTTTTTCAGCTCCAAGATGGAGGCTGGATAAGGTGAAATAACCCCCTACACCCATCATTATGGTCTTCTAAACATTTTGTATCTGTAGCCCCAATAGTTTGCAAGTCTCGATTTAACTCTGATTTTTTTTTTGTAGGCGTCAAGCATTTTGGGTAGCAAAGCAAATACTGCAATTGGGAATGGGAGACACATTTGATGACTGGCTTGTTGACAAAATCCAATTACTTAGGAAAGGGAGGATAATTGCTTTTGCTGTTAAGCGTGTTGAACAAGTAAGCCTGAGATTGTATCTTTACCAGAGAGAGGGAGGGAGGGTACCAACAGTTTACAGAGGGAGAAATATTATGTCTGCAGTTTGGCAGTCTCATTGGATACCTGTTATAAACGGATCTTTTGTGCAGGATTGCCCCATTATTTAATCTGCATTTTCTCTGCATACAGATTCTCTGGCCTGATGGAATTTTCATGACAAAACATCCAAAGAGAAAAACGTCTCCACCTCCTGATGCTCAGAGCAATGGCATGGGAAACTATCTAAGTGATGAACAACGGATAGAAGCTGCTCATCGTGCAAATTTTGTCCGTGAATTAATAATAGGTGAACACACGACACGTCTCTTTACATTCCTTTTTACATTTTTTTTTGCTTGAATGATTGTCTTGCTGCACAGATAAAGCCCCATCTCCACTAGTGAGTCTGGTTGGCCGAAAGGATTATGAAAGATGTGCTCAGGATATCTATTTCTTTCTTCAGGCAAGTATTCTTGGAGGAGTGAGATCATATTGTCTGTTAGTTTACCTTTTACTGAGTTCCGTAGTGTGGGTTCCAATATGGTAGAAGCTGACCTGTATTGGTGGCCCCTTAAGGTTCTCTTTAGAAACTGCAAATTTCATATTTTTTCATAATTATTATCGCCTGAGCACCAAAGCCACCCTCCCATTTGGTGGTCTCAAATTCTGTCATGCAAGAGCCCCACGATGACTAACTCAACCAGCTATCTATTATAGATTAGTTGATTCAGGCTCCATACATGGAGTTCCTTCATGGTTCAAGCAATTAAATAGCCACATAAAGTTAGTAGAAAAACATGGTTCTCCTATGCTATGCCTGCATCCTGGTATGCTTCCAGTCAGACTCTAAACTTTTGATTACTAATAGATAGGAGTATGGTTTTACATGGACACATGAAAATGGCGTGAGTAGATTTATTGCAAAATTGCTCCAGTGTACCTAACGAGCTATTGTATGTTTTTCGAAGGACTATAGGTGTACAGTTAGTGCTCTGAATTATTTCCATTGGAAGTAGCAATCAACATGCATTTGAGAAATACTAGTATGAAACTTCCATAAGATAACAGCATCCGTTGTCTGATCCTTGGCTTACATTTATATTTGGTTTTTCTATACAGTCCCCAGTTTGTCTGAAGCAGCTAGCATTTGAACTCCTTGAGCTGCTTGTTCTTTCCACATTTCCGGAATTGGATGGCACTGTCAGGAAGTGGCATGAAGATAAACAGCAACTCTGGGCCCAGTAATGTTTTCCTAATGATGACGGAGCAACAGTTTTTCGAACACACATTGTCTTTCCAGAGTGGTGGCCTGATTTTCTCTGTAAATAAGGTGGTTTTAGAACATTGCTTGTCGATATCTCCGTTTGTAGTGGGTGGCTTTGTGCAGTGTGAATACGGTTAGATAGCAACGAGTGAAGGTGCGAGAATGGTCCCTTTTCCCCCTGGGCCATGTCGGGACGGTTTTTAGCCAGATGGGTTGTAATCATTTTTTCACTCCAGATTTGGTATACGAAATGCTGCCTGAAAGGAAAGAGGTTGGCGGCGAATAGTTTTGCATTAGCGAAGGATAGATAGGTGGATTCTCTCAGTTTCTTTATATACTTCTTTTTTCTTTTTGGTGGTACCCAACTTGTGTAGATCTGCAATGCGATCAATGAAGTTTCGAGCTGGTGTAAATCTGCATGGTGATCAATGAAGTTTCGAGGTGATCAATAAATGTGGCTGTTTTTGGTTGTTTGTAACTTGTCTGATACAACGATGATTCGTGAACATAGATTGGTTCCACCTTGCTCTAAGTTTTTTTTTAATGCTGCCCTTATGAATTGCCTCGGCACTATTTTGTGGTGATAAAAAAGTAGCTTGGTGTTTTGGAGCATTGAGCATCATTTTTAAGTGGTTATTATAACATCTTCAACAGATCACTAATACAACTCTGCACAGAGTTGTTCTAGGTGCGCGCCAGAGAAATCATGTTCAGTACTGTGATATTCATTCGTTTTACATATAAACAAGTATGGCATGATATTCTACACCATATTAGTTAAAAGTTAAAACTGATAATGGAATATTGAATACTAGTGAACCACGATTCAATTAGCAGTACGCGTTAGTACCAGGAAATACTGAATAATATTGAAACACGACTACTGTTCAACATAACAGTTTGGTGGAATAGCGACTGTATACATAAATGTAATTAGTATAGTTTTATCTATATATTTTCGTAGCAACGTGCGTTGAGTGAGAAAATACGACCGTAAAAGCCGTGGGCGTCAAAAAGGACTTTCTTTGTGCTAGACGAAATGGCAAAATGAGCCCATGAGCCCAGGCAGGATCATCCAGCCCATTAATCGTGGTAGCGGTTAGTTTTCAATTTTCATCTTGCTACGCACCCAACCAGACACCGACGCGCGGCCACCAGCAAACCGACTTTTTTTTTAGGAACACCAGCAAACCGACTTGAGATCTCCCGCTCCCGCGCGACGCGACCACAGACGCGGCGCCCCAACACAAGCCGATAAAAACCTAGCCAGGTTTGGGTTCCGCCGCCGCCGATCCAGCCTCCAGCCTTTTCTTCCGGCCCGCCACGCCAGCCGGCCGCGATGCACAACGGCGTCGGGCTGCAGACCGCGCGGGGGTCGGGCACCAACGGGCGCGTCCAGACCAACAGGTTCTCCATCAACCCCGGCAACACATCCGGCTGGGGGCCGGGCGGGTCCCACATGCCGCCTCACCCCGACGCAGACGGCGGCGGGATGATGCGCGAGCCCAACAAGGAGGTCCTCGAGCACGACCGCAAGCGCCAGGTCGAGCTCGAGCTGCTCGTGCTCAGGGACGCGCTCGAGGAGCGCGACTACACCGAGGGCGAGGTGGAGGCGCCCGTCGAGGAGGCGCGCAAGGCCGTGGCAGCGGAGGAAGCAGGGAGCGGTCGCAGCGCCGGCCGATCGCCTCCACCACCACCAGGCAGAGGGTATGCATTTGTTGGCGTTTTGTAGGTTTTGTTCACTTGACAATTTTCGTGTTCGGTTTCAGATTCTCATAGTCAGTTCTCTATTTCGTATTGGGTTTCAGATTGCCTCAGAGAAGGCTACATGGCAGTCATTTAGTAAGGCCTAGATATAGTGGCTTCTAATTAGGTATACAGTATACTAATTTTGTGAGATTTCTTTATCTTTGAAGTGTGAAAGCTATTGTAGGTTCTGTTTATTCTGTTTATATGTGCTTGCATTTGCTCATCTTCAGGACCATACAATCATGTATCAGTTCTTAGCTTTGTACATATGGGAAGTCTGGCTTTCTAGAGTGCTTACCTTTTCTTCCATATAATTGCAATTGCACATTGATGGAGCGAATAGATGGTTGAAGTGCAATTCTTTCAACGTAGTTTGTTTTAGATGCGTGCCTTCACTTGTTTTTTTCTGAAGCTTTTCATCTTTTGAGAAAGAAATTATTTCTTGCAGTTGGTTCTGCATGCTAATTGTAGTAGCTCATGTTATATATCAATGCATTTTCCATATGCATGGTGTGATTAATCAGTTGCCGTGATTTCATCCATTCTTGTGCAGACGTGGGAAAATCTAGAGTGGTTGATTTTTTTTTTTTTTTTTGGGTCCACTATATTAGACCTTTCTACTGTTGGATGGCATAGTGACGCAGATGATAGACAGTAGATGATGACCAAACTACTTTCATGCATGTAGCCTGTTCTTTGATGATGACCAAACTACTTTCATGTAGCCTGTTCTTTTTAGTTGCATGAATCCAGCCCTCCATTTAGTCTGAGATTGTATAGCTAGTAGAAATTGAAATTCTTGTTTTTGATCGACATTTGGTCTCTTGAGTGGTTTTGTTTTTGGTATCTAAGTTTTGATCGCAAGTACTTGTCATATTTTTTTCTTAGGTTTACAGATACACAGAGCCACCATGTTACGGCATGGAAGGAGAAACAACTTGAGACTCTAATGGCTGCTTTTGGGCTGGACGTTGAGGATGCAAAGAAGAAGAGGGATGGGGAAAGTGATGTGGAATCTGGGGAGATTGTTGCTGGCAAGTATTACGAAGAATTAGATACTGCTGGGCAAAAGGATAGCAAGGATTCAAAGCCCGCAAAGAAGAGCCAGAAGGAAAAGGGTGCGACAATCTACGCAGAAGTTCAAGAAAGAACAAGTGTGCAAATCACGTTCATTTGGGGAAAAAGGAAGACGAAAGAGGAAGAAGAAAGAGACAATAATAAGTGGGGTCGAGACCGGGCTATCATTCTCACCGGGGGAGGAAGAGGAAGACAAAATAGGAAGAAGAAAGAGACAATGATGAGCGGGGCCTGTCTTCATTCTCAACGGGAACATATTTAGGGGCCCAAATTTAGGTGCGTCTGGAGTATTAGAACAAATAAAACTGAGCCAACAAAAGTAAGTGATATTACCCAAATCAAATTTGAAGGCCTGATTTGGGTGCCCTGCTGGAGTTTCTTTACCCCGGTCACTGTTGGTGTTTGTAAATAGAACGTGAGAAATTTCTAATTCACGTACCTGGCTTCTTTTAACCCACAATCCACACACTTTTTGATATTTAACCGGGTGGCTATGAATTCTTTTGGTTTAATGGGTTTTCCTCTCTTTTTTTATATATTTACTTTTATTTTGATTTGTTTTCTTTTCATGCTACCTGAAATGACCAATATGCACTTGGCCTTATCACCTCAGGTTTTGAACCAAACAACAATTTTCTGTTCAAACCGCCCACTCTTCTTACAAATGTTAACGAAAAGCAGAGAGTTATGAACCGATGGTGACGGTGAGTATGCAGTAATGTTGATTATTCTGTAGTGCTGACAACGCTAAGGTCGATGTGTTGCTCTGCTGGATGGAAATTACCGAGCCTCGTTTGAAATCAAATTAAAAGCGAGGGCTGGTCTACATGGACGACGTACCAAAAAAAAAAAAAATGGTAAAGACTTCGTTTGCAGACGTGCGGGGAAGAGGGGAAGGGATGAAGTGTTAAATAACATGCAAGCAGGGTTTAGCAGGGGCGCTGCACATTCCCGTGTGCACCCCTCGCATTGTGCGTATTTGCTGCATTGTTGTCGTACACTTGCGATTTTGCTCAGTCACTCGGTTAGGGCTTGTCACTTTGGTTCGAGGAGTTTGATTACTATCACTTTGAAATGTACTTCTCTCAATCTTAAATTAGTGACTAACTTTTGAAATTGCTAGCTCCGAATGATTTAGGATTGAGGAAAGTACGTATCAAGGCGTGGTTTACACCATTTTCTAACATATGTGCAGCATAACGAAGCGAAAACTACTTTGAGCTTGAGGTTATATAGGCCGATTTTTTTTATAGTAAGATTAGTGACCTATAGTTTACACCATCGTTTGCACAAGGAATCCACGACGACAAAGCATTGGCACACAAAATTGACAAATCAAAAAAATGCGTTCAGCTAGGTTTAGGACATGGCATGAGTTCCTTTTCATTGTTGACAGGCTCCCACATATAGATCTCCACCACATATGGCCCAACGGCCACATGTGGCTTTGACTGATCCCCACCACGCATTGCCCAACGGCATGCGTGACTTGGTCTCGCGCCCTGATCGGGGGCGCCCAACCCTGCATGGTTGGTGGGCCCCCGTCGCACAGCGCAATACAAAGGAGAGGTGGGGGCCGGCACACTTGGTACGAGGTTCACCGCGCATCCAGTTCCCCCACCGACATTCCTAAACCCTAGCCGATCTAAAGGGTGCGTTGCCAGCGATGGGAAGACCTCACCGACGCCGGCACTGCACCACCTCAACGTCCGCGCCGCCGCCAAGGGCGCCGCCACCACCTCTTCACCAATGGGCTCCACCGCGACACCTTCTGTCGCTGCTCTGCCACCGGCTCCCACCGAGAGCATCGGTATGATCTACCTCCCCTCTTCCTCTCTCTCTATCTCCCTCATGATCTACCTCCCCTCTTCTTCTCTCTATCTCCCTCGGATACAATAGATGATGTAATAGGAACTTGACTACTATACCTACTATAATGAAATCACCAGCCTATGTTCCACTGCTAGTCGATCCTATGCGTTCATGAATCTATCATATACTCCTTGTATTAGCGACATACGTACACTGCACGGTACTATATGAGGATGTCAAGTCCTCATCGTGTTGCTGTTGTCAATTAGCAAAATATATACACGGTGAGGATGTCAATTAGCAAAATATATACACGATGAGGATGTCAATTAGCAAAATCAGATGACTGTGGGGTGTTGTTCAGGAAACTGCGCCCTGGCAAGAAAAAAAAATGATTGATTTGAGATTGTGCGAAGTGGATAACTCGAAAGCATTGAGCCACCTAGAATTTGAGTGGGTCTGCCCCTGGCTGTATTGTTGCTGTTGTCGATGAGTACGGCGTCACACGCATACGAAGGCGATCCTCATTGCCGACGAGCTACTCCGGCTGCAACCAGGCCAGTACGACACGAAGAAGTAAACTGCAATGCCGCATAAGGCAATTTTATATTTTCACCTTTTGATTTTGTTATAAATCGGCCTATTCATTCTTCCCAATCCAAGAAAAAGCGCATAGAAGTGGTAGATGCAGATCCTGACTCCCTCTCCCAATCCCCCAAGAACACAAGAGAGACATAGATATATGAGGGGAGCTATCTCTTCATTAGTCATTATAGGTACACATGTAGTCTCATTATATAGACGTAGCCTGCAGGGCATATATGGTAGCCTTCAAGACCCGTATGAGCCCATCAATTCCTCTAATTAAGGAAATTCTTAACACTCCCCCTTGGGCGAATACCATGACAAATACATGCCTCATTAAAACTCCAAAAAAACCTAGTGGGAAAAATACGGAGAAAGAGTACATTATTGTCGTTTAATGCATTTGCATATTGCTGCCTCGTTAAAAACCTTATATGAGAAACTCAGAAAAACTCATCAAGGAAAAAAAGAGTACAACATATGTCTTCTGGACACATTGTGATCTTCTAGATCATATCATTTTAAATTCTCAAGAACTCTGGTCAAGAGCTAGTACTATGGAAAATTCAATCTCTGAACCTTGCATAATTGTCCCGCAATGGCAAGAACGCTCTCTATAGGAAGCATATGCACATAGAGACATAAATAAGTATATCACATATATTACAGGGATCATTTCATAATATTGACCTCATGTTACTTCTGGAATCCATGAAGTAAAAATACTACATAAACAATAATCTCACTTGTATAAATGGTGTCATGATAGAGCCTTCAACAGAGGTTAGTAATTCATAATTTAATATGACACATTTTGGGTATTATTTAAGACTTTCAAAGTTTCATGAATGACAATCAATATCATGTAAATACTCCCCCTGATGACAACATCAGTTAAAGTTATTCACTCACATGGTATTAACCATTATAAACATAGTGCAAGTGAGATTACAAGATTTTCACAATATTTAGTCTTCATGACATTTGTCTCGCTATTCTCAGGAACATTGAGATAGAGAATAATACTGAGAAAAATTTATTATATTCCATCATGCGTACAACAAAGTGTATAATTGTGCAATGCAATTGGAAAAACACACATCTTCGAGATGTGACTAAAAATTATTATTCTTTACATTATATTTTTCTCTATTCGTAATAGTCATGACTCCTTCTAGGACGGACTACAGATTCTTCGAGAATCTTTAATACATAGTAAGACATTAGAAGTCTACAAAACTAGCGCAATGGGACGTATTGCTAGTAGCACCAAATATACCATATCGGTTTTTAGAGGATACTTCAACTCCAAGTCTTCAGGTGGAGAATGCATTCTATAAAGTATATATACGCCCATAGTAAAAGCTCGCGGAATGCACATGTGCTTATATGGTATACTTTATTCTGTTTAGTTCCTCTTTTCAGTCTTAACTCTTAAGGTCATATATCGGGTCTTTAATCCTTCCAAGGAATTCACTTATTTTGGTGCATTTACACTTATAATCATATATTCCTTCAAGGAAAAAATCCTTCAGGGAGTTGTTATATTTATGGAGAGACCATTCCTCCAAATAACAATATTGGTATGAGATTTCCATGTTGCTCTTCATGAATTTTCAGAATCCCATAACTGCATATTTTGATTCACGCCATTAGCCAGATTCATTATATAGCAGAACATATTTAGTAAAACTTATGTCGGAATTGGTCTCTATTAAGACCTTTTGAACCATCGCTTTTCACCACCCATTATTTCAATAATGACCCATAATTATCCGAACATCAAGTTCAGGATATTCACTTAGCGATTTTTGGCTCAACCTCAATTGCATATTTCATTTGACCCGATATGAGAGCTTCAAGCACTCTTGCCATGGACTTTATTCCGGATCCGGATTCTCACAAAAGAGACACATCTAGCAATTGTAGAGGTAAATGAGTGTCGACACATTTTTTTTCCGACTTGATATTGATCTTCGTTATTTCCTAAAAACGATAGATCCATTATTGTTCCGTAGTCCTAGCTTTGTAGTATGCGCGCATTGCTAGGATTTCATCTCCAGGATGAACCTCATCATGAGGTAACTCACTAGCAGGGTGATTTCTCTACAGGAGTTTGAGAGGAGTTTTATCACATACAACGTGAGATTGCTTCATGAGCATATGCTTGTGACTTAGACTATTAGATCTTATTTGTAGGCGTCCCCACATATTTGATCAAAATGACAAAGTCAAATGGATATGAAATTAATCCCGGGTATATCCACATCTACTTCAGGTAAGCATTCATTTGGACTTTAACCAATCTACTCCTCATCAATACAAATAGTTATCTGGCATAACTCCATACTATACAAATAGAGGAGTGTAACTAAACAACTAGTTTAGTTTTAGATTCGTGCGTTTTAATTCATAAATATCAAGGCATTCCCCAAAATGGGCATCATCTCCCCCTAATGCCGAGATATTTAATAGCATACTGAAAAATCCCCATTCACCAACTTCCAGTGGTTTATATGTATGCTTGAGTGGTGCTTTATTTGAAAAATATTACGCACTTTAACCGGGGGTATATTATTATTTTTATATGCAGTGAGTTTGGATTTAATTAATGCAGTTGCATGAATGTTGCATCTTTTTTCTTCTTCTACATGAGTATATCCTCAAACTTTTTGTTGAGCCCATAACTTCTGGTTAATTATAAACTATTGCTCTGCAAGTTCTTTCTTTCAATAAATACATATGCAGTCTTCTAGACTTAACACCTTCAGTGATATAACCCATAATTTTGCCATAATAATCCTTCAGGGGCTAATGCTCACCAATTATTATCATCTAAGTCATAATAAAATATACCCATTATATATATTGGCCTTCTAGGTCATACGTATGGGCAAAAACCATTAATAGTGGCATTGCGTTTTCAGCCGCATTAAGCCTGGTGTGCATAATATGATAGCAAGGTATGGCATTTAGCCGTGGTTGCCAAGCACAAAAATAAATAAATGCAGAGTTATTTCATAGTCCAGCTCTTTTTGTTTATTGCCCAAAATTTGACTCAATTACTCATACCATATAGTGAAACTGAGTCATTATATTTAATTGCAACATATTTCATGTACTATACAAAGCATAGCTTGGATCAATTCATTGTTCAACATGAAGAGAAGCTTTAAAGTAGAACAGATAAGATCAAGAATTTCATTTATCTGAGAAATATTATTTTAATGCAAAGTCATTGACTTAGACAAAGAAAAGATTGCTTGACAAGAGCAACGATGACCAATATCCTTCTGGGATAGACTCTCAATTGATAGCGCAGTATTCATATGTAAAAGATATACATACTTCTAGCATTGCTGTAGCATGGGATTTATATTTCTTGCCCGCTTACCATCTTCTGGTAGTTTGCAGCAAGAACTCAATAAATTATATGAGGTGTGATATATACAGGGCTACTAGCCAGTATATTGTTGCATAGAGTAATAATTCCACTTTTATTATTGGACTTAGACAATACAATAGTTTCCCGCATTCCCAGTATCATTTCAGCGACTATGAGTATCTATAATTCTGAGTTCTGATATGCACTGCAGGGCTTCACTAGTCCAAGAAAGGACAAACGATGTTCTTCTTCAGGAAAAAGTATCGTGCTTTCGCACTAACCAGGGAAAAATCCTCAGAATATTAATTTGTTTCATATTCTTTATAGCAACTTCATGTTGCCAAGGGGAAACAATCCTCGATTAGCATGATATTCCATGCTTGTTCTGTGAGAGAGAGAGAGAGAGAGAGAGAGAGAGAGAGGAACAAACATCAATAAATCCCAAATTCAGGTGTATGACACAACAATAAATCTCATGCCATGGTTTTTCTTCGTATTACTTCGGGTAAATAAACCAAAGTATCAAAGAGATCGCTAGAGAGAGAGAAATGGTCTTATGCAAATAGTCATACATGTTTCATTTATTTCCCAGCCTTTTCCAAGCATGTGTTTTTCCATGTTATTTATATTGACCTTAGTAATACTTCGGGATTACTCTCCCATATAATATTCACATACAAACAATCCAAGGGAAACATAAAGCCAATATAAAAACTTCCAAGAGGTCTAAACCACTTTATCATAAATTTTATGGAAGCTCATAAATCTAGAAAAATTCTACTACTAGATTATATAGTGGAAAAACACTAAATTTAAACAAATAAATACTCAAAAAAGGTGTGTGTCATGTAGATCACAAAAATATCCACAATATATCACCGCCAAAGAAAAATTCTTGCTATTATATTTAACTTCAGGTCTTATAATAACAATATATATATACCACACTCATGCACATATGCAAGATACATAAACCTTCAGGGCTTTCAGCACACATAAAAAGAAAGGTTAAAATGCATATATGTGCTAGCTAATGGCAATGAGGCACTAAGATGATTTGTATATTGGTCGGTGTATGACTGCACCTGCTTCAACTTCTGGTGATGAGTAGTGCGCATGTATGCATGTAGCATTCGTAGTACACCCGACAGTGGCCACACAATGATTTATTGATTATATTGAGCCGCAATACATTAGCATACATAGTCGGATGGACGGTGTTGCCGCAACAGGCAACGATGAGGCGTTGCACATAGTTGTAGTGGATACGCTTGTCCGCTTGACGGTGGTATGCACAAAGCAAAATACCAAGCAACGATGGCTTCAATTGCTCACCCATGTGTCATGACACATGTTATATATCCGACTTCAAGCGGTGCGGTGCTATTGCGGCAGCAGGGGCCGTTGTGCCTTCCAGGCGTTGTGCGGGCTATGCCGATCGAGCTCTATCCAGAGTTCAGCCGAGTGTGTACAACAACGATTCGTCCAGCATGTGCTTGTTCACAAAAAAAAAACCATATATATGTACATGTAATTTTCAGGATTGATCTAGTAGAGCACACATGCATAGCAACACGGTTCAATAACTAAAAAATATCTAAATAGAACACATCGGGTGTTATGCAAAGAAAAATCTACTGGTCTTGCTTTAGATGGTCTACTAGAAATATTAAAATCCACAGGATTTATAATATAATAATAAATCTAGTAGTATAGAATTGCGAAGAGATTCAGTGACAAACCGTGGCACATTCGTTGCTGTGGAAAATTCATGCCGCGAAGGGCATATATGCAAAGGCCAAAGGACCTGCCTGCATGGCACGGAGTCGAAGCTGACGAGGTTGCTGCCATAACAAGTTGATCGACCGATAGCACGGTAAATACTGACACCGCAACAGATTGCCGGTACAATCGTGGCTCACTCCAAGATCGGGAGCAACTCATCCCCCGTGAAACAAACATGGATCGGAAAACAAATTCGTGATTAGACACAACAAATCGATCCATTGCAAATAAAATAATACAAAAAAAAAACATCCTCTTGCCTTTACGGGGAAAATCTACTAGCATTGATCTACGGGATGTAATCTAGTAGAGAATGATTAACTGTAATTAAATTAAATACAAACCGTTGTCAACTTGTTGCCGAGACGTGTTTGAGAACTTCAGATCTCTGGTTTCCACAGGAACGGCGGACATGGTGGGCACGCATGTGATCCAACTCGTCATGCATGTATGGGCGTATGGCTGATTAAGCCCAGACGAGGATGGAGCTGCGGCACTGGTGGCCGGGATGGCTGATGCATCGCTCCATGGCTCGAGCGATTCCCGAATCGCAAGATGACGCCAGTCACATAAAAAGAAAAGGCAATCTATTATTAGCAAAATCCAAATATAGATTCAATAGATTCAGCCGAAAGATAAATGAGATATATCATATTCATCATGGCCCGCGTATGGATGCATGTTAACGGCATCGTCCAGTACAGGGCACGGCTTCTGTATGGCGGCTGCTGATCACGATGCCTCTTAGTGCGCATGATGCGTGCGTCAATTCACTTAGGGCAGATGACGCTCGAACGGGAGGCGTCAGCCGTGCATCATGACCAATCGGAAAACAAGAAGATCAATTCGTCATTAGCCACGGCAAATACAAATAGATCTAAACCCAATGATCAAGAACGACTCACCCAGCGGTAGAGGTGCTGATAACATGTTATAAATCGGCCTATTCACCCGTTCCCAATCCAAGAAAGAGGCGTATAGAAGTGGTAGATGCAGATCCCGTCTCCCTCTCCCAACCCCCAAGAACACAAGAGAGACACAGATATATGAGGGGAGCTATCTCTTCATTAGTTATTATAGCTATACATGTAGTCTCATTATATAGACGTAGCCTGCAGGGTATATATGGTAGCCTTCAAGACCCATATGGTATGAGCCCATCAATTCCTCTAATTAAGGAATTCTTAACAGATTTCACGCTAATAACTCTGAGTGAGAATGTGTTTAAAAGGGCTTCACATGTGAAGCGCTGTTATAGGTTTAGTGCAAAACAACTTTAAAAAGCTTGAGATTGCCTCAAACGAGGGGACCGGCGTAATAGTGTTTTTGGAGTCGGAGATACATACCGAAATTCCTGTTTAGAGGTTGTTCGCTCAGAAGCCGATTGAGCGAACAATCGACATGCATTTAGGCCTCGTTCGTTTTGGCCGAATTGGCTTGTTCCAGGCCTAATCCGGGTGGAATGTTGTGGCCCGTTTCGAAACCAGCTCTTTAAGTTTTGGTCTGTTTGTTTTGGTTCGGCTTGGAATGAAGCCTGGCCCGGCTTAGAATTTTCCCTACTGTGCAAGGCCCGGATCCATTCCAGACCTCTTGAGCTCCGAAACGGGAATTCAACCTAGATCTGGATTGAGTGACACAACTGGATCCACTGGTTCTAGGCCTGGATTAATTCCGGCCCAGAATTGGATCAGTTGAAAACGAACAAGGCCTAAGGTGGGCCCTCCTTCGATCCAGCATGCATGTAGCTGATCAATCCTCATTCCCCGCTCTCTTTTGCTATTGCTGACATCACTCTAAAATAGCAAAATATTTATTTTAAATTACTATAACATTAAAATCGTGTATCTATTTGTAATTTTGTTTGCACTAGTGTGTTCTATGCGTCAAGACGAATAAAATTAGATCCCACCTAAATATGTTTCGAAGAATGTTTTTTCACATTTTTCTCTATGCTGCAGTTGTTGCGTGTATAAATTTTTCGTAATATTCTGGTACTAAGTTATACGTAAAAATCACTTGTATAAGTTAGACTCTAAATTTGCAACGTTGTAAGATATATGTTTCACATAATAAGTTAAACGTATAAGTTATAAGACGTTGTAAGTTTTTCACAAAGTTTTAATACCTAAGTTACACGTAAAATTTATGTGTACAAGTCAGGTTCTAACTTTGCAAATGTTATAAAATATGTGTTTCATGTAAATAAGTTAAATTTATAAGATATAAGCATAACTTAGAAATGTTGAAAATCACATAAGTTATGTGTATAAGTTAGACGTATAAGTTACAGAATCGAAGTTATACGTCTAGATTTATAACTTTTGTCTTCTTGGGCTAAAAACATAAAACCTTCCAAAAAAGGAAAGTTGCATGAATTTTTTTGCTAAAAAAAATCGAAGGTTATCTGAAATCGTTCGCTATTCTAATGAACATTCGCTAATTAGCAAAACCCGTCCGGATCGACTTTAAATTGCGCCCGAATGATCCTACGTCAATTTACACTATTAATATATGGCATTCGGCCTCCTGTTTCATTGGAGTTTTTGGAGGCTTGTGCGAGCGTACGTACCCTAGTGTGGTGTGCCCTGATCATGTGAACGTACGCTAACAGGCCGTACGCGTTGCGTTGTCTCTGCTGGTTGGAGATAGATTAGGGGTCCTAAATTGGGCGAATTAGGGACGAGCAAATCAATCTCATCCCTCTCTAAGAATCCCAGAAAAAGCTAACTAACCAGGGAAGCCTCAAATCCCCTCGAGCTGGGCCGGCCCACTATCGGGCCCGCAAAGCCTCAGAACTTCCTAAACTCGAGCAGCGGCCGCCCACCCGCTCGACAGAGAGGTACGGAAACCGCTCGAGCGAGCGACCGCTCGAGACGATGATGCAAACCGCTCGAGCAAGCAACCGCTCGAGCGGGACGGAGAACGCTCGAGCGAGCACCCGCTCGAGTCTGCCCTCAATCATTGCCTGAACAGAGCACGCACATGGCCACAGGGCTCGAACAGCGCCAAAGTACTCTGACGCCGCCTAACCCCATGGCTACAGGGCCTGCAATGGTGGGACGTGCGCCGGTCGCCTCCGCCATTACGCCGCCCATCCCCCGGATTCAAGGATGGCGGGTGCCTTGTGGAGCCGTGCTACGCCTTTGTGCCACATGCGACGCCCCCTTTAGGCGCCGTAGTCAAGCCCCGCACCATCAAACACGTTGTGCCGTCCCATCGCTCGGGTCGACGACCCTCGAGCCGGCACCCGGGCGCTCGAGGAAGTAATGGCGGGCGCGGATTGGCGTACGGAGCAAGCAGTGCCCTGTCTTTCCCACCTCGACGACCATACCGCGGGGTTCCCGGGCGCACGTGCTCGGCTACGCCGGCACCGCACCTCGACTACGTCAGCCCACGACCGAGAAGGACGAGCAGGCCATCAATGACCATACCGCTACAGGCTCGAACCAGACCAGAGGGAACGTCTACAGTATCGACGACACGACATGGCGCATGTACCTCGACGTCACACCCACGACAGCCCTGTCTACTCTGTACACCTGAGCCTCCCCTTGGCCTATAAAAGGGGATGCCAGGACCTAGCCTAGAGGACGTTTTTTGACGCCTTCACTCACACTCACTCACTAAGTCTCAGGACTACCTTGTACTCACCCCTGTACAAGCACCCCGGTGCAAGATAATACAAAACTCACCCCTCTGCTGGACGTAGGGCACTCCTTGCCTGAACCAGGATAAACGCTTGTGTTCTTCTTGCATCACCATCCGGATTAGGGAGCACGCATAGAAATTTACTCGTTGGTGTTATACCCCCCGGGGTACGAAACACCGACAGTTGGCGCGCCAGGTAGGGGAACTGCGTGTTTTCGCTCGATTCCCGCCGTTTTCCGGATGGCATCACCCGCTTCCTCGCTCCCGTTCGCCACGGTGATCTGGTTTGGGAGTCTAGAGTTCGTGTCGCTCGGCCCAGGCCACGACATGGCTCTACTCTCGATCGGTGAACCAGGAGGGGGACGCTCGTCACCCCCACGCGCTGATGGGGCCACGCGCCGACCGCGCCACCACGGCTCGCCACCACGTCGCCGACGCCACCAGCATCGGCATCACCACCAGCAGGCACAGGGCCTTGAGCACCCTACTCGTGTGCCCTCCCGGCCAGACGCCACGATGCACCCAGTCGGGGTGCCAAGTGTGCGGCAGGGAGTGGCACGTGGACAAGGAGTCCCTAACGTGGACCTTGGCTTCACGTTTGCCATGCGCTCGCCGAGAGAGCCCGGCGTGGCGCCTCGAGCGCGCGCACGGCCGACGTCGCCCAACCTGTTGCCACACGGGCTATACCGAGCTCGGCGCAGGCTCCCGTTTGGGCTCACCAACACCGCCACTACCTATGCCAACGCGATCCGGCCAGTCATGAGACCGCGGGAGGAGAGCCCCGGCCCCCTCCTGCGTGCCACTATGAACTTGGAGATCGTGTGGCCGACGTCGGTGGACCGCGGATTTGACAGAGCACCGGGCTCACAACGCCGCAACACGGTCGGGAATGTGCGTCGGCCGGATCGAGGAGGAGAGCACGAGGAGGCCCTGGATGCCGTCCAGCGCTAACCCAGACTCCGATGACTCGGACTCAGGATGCTATGACCCGGCTCGCGAGTGTTTCCATCTCAACAACGACGTCCCGTCGGATGACGAGACCAGAGATGGCGCCGCCATGGCTGTCCCCGCAGCCAACCGGCGACGTGACCCCGCCGGTCGGGACATCGGCGGCCGGAGCTCGCAGTGATCGAGCCGCGTGGGCCGCCACCACAAGCCCAAGATAACCAGCGACCTGAAGATGATGCTCGAACAGCACAATGGGCCCAGCTCAGAGAGATCGAGGCCAAGATGAATGAGGAACGTGCGAATCTGGAGCTGCTCAAGCGCGCGCTCGAGCAGAACCATCCGCCCCCTCCTCGAGCTCTTGGCGCTCGAGGAAAGGCACGAGACGTTTTCAACCGCATCGTCAACGACGGACGGCCAGAGGCGCCGATCGAGCCAGCCCATTTCCCCCGAGCAAGCCAAAATGTCCTTGCAGCAGCTATGCTGCTGCGGGACATGCCGGCGCCCTCGAATCCACATGCGTTGCGGATACGAGATGAGATCCAGGGGCTCCTCCAAGTCGCGGCCGTCCAGCAGGCCGAAAGCTCGGCCTCAAGACAGCGTGAGGCAGCCCCAGAACAACTGCGGCACGAGCGGGAGGGTTCCGTCCACCAAGAGGCACCCCCTCGAGGTGGTAGAGCCCCCGCTCGAGAACGCATCCTCGACAACCGTGCACCTCAAGATGCGCGTCATGACATCAACGACAACCGACGACGCAAGGCAGCGGGTGCCGAGGACCGTGGCTACAAGGCCCATCGAGGGGGCCGCTACGACAGCGACGAAGACCGGCAGACTCTCGAGCCGCCGGGCCCTTGAGTCTTCAGTCGAGCTATCCGCAACACGCCGTTGCCAAACCCGTTTCGACCCCCCACGAGCGTGGTCAAATACAACGGGGAGACCAAGCCAGAGCTCTGGCTGGCCGACTTCCGGCTGGCCTGCCAGCTGGGAGGGGCTCGAGAGGACAAGGCGATCATACGCCAGCTCCCTCTGTTTCTCTCTGACACCGCTCGACGGTGGCTCGAGGAGCTCCCCCCCCATCAGATCCACGATTGGGCCGACCTGGTCCAGATTTTCGAGGGGAACTTCAAGGGCACCTACATCCGACCCGGCAACTCGTGGGATCTCCGTAACTGCAAGCAAAATACCACGGAATCTCTCCGGGATTTTGCTCGACGATTCTCCAAGCTGCGCACCGAGCTGCCGCACATCCCGGACCACGACGTCATTCTGGCGTTTGTCTCAGGCACCACGTGCAAAGAGCTCGTGCGAGAGCTCGGGCGCAACCGCCCAAAGACGGTGAACGAGCTCATGGACGTCGTCGCCGACTACGCTGCCGGCGACGAGGCCGTGGGGGCCTTCTTTGGTGGGGCTGGGAACAAGCCCCCGCCGTCCCCAGGAGGCGGTGAGGGCTCGAGCAAGGCCCAGAAGAAGAATGGGAAGAAGAAGAAAGGCAACCAGCAAGGCAAGCGCGCGGTCGTGGAAGACGAGGTGGCCGCAGCCGAGCGCAAGAAGCCTAGACCCCCTCCGGATGGGGGCGTCTTCGACAAAATGCTTAAGCAGCCGTGCCCCTACCACAAGGAGCCGGTCAAGCATAACCTCGAGGACTGCCGTATGCTTCGAGGTTACTTCAAGAAATTTGGCCTTGACAAGGACGATGGCAAGAAGGATAAGGGTGGCGAGGACCGACCCAACGACAACGACGACGATGGGTATCCGCCCATCACCGAGTGCTACATGATCTACGGTGGCCCGACCACCCAGATGACGCGTCGAGAGCGGAAGGCCGAGCGTAGGGAGGTTTTCGCAATAAAACCCGCCACGCCTCAATTCCTCGACTGGTCGGATGCTCCCATCACGTTCGACCGTGATGATCATCCAGACCACGTCACCAATCCCGGCTCGTACCCTCTCGTCGTCGCCCCGATCATCCTCAACGCCCGCTTCACCAAAGTTCTCATGGATGGAGGCAGCAGCCTCAACATCATCTACATGGAGACCCTCACGTTGCTCGGCCTCACTAGAGCTGACCTCCAGCCAAGCGCCGGGGGCTTCCACGGAGTGGTCCCTGGCAAGAAAGCGCTCACGATCGGCCGCATCGACCTTCCCGTCGTCTTTGGGACACGCTCGAACTTTCGTCGAGAGGTCTTAACTTTCGACGTGCCCAGTTTCGAGGGGACGTACCACGCCATCCTGGGCAGGCCGTGCTACACAAAGCTCATGGCGATCCCCAGCTATGCCTACCTCAAGCTTAAGATGCCGGGACCAAAAGGGGTCATTACAGTCAACTCCACGTACGAGCACGCCTACCACTGCGATGTGGAGTGCGTCGAGTACGGGAATCACCGACGAACGTCTTGGGAACATCGAAGACCTAGCCATGATGCTCGATCACATGGCGGCCGAGGCCTCTGCCCGACACCCAAGCGACAGCCGGCAACTTCGAGCCCGCCGAAGACACCAAGAAGATCCCGCTCGACCCGAGCTCCTCGGGGAGAAGACGCGGTCATCGGCGCCTCCTCGATAGCAAATAGGAAGCGGTGCTCGTCGGCTTTCTTCGCGCAAACGCCGACATGTTTGCGTGGAGTCCTCGGACATGCCCGGCATACCGAGGGATGTCGCCGAGCACGCCTTTGAGATCCGTCCCGGTTCGAGACTGTCAAGCAACGCTCGCGCCGCTTCGACGAGGAGAAGCGCGGGGATCATCCGCGAGGAGGTCGAGAAGCTCGAGAAAGCCGGATTCATCAAGGAGGTACATCATCCCGAGTGGTTAGCTAATCCTGTATTGGTAGAGAAAAAGAATGGGAAAATGAGGATGTGTGTAGATTACACTAGTTTAAATAAAGCATGTCCCAAAGTCCCATTTCCTTTACCACGAATAGATCAAATTGTTGATTCCACTGCGGGTTGTGAAGTGCTTTCCTTTCTCGACGCCTACTCTGGCTATCACCAAATCAAGATGAAGGAGTCCGACCAGCTCGCGACTTCTTTCATCACCCCTATGGGCATGTACTGTTATGTCACGATGCCTTTCGGCCTTCGAAACGTCGGGGCAACATATCAGCGCTGCATGCTTCATGCCTTCGAGAAACACATAGGAGATACCGTCGAGGCCTACGTCGATGACATCGTTGTCAAGACTCGAAAAGTAGAAAACCTTGTCGCGGACCTCAAGTTGACGTTTGAATGCCTCCGGGCTAAAAACATCAAGTTGAATCCCGAGAAGTGTGTCTTTGGTGTGCCTCGAGGCATGTTGTTAGGATATATCGTCTCCCAGCGCGGCATCGAGGCCAATCCCGAGAAGGTCGCGGCCATCATGAGAATGGGGCCAATTCGAGACCTGAAAGGGGTGCAAAAGATCGCTGGATGCTTAGCCGCACTCAGTCGGTTCATTGCGCGCCTGGGAGAAAAAGCCTTGCCTTTGTACCGGCTCCTCAGAAAATCCGAGCACTTTGCATGGACACCTGAAGCAGAGGAGGCCCTTTCAAAGCTGAAGAGCATGCTCACATCTCCTCCTGTGCTCGTGCCGCCTCGACCAGCTCGAGACGGCATACCCGCCGAGTCCCTCCTCCTCTATGTTGCCGCAACCACTCAGGTGGTCAGCATGGTCATAGTGGTCGAGAGGCAGGAAGAGGGGCACGCGCTCCCTGTCCAGCGGCCGGTGTATTTCATCAGTGAGGTGCTCTCAGATGCCAAAGTTCGATACCCCCATATCCAAAAGCTACTCTACGCAATCGTGCTCACCCGTCGAAAACTCCAGCACTACTTTCTTAGCCACCCGGTGACGGTGGTAACATCATTCCCACTTGGGGAAATTATCCAGAACCGGGAAGTCGTGGGTCGAATCGCCAAGTGATCGGTCGAGCTCATGGGCGAGACCATCACATACACCCCACAGAAGGCTATCAAATCCCAAGTGCTGGCAGACTTTGTCGCTGAGTGGACCGACGTCCAACTCCCCCCAGTCCAGATCCAGGCCGAGCTGTGGACCATGTATTTCGACGGGTCACTTATGAAGACAGGAGCAGGCGCGGGCCTGCTCTTCATTTCACCCCTCGGAGTACACATGCGTTACGTGGTGCGCATCCACTTTGCCGCCTCGAACAACATGGCAGAGTATGAGGCGCTCGTTACCGGGTTGCGTGTCGCCATCGAGCTTGGGGTCCGACGCCTCGATGCTCGAGGCGACTCGCAGCTCGTTATCGACCAAGTGATGAAAGCCTCGAGTTGCCATGATGAAAAAATGGAAGCGTACTGCAATGAGGTGCGCAAGTTGGAAGCCAGCTTCCATGGCCTCGAGCTCAATCACGTCCCAAGGCGCTTCAACGAGGCTGCGGACGAACTGGCTAAAATCGCTTCATCTCGAGCGCCGCTACCCCCTGACGTCTTCTCGAAAGATCTTCACGAGCCATCCGTGAAGTGGGACTCGGGGGCTGGGGCAGGACCAGCCGTTGAGCCTGCTCCTACGACCGAACCCCCCTCGACAGGGGCCACAGTCATGGAGATCGACCAGGTTACGAGCCCACCAACCGACTGGCGTGCACCGATCCTCGAGTATCTCATTCGAGGGGAGTTGCCAGAAGATCGAACGGAGGCGAGACGACTAGCTCGTCGAGCCAAAACTTACGTCCTTTACGGGGACGACAGAGAGCTCTACCGTCGGAGCCCAACCGGGTGTACTCCAACGGTGCATCTCGATCGAGGAAGGCAAGAAACTGCTCAGAGACATGCACTCGGGGGCTTGTGGCCACCATGCCGCGCCAAGAACCCTTGTCGGGAACGCATTCCGTCGAGGCCTTTATTGGCCCACTGCAACTGCTGACGCCATCAAGCTTGTTCGAGCGTGTGAGGGATGCCAATTCTACGCTAAGCAAACGCATCTTCCAAGCACACGCACTCCGAGATGATCCCCTCACGTGGCCATTTGCGGTCCGGGGGCTCGATCCGGTTGGACCCCTCAAAAAGACGACGGGAGGCCACACCCACTTGCTCGTGGCCATCGATAAGTTTACCAAGTGGATCGAGGCCAAGCCCATCACTAACATCCGCTCGGAGCGGCGGTCGAGTTCTTTACCGACATCATCCATCGCTTTGGAGTCCCTAACGTCATCATTACTGACAATGGCACCCAGTTCACAGGCAAAAAGTTCTTGGACTTCTGCGATCGGTATCACATCCGTGTGAATTGGTCGGCAATCGCCTATCCTCGAACTAATGGCCAAGTCGAACGCGCCAACGGCATGATCTTGCAAGGTTTAAAGCCCAGGATTTTCAAACGCCTAAACAAGCACGGCAACAAATGGGTGGCCGAGCTCCCATCGATCTGTGGAGTCTGCGGACGACCGAGAGTCGAGCCACTGGGTTCACCCCGTTCTTCTTGGTCTATGGGTCTGAGCCGTCCTCCCCACTGACCTCGAGTACGGGTCCCCTCGACTCAAGGCCTACAACGAGCAGACCAATCAGGAAAGGTTGGCAAACGCCATTGACCAGGCAGAAGAGGCTCGAGACACGGTGCTCCTACACTCTGCGCGCTACCAACAGAAGCTACGGCAATATCACGAGAAGAACGTGCGCAAGAGGGATTTCAAGATCGGCGATCTCGTGCTCCGTCGACGACAAGACAACAAGGGGCGCCACAAGCTGACTCCTCCCTGGGAAGGTCCGTTCATCGTGGTCAAGGTGCTGAAGCCGGGGACGTACAAGTTAGCCGACGAAAAAGGCTCGACCCTCACCAACGCATGGAACATTGAACAGCTACGTCGTTTTTTCTCCTAAGTCTCGATGCCTTGTACATATTCCGTTTAAATGTACCGCTAGTATGAATAAATAAGTCAGTTTCCTACTTTTTGTTCGTACACAAGGTGGGCTCGACTTTGTTTTCACAAAGTCAAGCCCCCCTCAGGGGCTAGACCAGGGGGGGGGACCCCCTGAAGTCCTCGAAAAAACGCACATAGTTTTTTCGAAAACAACGCTCGATGTAACCTTTCCCCTCCTCGCCTCGAAACTTTTCGTAAGCTAAGTATTTGCGTCACCTCGAGCTCATCGAGCCAGGGCGATCAAGCACAAGGCTTCCCACGCTTCCGAGCTACGGCACCCTAACTCATCCCCTCTCGAAGTAGTTCGAGCACAGCGCCAACACTTAGCTAAAACAAAGTAAAGGCAGGAAGTGGAGAATAATATCAAGCGCAAAGAAAAAACTAGAGCGTGACGATTATAAACACCCAAGTATTACGGTTCAAGGCCACTTGGGCCACTTCCATAACCAAAAAGTATTTGTTTTCTTACAAGGGCCTTGTTGCCCGATTTCGGCTCACGGGCCGGCTAGAGATTACTCCACATCGGGCGGAAGGACTTCTCGCAGCAGATCGCCTCCAAGAAGGGCGCCCGGCTCCTCGCCTCGGCCTTGAGCCGCTCGATCCGGGGTTGACCCCTCCTTCTTGCTCGCCCTCGACGTAGGTGAAGCCGCTCGCAACGGCCTCCATCCGGCCGGCGTCCTCCCTCGAGACGCCGAATCCCGAGTAGAAGATGGCCATCGTCCGGCGCGCAGCAAAAACAAGGGCCTCCTGGATACGACCCCCGCGAGAGGCGCCGAACTCACGGACCCGGCTAGCATAGCTCTAGCCAGCATCCGGCCCCTCGACATCCACCACCGGCGGGAAGCCCCAGCTGGCGCTGAGGGTGTCGATGGCGCCGGTGATGCGGGCCTTGGCCGAGAGCGCGCCTTCAGCCAGCACGTGAGTTGACTTTGCGTACTCACGCGCGTCCGCCAAGTCCGCCTCCAAACCTGAAAAAGGACGACAAGAATCAAGTACTCAATCAAGTACTCGAGCAACACGTATGGATCACGCACAAAAAGACTCGAGCACTTACCGGTGCAGCGGGTCGAGAGCTCAGCCTCTTTTCTCCGGAGGGCGCGCTCGATGTCGCGTTTCTCCACGCGCAGCTCCTCATAAGCCTTGCCGGCGCCTTGGATGGCGAGGTCCTTGTCCGTCACCACTTGACGGAGGTTGGCCGCCTCCGCCTGGAAACCGCCCGACCGCTCTTTCTCGGCTTCAAGCGCGCTGGCAAGGGCTTCCTTCTCGGCAGCCTCCCGGGTGACCGTCGCCTGGAGCTCCTTCACGTAGGCCTCAACACCGGCCTTCTCCTTCTGGAGCTGCTCCATGTCCCGACATTTGGCCCGGTAGCTCTGCAGCGCCGTGGCCGCATCCTTCTTAAGCTGCTCGAAAACTTCGTGCGGCGCGCGGCATTCCCCGATGGGCGGCCTCCACCTCCCGCGCGGCTCGGGCAAGCTTCTCGTCCCTCCCCGTGCCACCTCGGCCCCCTGCGCCACTCGAGCAAGCTCTTCCTGAGCCTTCTTGGCGTCCTCCTTGGCGGCGTCCAAGGCGGCATTGGCATCTCGGAGGAGCCGAGCAAAGCGGTGCCGCTCGCCCTCAGCATCTTGCCCCATCCGCACATACCGCCGGATCTCGTGCTCGCTCTCTTGCGTGGCACGAATGTGCACGGATTTGGCATAGGAGCGACTGCGTCGTCTGAACCTCGAAAGGGAAATGTTAAAACATAGAACGCGATAAACTAAAAGGGGAAGCAACCGAACTCGAGGGCACTCACAGAATGAAGCCGGGGCATGTCCTCTGAGACGAGCGTCAGAGCGGTCTTCAAAGCGCTCTCGAGCCACTGCCGGCGCTCCTCGGCCTCCACGTGCGCCTCGAGCTCCTTCTGATCATTCATCACGATCGGGGGAGCCTCGTGGTCAAGGGGGTCGGAGAGCACCAGCGGCGGCCTCTCCCAAAGAGGGAACTCCTCCCGCATCTCCTTGTCAACAGAGGAGCGGAGTCTCCTCACCGCCTCCAGGTCGACATCCGCCGTCACCACCCGCTCAGCCAGGGTAGGCGGGCGTTGCGGCTGGCTCCAGGAAGAGGACGCCTCTTGGGCGAGCGCCCGCGCCTCGATACGCCTCCGCTCCTCGATGGAGACGTCGGTGGGCTCGGTGGGACCAAGGCCGACCGACCGCATGTGGGCATCGACGATGGCGGCGGCCGCCCGCTTCCTTTGGGCCTCCTCCCACTGATCAGCGTCGGTCATGACCTCAAACCTCACCTCGCCCGTCTCCGAGTCGGGCACGAGGTAAGGCACCAGGTCCCCCGACAGCTGCAGAGGCTGCGGCGGCGCCCGGTACGGCGCCGGATGGAGCTCTTGCTCGACGTCTTGGCGCTCATCGCCATCCGTGACGGAGGGCGGCTGCACCACCGGATCCGCCTGCCGCTCCACTAGCGCCGCCTGCTGCTCCGCTTGCTGCTGATGCTCCTCGCCGACTGTGGCGGTAGGCTGCACCGCCGGCTCCGCCTGCTGCTCCACCGGCTCCTCCGCCCTCTCCTCCTCTTGCGTGGCGGCAGGGCGCTCCTCGAGCGCCCCCTCTCGAGCGGCGGCTTGGGCCTCCCCCTCCTCGACCCGTTGCCCAGATGAGGACTCAACCTCCATATCCCGAGGAGGGGTTGAGGCCCGGCTCGGCTGAGGCCCAGGCACCGATCCCGCCTCCTGCATTACCACATCTCCCACCGGCCGATCAGTGGCTGCCGGCGTCTCCTCCTCCTCCTTCTCCCTGCGCTCCTCCTCGAGCCGGCGCAGGCCGATCGGCCAGGAGGACTTGGCGCCCGAGCTCGGACTCGTCTTCGAGCGTGATGGGCCGCCGCTCCGATCCGGCCCCGTCGCGGGAATAGAGGCCGCCGGCTCGGCGCCCTCGCCCCTTGGTCGCCCGCCGCCGCGTCACCCGGCGCGCGACGACGTCGGGGTCTCGAGCGGGAGGGTAGTCGAGGCCGTGGCGGTGGTGGTGTCCTCCTCCCCGTGGCCTTGGTCACGGCCCCGGCACACCGCACGAGACGCAGCCTCGCCGTCGGCCTCCCACGCCTAAGTGCATCCTTGGCCCGCTCCAACCAAATGGGAGTAGAGGGAGGGAGAGTCACTCCACCCGGCATCGACGGGGTGCCGCTCGACCCTCTGCGGTCCTTAGCCTCTTAGTAGGCACCGGGGAGGGGAGGGATGGTAAGGTCTGCAGGGAACGTTTAGTCCTGGAAGAAAGAGAAAAACAAAAAATTTTTACTGTGACAAGATACTCACACTCGAACAAAACGGTGTAACAAGGGATAGGTCGGCCAGAAGACTTACCCCGCGATCGAGGTGGCTCTGCCCGAGCCGCCCGGCCTGCTCAAAGCGCTCGGGGGCTGTCGAGCCTCAGTCGCCCCCCTCGAGTCGCTCGAGGACTTGGGGGCCTCGAGCCCGCTGCTTACGCCGCTCGGGGGCTTCGAGACCCTGGCGGCCGCCCCCGTTTCGGCCGACTCCTTGGCCGGATCGGGCACGGAGTCCCTTGCGGGATCCTGGGTTCTGCGGGTCGAGGTCCGCTCGGCCCGGCGGTCGCTGGAAGGAGCCCGGCATTGCTCGCCGGGCTGCGCAGAACTTGAAGTGCGCACATTTGCAGCCTCATGCTGCCGGGCGTGCGCGCCCGTTGAAGATGGGCGGTGGCGGGAGGAAGATTCCCGCCGCGTCGGAGACGGCGCCTGCTCACCATGGCTTGAGGGACGGGGCGACTCCTCCCGCCGCCCTGCTTGAGCCGGCGACGACGAGCGAGTGCGGCGGCTGGAGTGTTGAGACGCCCCACCCCGTTGCCTTGCTTGGGCCGGCGACGGCGCTCGAGTACCGCGGCTCGACGACTCCTCCTGCTGACCCGCTCGAACCAGCGACGAGTCGTCGCGCAGAAGGCCTGGCGCCAAGGTTGGCTCCTGCACGCGAGAGCGAGGAGGCGTCAGGGCTCGAGCGGCGGTGGCGCGTCGTCGGCGTCGGTCGCCTCATCATCATCGTCGTCATCATCGTCCTCATCCTCGTCGGTCGACTCGAGGCGGGGCTCCAGTCGGTCGGGTCCGCCGTCAGACGTATCTCACGCTCCCGGCGGCGCCTAGCCTTACGCTTCTCCTTCTCCTCTAACGCGCGGGCTTTCTGCGCCTTTTCCTCCCTCCTCGAGACCACGGCAGTATGTGCTCGTTCGCCCCTCAGGCGTCTTACCTCGCGGTCGGGTGCGTCCTCCTTCACCGGGGGCCTCGACTCCGCGTGGTCGTTGATATTCTGAAAAGAAGAAGAGCGAGGCCTCGATAAGGATCTCTCGAGTAACAGAAACAACGAAAGAGGGTCTCGAGAAAACTTACATAGCCCAGTAGATTGACGGCCGGACGCATGCGGAAGAGGCCAACTTGGTTCTCCCCAAAATTCCTCCCACCGTCGATCGCGTCGCGCACCCGAGCCACGATTGTGGCGGCCAGGGAGGGCACGTCCGACATCCTGGCGGCCGCAAGCGCCGCGGGATCGGCGTCCTCCGTCATCGGGTTGAGCCGCGGCGGGCGCTCGGCGAGCGGGAGCACCGGCGGGCGTGGAACTCGGCAACCACATGCGCGATGTTGAGTAAGAGGTTGCCGGACCTCCGGTTGCGGAGGCTCGTGATGGCGTTGAGCAGGGAATCCATGCGGGGCTGGCGCGCTGCCGGCTGACCGTGCGTCCAGTTGAAACCAGGCGCGGTTAGCACGGCACCGGTATATTCCGGGAAGAGGCCCTCCTCGTTGCGGAGGTAGAACCACTCCCGGTCCCAGTTGGCGTTGTTCGACGACCACGCGCCGGACAGCCAGCATTCCTTCCTCTTCAAACCAATCGAGCAGGAACCCGCTCGAACGTAGCGGCGGACCTTTGGTTTCACCGCCTTCTCTTCCTCATCCTCCTCATCCTCCTCCTCCTCCTCCTCGTCATCGTCGTCACCGTCGTCATCGGCGGCCTCCTTGTTCTTCACCGCCTTGGTGAAGAGCGTCGCCTTGAAGATGTGGGTGAACAGGTCCCACTGCGGCGCCATTCCCAGGTACCCCTCACACACGGCGACGTAAGTAGCCGCGAGCGAGATGGAATTGGGATTGAAGTCCGGAGCTCAACCCCAAAATGGTGGGGAGCGCCCGCATGAAGCGGCTCGGCCGCGCTCCAAGCCCCCGCCGGTGGAACTGATGAAGCTCGGGATGTAGCCCGGCGGGGATTGGGCTCGAGGTGGTCGTCGTCCGGCACCCGCCACGCCGGTAACCCTTCCGCCGGATTGGGCGGAAGCGATCCGCCGTTCACCAAGTTGAGCAGCATTGCCTCGGTCACCGAGGACCGAGGCCATGGGAGCGCATCCTCCATCACCACCGGCGGGGAAGGCTTGGCGGCACCCCTGCCTTTGCCCTTGCCCTTGCCACCAGCACCCTGGCCGGAGCTCTGACCCGACTTCCTGACCGACCTCTTCATGTCGATGACGGGAGCGGGACGGCGGAGCAACGGCGGCGGCGGAGCGCAAGGAACGGTAGCGCGGGGAACGATGGCGCGGGGAACGGAGGCACGGAAAGCAGGCGCGATCACCGGCGGTCACAGGCGGCAACAGCGGCGGCGGTTGCGAATGAGGGCAGCGGCGGATTGGATCTCAAAACAGGGCGCAACTGGCGGCGTGAGCAGCGAGAAGGGCGAGAATGCGGGGAAGAAGAACTAGGAGCCTACTCCTCCATATTTATAGAGCCCAAGCCGATCCGCGTGAATCACATCCGACGGCCTAGATTACGCCATCCGACGGCCGCGCGCACCCGGCGGACTCGACGAAAAACGGTAACCGCATTAAATGCCCTGACAAACCGCCACCCACCTCCACTTTACAGGGCGCACACGTCGCGAGGCGGAGCGGAACCGTCGCCAAGCCACGATCACCACGACGCGCCGGTTTCCGCCTAAAAAGGCGCGCCGCTTGCAACGGACGGATGCGCCTCGAACAGGCGCAATGACGGGACGTCTCGACAGACGGTCCCTTGCACGGTAAGAAACCCAGGGACCCCGGTCCCACAAGTAAGTCTCGAGGGAGCGGAGGCTGACCCACGAACGGGTTCGAACAGCCGCCCTCGAGCACCTGAGTTAGGGGCGCCTATGGGAAGGAACCCTCGAAAGGTTCCGCTCGAGAACGAATCCTCGAACCCATATGGCGTGTCCAAGGCAGGGCGCTAGGTATCCAAGAGATCCCGTCGACGGGAGGTACTCGAGCCACCGGCCCCCTCGAACGGGGCCGGTCCTCTGGAAACTAAGCACCCAGCTCTAATGAGAGCGCCCCTGGGCCACGAAGCCGTCTCCCCTCGAAAGGAGGCGAGCTCTCACTTGGACTACCCGCCATCAGCTCACAGGGGGGTATGGCGCTCGCTCGGTCGCGAGTAGTGTCAGACCTCTCACCACTTGGATCTAATCCAAGAGATCCAGCGGAAACGGATCACGACTCCGGCCCGGCCATTCGAGGCTCGGGGCTCGAGTCACACAAACAACCTCCTCGACACGAGAGGAGCGGGGAGTACTCGGGGGCTCGAACAGTTATCCCTCGAGCTGCTACAACTCCAGTTAATAATACTCTTACTAAAACCCGTTCATCTCAAAGCCCCCAGAGGAATGCCTCATTCCTCTGGGGCCTCGGAGGCTACCCCCGCGGGGGACGCTCGCGCGCCCCCCACGGAGAAAGGACGAAACAACTCCTCGAGACGACATGACCCTAAGTCTAGGTACTTCAACTCCACTTCATGATCCCTTGCTTGAAGTTCTTCACAATCAAGCAAGGGCTCGGGGGCTACTGTCGGATACCTAGATTAGGGGGTCCTAAATTGGGCGAATTAGGGACGAGCAAATCAACCTCATCCCTCTCTAAGAATCCCAGAAAAAGCTAACTAACCAGGGAAGCCTCAAATCCCCTCGAGCTGGGCCGGCCCACTATCGGGCCCGCAAAGCCTCGAACTTCCTAAACTCGAGCGGCGGCCGCCCACCCGCTCGGCGAGAGGTACGGAAGCCGCTCGAGCGGCGGCCGCTCGAGACGATGATGCAAACCGCTCGAGCAAGCAACCGCTCGAGCGGGACGGAGAACGCTCGAGCGAGCACCCGCTCGAGTCCGCCCTCAATCATTGCACGAACGAGCACGCACATGGCCACGGGGCTCGAACGGCGCCAAAGTACTCGACGCCGCCTAACCCCATGGCTACGGGGCACTGCAATGGTGGGACGTGCGCCGGTCGCCTCCGCCATTACGCCGCCCATCCCCTGGATTCAAGGATGGCAGGTGCCACTGTGGAGCCGTGCTACGCACTGTGCCACATGCGACGCCCCCCCTTTAGGCGCCGTAGTCAAGCCCCCGCACCATCAAACACGTTGTGCCGTCCCATCGCTCGGGTCGACGACCCCTCGAGCCGGCACCGAGGCGCTCGAGGAAGTAATGGCGGGCGCGATTGGCGTACGGAGCAAGCAGTGCCCTGTCTTTCCCACCTCGACGACCATACCGCAGGGTTCCCGGGCGCACGTGCTCGGCTACGCCGGCACCGCACCTCGACTACGTCAGCCCACGACCGAGAAGGACGAGCAGGCCATCAATGACCATACCGCTACAGGCTCGAACCAGACCAGAGGGAACGTCTACAGTATCGACGACACGACATGGCGCATGTACCTCGACGTCACACCCACGACAGCCCTGTCTACTCTGTACACCTGAGCCTCCCCTTGGCCTATAAAAGGGGATGCCAGGACCTAGCCTAGAGGACGTTTTTTGACGCCTTCACTCACACTCACTCACTAAGTCTCAGGACTACCTTGTACTCACCGCATAGCACCCCGGTGCAAGATAATACAAAACTCACCCTCTCTGCTGGACGTAGGGCACTCCTTGCCTGAACCAGGATAAACGCTTGTGTTCTTCTTGCATCACCATCCGGATTAGGGAGCACGCATAGAAATTTACTCGTTGGTGTTATACCCCCCGGGGTACGAAACACCGACACTGCTGGTTGGAGATAGATTAATTACCCGGCCGGCACTCGTTTTTTTGAAATCAAAAGTAATGGACGACGGGGAGCAAGCTGTACTGTAGGTGTAGGGCGAACGACGTCCGTTTGCATGCATATACTCCGTACAAAGAAGATGCGCCTGTGCTCTCGTGATAGAATAATAGATACGTACTGTATGTACTGCACACTAGTACGTAGTACCTTTCAAGCTAAACCATTGTCACCAATAACCGGCCGATTTGCTTGGTTTATACTGTATATGTTACATTAGTATATGCGATATGTGTAATGCAAATGTCGGTACATGCGAGGTGTACTGTAACAGCAAAATACTCTACGTACGTATAGTAGTAGCTACTACGTAGCTGGCAAACATGCTGGATTGCTTTGCTGGTGCGAGGCGTAGCAGCAATGAGACGATTTTTTTCCCACTGGACTTGCCTGCTGTTGGAGCAGCTAGCTTGCCTGATGCATATATAGCATATATAGGAGTATCTGGTTACGGATTCCCTTGTCCTCTGTTGTTTCCATGGCATTACTTATGCTGCTCTTGACTCTTCCCCTAGCGAATAGCTATCCTGATCATTTCTTCGATCGGTGATGTGCCATTGTGTTCCGTGGAGATTGGACTATCTGCTGGACCAGACGACAGGTGAGGACGAATGGTAAAGCTCGGAATCATGCATGGGATCGAGCCGCGTAGCTCGACACGCGGCAGCGACGAGGCCAGCAGAATGCAGAGCGCAGCCAGCAGTGCAGTGCCGTGAGCGCACAGCGTCGACGAGCAGTTCAGTGGCGCGGCAGGGAGCGCACGCGCGCAACACGGGGAATCGCCAGCGTGCCAGGGCCCAGGGGGCAGCCAGAGCCAGCATTTGCACTGCCACTGCTGTCTGCTGACCCAGGTGCCAATATCTTCAGGTCTGGTACCAGTGATCATCGATCATGTTTTCGTTTGACGACATTAATATTGCCCAGCCATTCCTGAGCTGAGTTTGCCAAGACTAATCAAAATCCAGGCAGAAATGGAAACAAGTTCGCGCCAAATTCGCTCGGTGATGATTTGCTACAGTTAATGGTCCTAAACAACCGATTAATACCATTACTAAAAAGATGACTCGTAAATCGTAATCCTTTTATAATGAAATAGTTACTGATATAAAATTGAGAACAAGAAGATAAACAAATCAGACAGGGAAGTGTTTTATTTAAGCCCCTTCGCGCCAGCGCGAGGTCGAGGAGACGCAGACCACAAGACGCCGCCCGCGCTCGATCGCCTGCAGTGTCGAGCAGCCACCGAGTTGTTTCTCCTCCATATGGACAAGCGCCGCCGCCACGACAAGCAGCCCGGTGTGGGCGTGGGCGGCCGGCTGAGGCAGCGGCTGGCGCAGATGCTCCTGAACACGTCGTGCGCCGCCACCACCTCGGCCACCGCCTTCGTCGGCCTCGCCGCCACCACCAACGCCACAGCCGCTGCCGCCTCGCGCCAAAGCCACAGCCGCGGCCACGCCAGAACCACCACCAACGCCGCGGACGCCTCCTCGCTCCAACGACAACCGGCGCCGGCGCCGGCTCCTCCTCGCAGTCGTCCTCGACGCGCCCATGCCCACGAGCCACGGCCGTCCAAGGCCGTCGTCGTCGGCGACGGAAGCAGCAGCAGCTGCCAGCGTCGCCGCAGTCACCACCACCGGCGCTGCGATGCGCACGCGGGGGCTGTCGTCCACATCTCTATCGACTGCTCCGAGCGCTCGTCGGTTGCCGCCGCGACCGCTGTCCTGCAGCATTCGGCGCCGGTGCCGACGAAGCTGAGGAGCAAGGGAAAGGGCGGTGGCAGTGGGAGGAGCAGGCTGCCGCGGCGCTCGCCTTCGTACGGCTACGGATGGAGCTGGTCGTCGTCGTCGGCCAGCGACACCGACGGCGAAGCCGCGTCGTTCAGCAGCGACGGGGAGGAGGAGTGGGCTGCGCACACGGCAAGGTCGTCCACGCTCTTCTCCTCCCGCAGCTTCTCCTCCGACTCCGCCTACGACCTGTACGGTACTGCCAATAATCACGGCAGCGGTGGCGGCGGTGGCACAAGACCACAGCGCCCAAAGAAGAAGCCGCCTCCGCCGCCTTTGCTGTCGAGACGCGCGCCGAGCAGGCCGAGGCCTTCCGCCGACGCCGACGCGTTCCGGCCGTCGGTTGGTGAGCACCACGGGAAGAATGAGGAGGAGAGGAAGCCGCCGGGTCATGGCAGCAGGTGCGGATGCGGCAGTGCCGTGGCGGCGGCGGCCGCGGGCAGCACGGCGGTGGTGAAGCGGTCGCGCAACCCGTACGCGGACTTCCGGAGCTCTATGGCGGAGATGGTGGCCGGGCAGCGGATCCGTGGCGCCGACGCGCTCACCGAGCTCCTGGTGTGGTACCTGTCTCTCAACTCGCCGCGGCACCACCCGGCCATCCTCGCCGCCTTCGAGGACGTCTGGGAGACCGTCCTGGGCAGCGAGCCATGACCGACCCATGCATCCATCCATGATCATCCGTCACCGTACGTACGTTAGCTTGTTTGTTCGATCGTCTCCTCCCGATCGAACCATGTAAGATATTGCAGAGCTTGTTTGTTCGTGCCGTGACTAGTTTACATTTCCGTTCGTCCGCTATCGTTTTGTATCTCGTCCATTTCGTCTTGAATGCAAATGCAGCTCGAGCGTCATGGATATTGGAAATCTATGTTGGCGCGAAAATGAAGGAAACTTGACCAAACTGAACATGCATGCAAGCATGCAACCTGAGCAAGTTAGGCTCGCCATTGTAGGAGGGAGCAGAAAGCAGTGGCACCGCACGAGGTGCTAGCACTAAAGCTTACTATTCCTTTTCGTGTCAGCAGGTGAAGCGAACCTGCCTGACACTTGGTGTGCTTGGCACGAACGTAGTAGGTCCACCGCCCAGCAGGTGGGCTGAGCCCTGAGGACGACGACACGATCAGGTGTGTGTAGGGTAGCCAGTGGATATCATATCTGGACTGGATGCCTCCATCCCATCGAAATCGAATCAGGATTTCAGACATCATCATGGTTGCAATGACCATAGATTATAATGAACGAATGTCTCGATCGCTTGACATGCATTCTCTCTTGAAATGATGCAGTACCGTGCGTCGTCGTACCTCCAGCAGGTTCGTTGGATCGATCGGCTGTACGCAGTGATTAGATTATTACTCACCTACACTTAACACTTGTCCTGTACTACTCCAGTAATTACACTCACACGGTAAATACACATGCACGGAAACTCATTGTATCATCTCTTTCTCTTCTAGTAGCACGTACGGATCAGTACTAATTATCGTAGTTTCAGTATTCATTTGCGAAGATGTCCGTGACGCGGGTGACATGCACCGGTGCACGGCCAGGCTAGTACGCATAGCTGAAGATTCAGATGCAACACCATAGGAGTACATATACATACAGCAGGTAATTAAGCTGCTGTCGTTGGTTGGTATAGAAGAAGAGGACTGGCCTGTTAGAAAATTACAGTTACAGGCTTATTACAGCGAGGATCGAGGTGGCTTGGAGCTGGTGGAAGTTTCTCTGTAAAGGACCTCTCTGAACTGATGCCCGAGACAGCAGATTATAAAACTGGCCGGCCGCGGTTAGAGCAAGGGCAATGGTACAGCTGACTGGTCGACGAAATAGAATCCAGCATGGCATTCATTTAATGCGGCAGCAACATGCAGCCGCACATGCAACCAGTACGGGAGCGAGCGTAGCAGCAAGCAGCGAATGAGAACACACACGCACGTATAACGCCCGCTTGAGGTCGGCGTTTTGTGAGCCGCCGGCTCCACACTCTCTCTCATTTGTACTCACTGCCAACAAGGATGCAGTCGGCTTGCAGCCGATTGTAATACTTGCTCTTAGTGAGTTAGGAGTAATTGCCGCGAGCAAACGCAGGGAAGATCGATGGATCGGACAAGCATAATAAGACGCCGTCGAGTTTGTCAGCTTGTTGCCGCGAGCGAGCACAGTTCCACCAGATTCTCTCCTCAAAGATTGATGATGACGCTTCTGTCAGTTCGATGAATTATTATTAATCGGACCAGCATCGTCGTATCATCACCTTGCATGCCTACCAGTACCAGGTTAGCTAGCTATAGTGCGAGTGAATAACTAATTAACGGAAAACGTCGGTCCTCTCAAGTTCGGCCTAAATGCCTATGTCTAGATAACTTCGTTTATTAGGGCTCACTTGTTAGAGTTTCGAGTTAGATTTTTTCTCAATCATACAAAAGATTTGCACGTCTTTATATTAATATATAGAGAAAATGTTCGATACAACACGTCCTAGCGACGCCTTGTGGGGGTTAATACTTGAACACCTTGTGTAGGGTAGGGGCGGATCTACATGTAAGTGTTGGGATCAGCTGACCCTGATAACTTGCTAAAAACTACACTATAAAGCCTCTTAGCTTATTCACATACAAATTACTCTTAAAATAGATAGTTAATGCATGTTTGACCCATCATCTAGTCCTTGACCCCAATGAGAAAATATCCTAGATTCGCCACTGGTGTAGGGAAAGCTTTCCTATTACATTGGAGAAAGATCAATCGAAACTGTGACGCCGACTAGAAGGCCTATGCTCTAGCAGCCTCTCGTAGCGCTTGCTCATTAGAGTCACCGTTGAACATCATAAAGAAAGAAACCAGATTGAATCACAAGGCTGATTAGTTGATCTAATTACAATATGAGCTACCACATTACAACATTTACTTACTTGAATAAAGACGAAAACAATAGGTGAAATTGTTCTCTTTCTTGATGTCAAGGATGATGGAAGCCACCAGAGAGTGATCACTTCCGTTTTTTAAGAAACCGAGTGGCATTAGATTTATTCATACAAAAGTTTACATGCATTTCTTACGAAGACACCCCTAATAATAAAAGAAAAATTACATTCATGTCCTTGTAGGACTTTCCCAGACATCTTCAACGCCGGCCATAGGAGTCGCCGCTCGACATGTCATACCACGAAGAGAGGAGCATTGAAGCTGCAACTTGAAGCCGACTCCTAGCTCGGCGAAGGATCCGAAGAAGCGACATACACTTTTAACGCTGCATCAGTTGGCACACCGAAGAAGCTGATGCACACTTGAATCATTGAACTCGTGAGCAATCCATCACCGAGAGAAAGCAGATCTAGCGCCTCAAAATGTTTTTGCGACCTTCATGCAACCATCAACAAAACATCCCCAAAAGGGAGACTCCAATCTGATTTCTCAAGGTAGGAGGAAACATACCTTAGAGCTCCATTCCCAGAAAACACGGCACCACCGCCATTGTCGCCAGAGGTACTCTGGAGGAACTAAAAAACCGATTGCTTGAACCCTAGGCCACCGGGATGATCTCGCCTTTGTGTCACCGACGTGGAAGCGGATTAAGAACCCTAACCCTAACCTAACTAGAAGTACTCTAATAGGAGGGGATGCACACCACACGTTGGATCCCCGACTCTCCAGGCTCACCGGCGCCACAAAGGCTATCGATGATGAGGAAAAGCCAGCGATTCCAGTGGTGGGAGTAAGAGTCGCCTTGAAGCCGCCTATCTCAATTGTAGCAAGGGAATGAGCTAGATGCTTCTACTCCTATGATCACTTCCATTTGATTGGAGATCTATTTGGGAGCAATGGCCCTACTCCACTTTCCTCATCCCCGTGTCGGGCCTCCTCTGCTGACCGCCATTCCCATGCTGTGCCCTAGTTCACCTGTCGGCAACGGGTAAGGGATGGAGCAACTTCGGCACCAGCATCGGCTCGTCCAGTGCACAAGGAAGCCCGGTGAAGCTTTATTTTTTTTGTATCTCCCCTCTCACATGCAGCTCTGGTCATCATGATTTGCTAGCTTCCCTAGTGAAGATATTTTGGTTTTAGCATGTTTGGTTGGAGAGGTGGTGGAGCTGGTGGAGAAGCTCCGCCAAAGTGAACTTATGTATTACGAATACTCAAGCAACGGAAGTGTTGTACAATAGTACTTTTTATTATTATTATTATTATATATGATATGATATTAAATTTTAACGAATCAAATAATCTTAATTTCTACCAAATGTAAAAAAAAAAAACACTATATCTTTTTGTGATACCAGATAAGCATCCTTATATTGTTCACATAGTCAAAGTTCAATGATAGGACTGTCTACCTATCAGGGTTCAAATTCTAGTGATCGTATTTTTTTTAGGATTTATTTCAATTTTTACCAGCACGTACTATGCATTAAGTGGTAGAGGCAACGTCCCCGTCGACGGCGAGACACCTATGGTGACTCCGGCTCAGTCATTCGGAGGTGTTCATAGGGGCAGAATTTGAGTATGTATATTCATTGGGGGAGTGTGTTGTGGGTGTCGTCTACATTATATGTATTCTAGAAAAACTATTTAGAGATACAAATTTTGATACTAACCGCATTTGTTCCGTCCGTGTGTTGCAGAGCGTTTGGACCAGCAGGGTATCCAGTTTCGAACTGACGACGACGCAAGCTGGGTACGACTCCAATTGCAAAGCTAACTAGCGCGCTTTATGTTCTAGTTGCACCGGCGACGACGACAAGAGACGAAGATGACCGGACGACGAAACGACGACCCCTCCGGCCGGCGTCAAAACCTATCGATCGATGGAGAGGTAACACGGCTCGGTCGGCACGCGCGCGCGCATTATTTTGTGAGGTCCTTTTTTGTTGGTGGTCCGCAGGCACCAAGGCACCCTTCCAATTCTTGGCCGCGACGCCAAATCCTGGTCGAAAATATCCGCTTGACTCGATCCTGAGCATCTCCAAGGGACTTTGCAAATGAGTTTTGCATTTGTTGTTGTTTGCAAAGTCCCAAACCAAAATGCAAAGTCTAAAAATAGGCCAACTCCAAGGGACTTTGCATTTGGACTTGGCAATTACCCAATTAGTGGAGAGGGAGGAACGGGTGCATGCCGCGAAGGGAATTCCACACACTAGAGTCGCGTTTGCAAAGCCGAGCAGACTCTGCATAAATGCCAAGTCAAGAGGGAGAATTGCAAAGTTTGCACAAATGCATAAGTCATATGCAAAACCATTGGAGCCCTCTTTTTGAGGTTTTTGGCAAATTCTCAAATGCAAAACTCATTTGCAAAGTCCCTTGGAGATGCTCGATAGTTAATTTGGCCTTGCCCCGGAGTGCCGACGTTAAACTGAGATATCGTCCACTTATTCTCGAGCTATCGTCCACTTATTCTCGATCGTTGCCTTTTGCCCTTTTATGTGTAGTCACTGGCACGGCTTCGGATGGCTCCGGCCGGCTTCACGTACACACTAGCTAGTCGGCGGCGCTGTTGAGCCGGTGAGGAAGCGGATCTGCGAGCATCAACTTAATACTTAGGTGCTCAATTATAGTATGATATGATGCTGGGTTCTGTATTTCACAACAAAAAACTTGATCTCAATTTGCTTCGAGCTAGGATTCAATTTTATTGTTACTCGAAACTACCTAGTACTACATTTTGATTCCAGCAGTACAAAGTGGTTTTCAAATGATGTCTAATGCCTCCATTTCAAATTATAAGATGTTTAACTTCTTTGACCTCTAATTTGACCATTCGTCTTATTATTTAAAAATTTTATGCAAATATTATCAAATTTAAGTTATTCTTGAAGAACTTTTAATAATAAAGCGATCCACAACAAAATATGTGATGTTTTGCACAAATCTTTTTGAATAAGACGACTGGTCAAAGTTGAAGTGAAAATGTCAAACGTCTTATAATTTAGAATGGAGTTAGGATAACTTTAGGCCCTAAACTAAATTCTTAAGCCAACTTGCATCGTTGAGGATGATGTTATACTTTTGCTTGGAGCTTTTCCATGAAACAGATCCTCCTACAAAGGGTCAAAATATATAGCCAAACTAGTCCTCCTAGAAAGGGCTAAAATATAGCCTAGGACTTGCTGCTATCCACACACGGACACACCCTCCTAGACCAATACCCGAATAACCCACGATTATTGAGATTATCTGACATCCTATATTTGTTGGTTCGCCACCAAAGTCTTTGATGTCTTGGTAATGGTATAAAGCTTAGTATTTACACCTTTCCAGTGCACCATTTCTAGATCAGATTGATATATACAACGAATTCCAATTACAAATATGCGCTTCAGCGTGGTCTAGAAAAAAATTCCAATTACAAATGCCAAAATTAGATTGGATGAGTATAACTTGTGCATACTCACTCTCCCATAAAAAGAAGTTGGTATGGGACGTGGTGGACTAGATTTGTAGCATAAAACAGTAGCAACATTTTTTTGTATTTCTAAATAAGTTTATTATTATAAAATATATTCAATGATCTCTCTAATGATGCTAAATATGTGTCATAAGTATTAATTTTTTATTACGTATATTTAGTCAAATTAAATATAGCTGATTTCTTGTAGAGAACGAAAATGACTCCTCTTTTTGGAACGGACCGACGAAGGAAGCACAGGCTTTTTAGGTAGGCCACACCCACACGTGACACGTCGGTAGATGGAGCCTATAGGACACATAGTCACATACACATCAATCATATTGAGATAATCCCGCATGCGTCCAGTTCACACGCTAATATGCAAGGAATCAAGGATGCATGCATGCACCTGTCACTGAAGTCGATCGTGTGTGGACTAGGCGGATCGAGGATGCATCCATTCATCATCCTCGACGGCCATGCATGATCCATATCCAGCGTCCGGCCGGCTTGGGCGGGCCGATGCCCACCACGCGCACTACTGATCGAGTCGGCATAGGTATATAGGCAGGCATGCGACACGACACGGCTTTCCGCCTCGTCCTCTCTCGATCGGGCGCGCACTGCCGCCGAAAAGCGCAAAGAGCATGCGCGCAATCTGCCACGAATAATCCATCCATGGACGACAGCCAGCCCACTTCGTTCTCGTCCCGTTGCATGCCACGGTCGGTGCTGCTGGAGTGGCGTCTCACATTACACATGCTTGCCTAAAGGTTCCTGTTAGAATAGCATATGGTTGCATGAGTATTAGACAACATGTGGTTGCATGTGTGTGCTCTTGTATATGACTCAGTACCATTGGAATATAAGGCATTCAGTATTCCCCTATTCACTCTTTCATGGTATCACGAGGGTTACGTTCCTGTAACCACCGCTTCCGCTAAACCCGCTGCCGGTCCTCACGATCGGCAGGCCACCGCCGTCGCTGGGCATCCTCGCTCGCCGGCTACCCCGCACGCGCGCACCCGCGCGGTGTGCCCCTCCGTCGCTGGGCACTCCTGCTCGCCGGCCCTCCGCACGTGCGCCGCCGCCGTGCCTACTGCCTCGCGTGATCCGGCCCTGCTGTGATCCGATCGGCTGCCAATCCCACGATCCTGGCGTGGCGTCGAGATCGCGAAGTACGACTACGTCGCTTGTTCACGGGACACGGGATCGACGTACGACTCCGTGTGCTACTCGCCTACTCCACGTACATCTACAGGACACGAGATCGACTACGTACGTCTCCGTCCAGTGCTGCTGATCGACTCGTACGACTCCGTCAAGTGCTGCTGATCGACTACGAAGGTCTACGTCGAGTGCTGATCCGCGATCTGACCGTGTGATCCCGTTGGCCCCTCGTCGATTGATCCGCGACGCCCGGCTTCGTCAATCCGCGACGCCCCACAGCTTCGCGAGAAGGAAGGTCGCCCGTCCGTCGAGACGCGCGTGAAGGCCGCTCCGAAGTAAGATTTTTGTCCGTGCGTAAGATTCTTGCCGGTTAAAAAAAAAGAGTAAAAAAAAGAAAACAAAAAAAAAAACCGGGTTGTGCCCGGCCTCTGCCTCTACATCGCCCATGGCAGAGACCGAAGCCGAACGTGCCGCCCGCGAGGCGCAGGAGCAGCACGACCGGGACGCCGCCGCTCGTGCGAAGGCCCTCGACGAATACGAGGCCAAGCACGCCGACGTCCACGCCGCCGCCATCACCGTCCTCAACATCAAGGTGCTCGTCCCCGTGATCCTCGACCGCGCCTCCAACAACTACACCCGCTGGCGCACCCTCTTCCTCGTCATCTTGGGCAAGTATGCCCTCACCGATCATGTCCTCACCGACGTGGTCAACGACAACCGGCCGGCGTGGGTGCAGATGAACTGCACCGTCCTTACGTGGATCTACGGCACGATCCACCCCGACCTGCAGCAGTCGACGATGTTGAAAGAGCAGAACGCCCGCGTCGCTTGGGTGCACCTCGAGGATGAATTCCTCGGACAGCGCGAGTCACGCGCCCTGCTGCTGTCCGCGGAGTTCCGCACCGTCAAACAAGGATCGTCTTCGATCACGGACTTCTGCCGCAAGCTCGAGACGATGGCCGCCGCCCTCCGTGAGTTCGGCGACCCGGTTGGCGACCGCACCCTCGTCCTCACGCTCCTACGCGGCCTCAGCGAAAAGTTCCGTCACGTGATGACGAACATCAAGCTGCGGCAGCCGTTCCCCACCTTCGCGGAGGCGCGCACCATCCTGCTGCTCGAGGAGATTGACCTCAACGACATCGCCAGCGACACCGGCAGCACATCTACCACCACGCCGCCTCCTGCGCCCACGGCCCTCCTCACCGGCTCGTCGTCCACCGCTGCTACGCCACATGGTCGTGCGCCCGACGGTCACCCTACCCACGCCAGCCACGGCGGTGGCTCAGCAGGCAACCAGGGCCAGGGTCAGCGCTCCAGACGGCGCCGTGGACGCGGCGGGAACAAGCCGCAGCAGGCGCAGCAGGGCCCCAGCGGCACGCGCCCGCCGATGATCTACAACCCGTGGACGGGGACGGTTCAATTCTGGCCGCATCCCCCGCCCACCAACGGTGCTCCAGGCGCTCCCTACCGTCCTCCTCCGGCGGCCTTCACAGCGCTGCCCCATCAGCAGCCGAGCTACCAGGCGCCCTACGACTTCGGCGTCCCCCCAGGGTTCGGCGCCACCCCTGGATACGGCTACGGGCAGCCCAGCGCCTACGCCACACCACCACCACCACAGCAGCAGCAGGCATGGAATCCCATGCATGGAGGGAGCTTCGACACGGCCTCCCTTGCGAGCAACTTCAGCACCATGACGCTCACCCCTCCAGGCTCCGGCGAGTGGTACACTGATTCGGGTGCCGGCTCGCACATGGTCAACAACGCTGGTATACTTTCCACCTCCCATCCTCCTTCGTCATCGCATCCTTCATCTATCATTGTTGGTAACGGTGATTTACTTCCTGTTACTTCCATCGGATCACACTCATTTCCTACTTCGCGACGTCCTTTACTTCTTTCTAATGTTTTAGTGTCCCCAAACATTATTAAGAATCTAATTTCCGTTCGTCGCTTCACCACTGATAACAACTGTTCTATTGAGTTTGATCCCTTGGTCTTTCTATGAAGGATCTTCAGACACGGAGCGTCATCGCCAGGTGCAATAGCACGGGTGATCTATACTCGTTCTTCCCGCCAGCGCCACCCAGCACCACCGCCGCCCTCACTGTTGCTGCATCCTCCACCACCCTTTGGCGCCGTCGTCTTGGTCATGTTGGTCCTGAGGCCCTGTCCAAACTTATTAGTTCCCGTGCTATTTCATGTAATAAGCGTCATGACGATCATGTTTGCCACGCTTGTCAGCTCGGCCGCCATGTGCGCCTCCCTTTTAGCATGTCAAACTCCCGTGCATCACATCCATTTGCTTTAATACATTGTGATCTTTGGACATCCCCTGTCGTTAGTGTGTCCGGTTACAAATACTATCTTGTTATTTTGGATGATTGCACCCACTATACTTGGACGTTCCCTCTACGCCTCAAGTCCGACACTTTTGGTGTTCTTACTCATTTTTTCTCCTATGTGCGTACGCAGTTCGATTCCTCCGTCAAGGCAGTCCAGTGCGACAACGGCCGCGAATTTGATCATTCTTCGGCCCGCACGTTCTTCCTCACCCACGGCATCGTTCTTCGCATGTCATGCCCATACACTTCACAGCAAAATGGGCGGGCAGAGCGCACTCTTCGCACAGTCAATAACATTGTGCGATCCATTTTATTCCAGGCTAGTCTTCCTCCGGTTTATTGGGCTGACTCCTTACACACTGCCACCTATCTCCTTAATCGTCATCCCACAAAAACCCTAGACGGCCAAACCCCCCACTTCGCCCTCTCTGGCATGCCACCCTCCTACGAGCATCTTCGTGTGTTCGGCTGTGCCTGTTACCCAGACCTATCATCAACAGCTCCACATAAGCTTTCTCCTCGTTCCTCTTTGTGTGTGTTTCTGGGGTACTCTTCCGAGCACAAGGGATATCGGTGTCTTGATCTTCGCACCAATCGGATCATCATCTCTCGTCATGTCACATTTGATGAGAATGTGTTCCCATTTGCCAATATGTCCACCTCACCCCAGGACCCCGCCATACTGGAATTTTTGGATACTGATGATTCCTCTTCACCCATCGGGTCAAGAGTTGTGCGTGCAGGTACACGACTTCCCGGCGGCATGGATGCTGCCCCGGGGAGCGCCGTTGGGACGACCAGCAGCGCTGCTGCTGGCCACACCTCCACCGACTTGGCCAGTGGTGCTGGTGCTACTGCCATGGCTAGCCCGGCCGATCACGTGGCCACGGATGGTGCTGTGAGCACCGGTTTCGACGTCGACGGACACTCCGGTGCTGCTGCCCCTGCGTTGTTGCCAGCGGCGCCGGTCGTCCCACCGGCCGCACCACCGCCACGGCCCCCCAGACGGTCACGCCTGTCACCAATGCGCACGGCATGCGCACACGTGGCAAGGATGGTATCCGTCACCCTGTCGATCGGCTCAACCTTCACACAGCGCCACTCTCTCCGGTGCCGACCTCCGTCCGCGCCGCCCTGACTGACCCTGCCTGGCGCCTTGCCATGCAGACCGAGTTTGATGCTTTGCAGGACAACAACACATGGACCTTGGTGCCCCGCCCACCTGGAGTCAATCTTGTCACCGGCAAATGGGTATTCCGTCACAAATTCAAGTCTGATGGTTCTCTTGACCGGTACAAGGCTCGGTGGGTGCTTCGCGGCTTTACACAGCGTCCAGGTATTGATTATGATGAAACCTTCAGTCCTGTGGTCAAGCCAGCAACAATCCAGGCAGTTCTTACTTTGGCACTCTCTCGCTCATGGCCAATCCATCAGCTTGATGTGAAGAATGCATTTCTCCATGGCACCTTGACCGAGACAGTATATTGTGTTCAGTCGACTGGATTTGTTGACTCCTCCCGACCAGAGTTTGTCTGCCGTTTGAACAGGTCTCTCTATGGACTCAAGCAAGCACCTCGAGCATGGCACCATCGCTTCGCCTCCCACATCTCCTCTCTTGGGTTTGCTGAGGCCAAGTCCGACACTTCATTGTTTATTTATCGCTAGGGCTCTGATATGGCTTTGTTGCTCCTATATGTTGATGATATTGTTCTGACTGCCTCCTCCATGAGTTTTCTTCAGCGGATCATCACAGCTCTCCGCCAAGAATTCTCTATGACAGATATGGGGGCGCTTCATCACTTCCTCGGAGTCAGCGTGCAGCGCAAGAATGACAGTCTGTTCCTCTCACAGCGTCAGTATATGCTGGATATTCTGGACCGTGCTGGTATGCTCCACTGCAAGCCTTGCAACACCCCAGTTGATACTCATGCCAAGCTCTCTGCTGATGGTGTCACCGTCACCGACCCCTCACACTATCGCAGCATAGCTGGTGCCCTTCAGTATCTCACTTTTACTCGTCCAGATATTGCTTATGCTGTCCAACAGGTCTGCCTCTACATGCACGACCCTCGGGAGCCCCATCTGGGAGCTATGAAGCGCATTCTCCGCTATCTTCAGGGTACTTTAGACCTCGGTCTCCATCTTCACCGGACCTCACCTGCTGATCTGACCGTCTACACAGATGCTGATTGGGCGGGATGTCCCGACACGCGCAAGTCAACCTCCGGCTATGCCGTGTTCCTCGGGGACAATCTCATCTCCTGGTCGTCCAAACGTCAGCCTACAGTGTCCAGGTCCAGTGCTGAGGCGGAGTATCGGGCAGTGGCCAATGGTGTGGCTGAAGCCTGCTGGTTGAAACAACTTCTGCAAGAGCTCCATATACCTCTTCGTCGCGCCACCGTGGTCTATTGTGACAACGTTAGTGCCGTCTACCTCTCCACCAACCCGGTCCAGCATCAGCGAACCAAGCATGTCGAGATTGATCTACACTTTGTTAGAGAGCGAGTCGCCCTCGGCGAAGTTCGCGTCCTGCACGTCCCCACCACGTCGCAGTACGCCGATATCTTCACCAAAGGATTGCCGACGTCCGTCTTCACTGAGTTTAGGTCCAGTCTTAATGTTCGCGGTGCTCCCAGTTCACACTGTGGGGGAGTGTTAGAATAGCATATGGTTGCATGAGTATTAGACAATATGTGGTTGCATGTGTGTGTGCTCTTGTATATGACTCAGTACCATTGGAATAGAAGACATTCAGTATTCCCCTATTCACTCTTTCAGTTCCCAGTAATCTCTACTGTCGTAATCGTACCTGAGTGTGACTTGCATGGCAGAATGAAGTTGCTTTAGCTTATGGTTCTCCATCTCCTTTCCTCTCCGACCCAAGCATCCACCCTTTGGGTGGTTGACATTTGGGAAAGTCAAATCAATAACAAGTGGATGCCTGCCTACCTGCCAGATCCAAAGAGAAGCCAATGAATGATGTGGATTAAACTTGGCTTATTGCCACTTTGCATGTAAATAAACAACTCCAAATAGAAAGCATCACTGCAGGTCTATTCTGCAGTCCATCCACCTCTTAGCTGCCCTGCCAGGTGCTCAATTCTCTCCCATTTGACATCTGCAGCAAAAAAGTCAACCAGAAAAAACCAACACAAAACTGAACGAACATCTCGAGCTAGTGCCGCCCAGTACGTGCAGCACGCAGGCAGGCACGGAAGAAGATGTCACCTGTTGCGGCGGGGCTGGGCGACGCGTGAAACCATTGTGGATTAGGCCTGCACGAACAGAGGTTGCGTGCGGGATCCTGATCGAGTTCCCGACGCGATCGCGACCGATCCGGCCCCGGCCGCCACGGCGAGTGCCCTCAGCAATCTATCTATCGCGGGCGATCTTCGTTCGTGCCCACCACGACGGCGCCGGCGACAGCGAGAGTACGTCGCCGCCACCCGCGCCCGCCGTCGTTGCGTTTGACTTTACACTTCGCTCTCGGCTCGTCGCTCGCCCGCCGCACTACGCAGCCACTGCACGCGCTATATCTATCAATCTATAATATCTAATAATACATATTGTGATATGGCATACACAAGCCATGGCAAAGTCAACCATCTCCATATATATGAACCCTCTCCCACACCTTGTTGCACACATACAGACTCGATCGTCGATCGCCATGGACTGCTCCAACGACTGGGACCTGCAGGCGCTCGTCCGGAGCTGCGGCGGCACGGCAACCGCAGCAGCGTGCAACAGCCGAGCGACGACGACGGCGCGGCGAGGGTACGACGACGACGCTCCTGCAAGGGAAGGCGCTGCTGCAGCTTCTAGCGGCGGCGGCGGCGGCCGTGCGGTGGCAACGCCGGCGGCGGACCAGGAGTTCCTCGGGCAGCCAGTGCCAGCGGCAGCTTGGCGGCGTAACCTCGAGTACTTGGACCTCGTGGACCACGAGCTGCTGCGCATGCCCTTCTCCATCACGCCGTCGTCGTCACGCGACACGACGACGACGACGTGTGGGGCTGGGCAGAGACGCCACCACGACGTGCTCTTCTCTTTGCCGGCCAACGCCGCCGCAGGTGTCTCCACGTCCGGGCCGATGCTCCAGCCCAGGAGGCAGCCCGGCCGCAAGCTAGGAGTTCGCACTCCCAGGCCCAAGAGAAGGTACAGTGTAGTAGTGTACAGACTACAGACGACTTCCATTTCGTTTCATTTGCAGTTGGCTTGTTTGCGTGATCGAATCATCGAACTGATAATCGTGCAATGTGTTTTGCATCAGCAAGAAGAGGCAGGTGAAGAAAGTGGTGTGCGAGGTGCCGGCGGCCGGCGGCGGCGTCTCGTCGGACCTCTGGGCATGGCGCAAGTACGGCCAGAAGCCTATCAAGGGCTCACCTTATCCACGGTACGCCACGCGTTGCATTTTCACTCTATGATACATCCATGTACGTGACAGTACATTAACCATCTAAGGCCCTGTTTGGGAGAGCTTAACTTCACTAGTGAATTCATTTTTTCTTGTAAAACAGCTCTCAAACAACTCTCTAACTAAATCTAAAGCTATTTTGGAAATATTGTTTGGCAAAATAGCTTCACCATGGTTGAGAGAAGAAAAAGAGTCCAATATACCTCTGCCTTCATTGACTTTAGAGTGCATGCATGCTCACATAGGCCTTGTTTGGGAGAGCTCAGCTTCACTAGTGAATTTTTTTTTTAGATTTTAGCTTAATGAGCAGCTCTACTTCTGAAGCTAATCTGTTTTTTAACACTGTTTAGCAAAACAGCTTCATTAGATGGGAAAAATGAATAATAAGTACCAAAATACCCTTGGCCTTTTTCTTTTATTCCTTACTTTGCCATCTTCCCGAGAGGCCGAGGCGGAGAAGGGCGGAAGAAACGGCCGAGCCCCGAGCGGCCACGGCCCCAAACAAGAGTACGCCCTCATCCTGCCGAACACAGACTCCGGCCCCCGCGCCGTCGACGGCAAAGTCCCCTGCGAGGGCCGCCACGCGCTCTTCCACACCCCCCCCCCCAGCGCGTGCTCTTTCTTTCTCATCTCGCTCTTCCAAGATCCGATGCCGAGCACCGGTGCCTGGCAGCGGCGCCTGCTCGCTCCCCGGCGGCCGCATCCTGGGCGGGCTGTACCCAGACGGCAGCACACCCCGGCGGCCGAGCCCCCGGTGGGCGGCGCCCTGGCGGTCACGTGCCCCTGTGGCCGCGCCCGCGGTGACCTCGCGCCATGGCGGACGTGCCCAACGGGATGCGCCCCGGGCAAGCAGCGCTTCTGAGCCCTGGCGGGCCACGCTCCGGCGGCCGACGACCCCAGGACGCCGGTATGGCGGCGCGGCTGGCTGTCCTCGCGCCTTCGCCGGCGGTCGCGACCCAGGCGAGATGCCTCCCCCACGCTCAGCTTCCCAGAGAGAGAGAGAGGGGCACGCTGTCTTTTAGAGTCACTGGGTCCCACATGAGGTAGGTGAAGCTGAAGAAAGCTACTTTTTTCAGCTCCCTCCTACTCCATGTCTTTGTGAGAGGAGGAGAAAACAGCTTCACAAGTGAAGCTATTCTGAAAACAACTGTTTGGCAAAAAAAATAGCTCCCAACAGCTTCATGGAGCTGTTGGGAGCCCTCCCAAACAGGCCCATAATATTGTGTCAACCACAAGGGTAGTGGTGTTAAGCCTGATCAGGGAGCTGGGAGAAGCTACTATTTTCAGCTCCCTCCTATCTCATTCCTCTGTGAGAGAGAATGAAAAATAGATTCACTCATGAAATTGTTTTAGAATCAGTTATTTGACAAAAAAAAAAAAAACAGCTTCCAACAGCTCCATGAAGCTGTTGGGAGCAGTGGCGGACCGAACGGTAGGGCAGCCTAGGCAGCTGCCCTACTCGTGGCCCATGAAATACACCAACATTACTAGACAATAGGTATTTATTTTTTAATTTTCCATGATATTTTATCGATATTGTATTGTATCGTACTATTAAAATTATACAAAGAACTTCTCTCCATTGCAAACTTTGCTTGTGAATCTTCTATATATATATATATATATATATATATATATATATATATATATATATATATATATATATATATATATATATATATATATATATATATATATATATATATATATATATATATATATATATATATATATATATATATATATGAGTGTGGATTTTCTACAACGGAGGGTAGCTGCCCACCTGGGGGTGGTAGCTACCGTCGATGGTGGATGTTGAACACGTGTCCTAGGAATGCAATCGGATGGACATGAGAGAGTTCACTATAAACGGTACCGTAGTACGATGCCAGCTTCTCTGAACTTTTGCTCAGTTCGGTTTTGGGGAAGATGCATGCAATTGGACCACTGTCCTTCTCTTTTTCCTGCTAAAAAGAGCATTCAAGCCGCACGCAGCCCTATACGGAAGCCACATGCAACATACAGTACTACCGAAAAAGGTTGTTTCTTGTTTGCATGCACCTAGTTCAAAACATTTACATAATCAAGCTTCAAATGCTTTTATTTTCTTAACCATATATCCTATAAGTAATCTTTTTTCACCATAATATCGTATCATTTTATCTGCAAAACAAGACCTCATATGACTATATTTCCTTTTAAAGAAAATAATATCCGTGTGATTGGATTGCTCCTCCACACCCACGAAGAAAATGGCTTTAACAGACATAAGTAGAAAATGACTGGTCCACTTTCAATCCACGCAAAAAAAAAAAAGCTATTGTTTTGGTGCAGCCGAACAAGGCTGGAACAATCCATGGATGGGGCAGGTGGCCACTTTGGCTCTCCACGTGGTCAGCTAGGCCCGTCGGCCAGTGACCTAGGCCTCGTTTAGTTCCCCATTCGGGACACCGAATTCGGCGCCTGCTGCTACAGTGTTCTGGTCGGAACACGTAGCATTTTTTTTTTAGTGAAAAAATTGTCAAATATTGATTAATTAGACTCTAAATGGTCCTGCAAACTATTAATAAAACTGTGCAATTAGTTTTGATTTCATCTACATTTAAGATCTACGTTTCTCGACGTTTTGATGTGATGGGGAATAAGAATTCTGCATAGTGAAATTTAAGGTGTAAATTTGGGAACTAAACAAGGCCCTAATGGAAGCACAGATGAAATAGAGCGTGAGCCATGGTGAGGTCCACTGCATGGAGAAGGCCGTCTGCTTTTTCAAAACAGGAGGGCGCTGGTGGTATAATTGAGTGGATGTGTGAGAGAGAGAGAGAAAGTGTGGACAACCTGCCAGCTGAGAGAGATTGCATGCTCACACCCGTCCTTTCTTAAACTTTTGGATAATCAATCTTCAAATTGCAGTATCTATTCAACTATATATCCGATTTAAAATCTGTTTTCACGATAATATTTCTTGTGATTTTATCTATAAAACAAGATCCTACATGACCATATTTCTTTAAAAAAACAATAACATACGAATCCTACAGAACAATTGTCAAAAATTGACTTGATTATCAGCCAAACATTATTTATTGGTCCAAGAATTGGCATGCGATTTTTTTTGACAAAGATTAGACGTGGTCATTATTTGCACCGGCCAGTTTTTTATCATTGAAGAAATATCATGGGAAAAATAAAAAAAATTACTAGTTCGTATGCATGCAGTCATTTGTTGAATGTAAAAACTGAAAGTGACATGAGTGGTCCGGCTTGGCTGCTACGGGGAGGTGCTGCATGCGTGGTCCACGATTTCCCAAACAAGCCTTTGTCTGGCAGGGAAGGAGGCGGCCAGAACTGCTTCGCTATTTTGGTGGCATGGGTAGTTACCGCACCCCCGGTGGGAGCTACCCACCGTTGTAGCACAATATTTCTAATATATATATATATATATATAGCTTTAGGATTTTGGTCGCTAGGAGTTCGCCCTAGTCTTCGCTAATTCCTGGGTCCGCCACTGGTTGGGAGCCCTCCCAAATATACCCTAAGGTTGCAACTTATACATGCATGCGCAGGGGATACTACAAGTGCAGCAGCCTCAAGAGCTGCATGGCCAGGAAGCTAGTGGAGCGCAGCCCGGCCAAGCCCGGGGTGCTCGTCGTCACCTACATCGCCGACCACTGCCACGCGGTGCCCACCATGCTCAACGCGTTGGCCGGCACCACGCGGAACAGTCCGGCGGCGGCGTCCCCCGACGACAGCGACCACCACCAACAACAGGAGATGTCGGACGGGGCGGCGTCGTCCGCCGAGAACAAGCTCCACGACGGCGCCGACGCCGCGTCCTCCATGACCACCGTGGACGGCGGGTGCTGCCACGCCGAGAACGACGCGTGGCCGTGGCAGATGGACAATATGGCGCTGGAGGACGTCGACGGCGACTGCCCATTTGATGACTTCTTGTGGCCGTTCGATGACGACTTGGATGGGTTTCTCGACGGCGGCGGCGGCGTCGTTCTTGGACGCCGGCTGTCGCTGTAGCTGGGGACAGCCCAGCCGGGCAACTGATAGTCATCGTTAAGTTATTCGTTGTTGACTGCGAATGGATTGCATCTTCTGTTCTAGTTCTATCTATTTTTCCTTCGTTTGGGAGCTGGGAGACAGGTTGGCGTGTAAAGTTAGCACATAATGGCGGGCGGCGCCTTGGTGCAGCGCCGCAACTAGATGAAAATGCAGATCATGTACATTTGACCGAGTTCTGCTGACGTTTTGTGTTTTGTCAACAATATCTTTCGTACTTGATGCAAGAACGTAATTTACTGTTATTATTACACGCGCACGCACGACGGCCATGATGTTTGAATTGTTTAACCAAGTTCGTGGATGTGGGCGACATGTATGCTTAGCTCCACGGAAATACTTTTATTGGTGTTGTGTCAGAGGACACCATGCATACAGCGCCGTATAAAACTTTGCTTTTGCTTCGTAGAGTAATAATTTTATATGTTTGGGCTATTGCTCAATCAAGGTATGAGACCACATACTAATACTCCGACACAATCTCATGCTCCTAAATAATGTTGCAAACTCATGCTCCTACATGGGCTAGTTATTTTTGCCCTCTCCCATTTATCCATATTGTTTCTTAGGAACTTTATCCATATTGTTTGTGATATATACTCTAGTTACAAAACACTCTATATGTTTTTATTGTCCTATTTATAGTCATTTTCTACATCGCACTTTCATATTTTTTTAGAACACCTAAAAATAATAGCTTAAGCTACGCGTTTAACATGGAAATTGAAGTTGATTTTCTACATGCGTGCTTTCGAAAAAAAAAAGTTGATTTTGGTTCTATTCAATTCACAGAAGAAGATGATGAAATGATTTGGCAATATACTTCTTCTGGAACTTACCCTTCTCAATCCTTCTATAAGATCATTAATTTTAGGGGAATACAAACTACAAATGTTCCTGCAGTATTGTTTATAAATAATATTGCTTTGACTAGAGATAATTTAGCTAAGAGAAGAGAAGTTAAAGATGAGACTTGCTTGTTTTGCTCAGAAAAAGAAACAATCCAACATGTTTTCTTTGAATGTGTAGTAGCTAAACAGTGCTGGTTAATTGTTTCAAAGATTTTGGTTGCAATGTTGATAATGATATGTCTAATATTGATACTTTTTGGATTAGTAATAAAAAGTATTGTGTGATGAACATAGTTTTTGTCTTTTGGTCGGTGTGGAAACTTAGAAATGATATCTACCTTTACCTATATAGTTGTATACCAAAACGCTAAACCGTGAAGCCACGTCACCCCTCCCCTCACTGTAGCACTGTAGTTTTAACAGTACCGGATCAAGTGAACAGTAACACCCGCTATTAACAGTACCGGGCGCATGAACAGTCTCGTCTGCTATGAATAGTAACAGCCTAACAGTACCGGATCAAGTGAACAGTAACACCCGCTATTAACAGTACCGGGCGCATGAACAGTCTCGTCTGCTATGAACAGTTAACAGCCGTTAGCAAACCTGTTACCCAACAGTTCCGAACCGTTATGGAATAGTGGTACCCGTTAACAAACAGTACGAACCCATTAAACATAGTACACACCCGTTAACAAAACCTGTACTTTTTTAAACCCTTTTTCTCCTTTTTTCCCCCTTCCTTCTTTTTTCCCCCTCCCCTGCCTCCCTTCCGCCCGCGCGCATGCGCAGGGTTTCCGGCTAGTATATATGTGTTTTCAGAGGATTGGATGGAGAAGCATGAAAATGCTTTTTCACATGAATGCTAGGCTCCTTAAAAACTGGGTGATTTTGTGGCCAAACGACAAGAGAGATGTACTGGAAGACTGTATCAACAAGATTAAGAAGGTTGCAAGAGAACTCTTATGGCTTTCCTTATGGGAGGCTAAACCAAGACTGAAGGAGCATGATGATGATGAATATGATGAAGCCAACAACCCTGCATGGGATTGAAAGAAGGTGAAGAATCTCAAGGCATGAGCGATGATGTGGTGGAGCGAACTGGACCTGGCCCTAACCTGAGAAGTTGGTGGGGTGTTCTGTTTTTTTTTTGATTAAAAGTACCTGTATTAATGGGTAAGGAAAACATACATGTACGCATACAAATACAGATACTCTAGGTGAGGATACATGAACAGTTGTCCCAGCCAACTTGCACAGAGGCCCCTAAGAAAAGAAAGAATTACATTTTGGTCCCTGGCCCCTGAGCTACCCGACGCCACCAGAAGCTTCCGTCGACCGCCCGCCGAAACGGCCGCCGCCGAGGAAGAAGCCGTGGCCGCCCGGATCCGGAGAAGCCCCATCGCCGCAGGCTTTGAAACGAGCTGCAGTGGACACCCGACGCCGAGGCCGGGATGAACGCCGTTGAAGGAACATCGCCGGGGACGCACCCCGAGCTCCTCGGACCCCGGACAAAGCTCGCCGATGACCCACGCCGCCGCAAACTCGAGCTTGGTCCATCCTCCATCTTGCCACAGCACCGACAACCATCATTGCATCCTGGGCAAAAGTCGCGGCCAGCAGACGACCGCGCGACCTCCGACATAGGGGATTCAACAAATCCCCCCATTCCCAGCTCCACCCTTGACGCCAGAGAAGGTCGCCAAAGGAGCGAGGAGGAAGCCAGGAAGGCTTATTCCGCAGCAACACCGCCGCCATCGCCTCACCGGCATCACCCGGAACACAGAGCCGCAGGACGGACATCCATCCCCGGCAAACCCTAGCTATACCGACGACCACCGCCGGCGAGCACAACCTAGACCTAGGGACATATCTACCTAGTCTATATACACCCGCGCGCCGATACCCCGACCCTTCTCCCACCCCAGCGCCGAAGTGGACGCCGGAGAGGAGAAGGGCCGGCAGAATCGTCGCCGGGAAAGCGCGTCGCCTCCTTTTCGCCTGTAGCAAGGGAAGGGGAGCGAAGAGACGGAACGGAGCGACTTGCCTCGGCGCTGTGGATTGGTGGGGTGTTCTGTTGAGCAGGCTAACATTTTTTTTTTTTTGGTCTTCTAGAGGTAGTTGTTCTGTTTACGGTGCTCGCTGGTGTGTTCAGCGTTCTATTAGGCTGTTCAAGTTTGGAGCCGTAAACTTTGTTAAGCCTGGAGGGCACTTTGCCATTCAGGAAAGGGCACTCTAATACGCTATGGTCTTTTTTAAGTAGAGGTAGATAATTCTTTAGAAAATGGAACATATCCGACAGTTATTATTATAAATGATAATTATAATCTATTGAATTGATGTCAGATTTTTTATTTTATTTTCTGAGATTTCTAGAATTCGGAGAGAAGGCAGAATTCGGAGACCCCTCAATTAGATCAGCGCAGTTCTCTTTCTTTGAAATGATCGATGGAGTGAACCATCGCCAAAAAAAAGACACGAATGAAATTCAGACCTCTAGCTGCTATTTACAATCAAACCACCCCCTTTGCAGGGAGCTGAATTTACGTGCAACAAGATATATGTTTTACAAGAATTTAACTCACAGATTTTTATAATCTCAAAATTCAATAAAACTGTTGGGATTCTTTCTATCCAGATTCTCATAATCCCCCGGACATTAAATGACACCTAAAGTTATCAACTATCATCTTACTGACAAGCCCAGGAAAGCTTGAAGTTAAAAAGTTACAGGGTTCATGCCAACAGAACAAAACAAGCAGTCAGAACACAGAACCTAAAGAGTTCCTGCACAACTTCTTCCATGTTCCATCTCATGTTACCACTATCCATTCCCTTCTTGATTTATCAGAAAACCTTTGCTAATAACTCAGGATTTTTCGCACACAGTTGCAGCACCAGCTCCTGGACCATCACATCTAGAGGCTCACTCTCGGTGCTGCAGAAATATGAAGATAACATCAGCTGATGACCAAGGAACACTATATATACTCACAGATATCTTTTGTTACTCAACAAATTGCTGCTAATGACAACAACCAAATTGCGCTAGTTATCTGTTGTTTGTTCCAGTTTAAACTCCATCTGTAGTTCGGTATTTATTTGTTGTTCCCAACCTTGAACCTTTTCACTTTGTTCAATTTAGATTTCCACATCAGAAAAGGAAAGAAGCCGCTTATCTGTGTCACATTCATCTATCAAGATTTCAGCCATAACTGTTATCAGTTTATCACAGCAAGATTGCCAGATCAGTGTCCTAACAGACAAGTTCACATACTTTGCAATGTATCCAGCAAATAGACAACAAGAGAAGACAAGAAAGTTCTAATTAAAAAATGGAAAAATCGCCTTCAGCTGTTATACATAAACATCACCTTAAAATGTATCATCTCTATATGATTTGTGAACTGAATGGAATAAATGCTGATTTCAACAGCACACTTTCTAGAAATATATATCTGCCCGAAGGGAACTGTCCTGGTTTTATTGTATATATTGATAATTAAAAAAATGAGAAACTCGCCTTCAGCTGTTGAACATAAACATCACCTTAAAACTGTACCATCTCTATATGATTTGTGAACTGAATGGAATAAATGCTCATTTCAACAGCACACTAAACAGGCATGCAGCATATAGCAATACTAACTGAAATATTATCCATCCATGACTATTGGGAATCAGTAGACTAGTTAAAGATGCACCTGGAGTATAAAAGCTCATAAAGGGAACAATGAACTCGAAGCCATGGACGCCTCCTCCTACTTTCATTGATCGACCAGACTTCAAGTCAGTTGTGAAAGCCCCATGATCCGTCCCAGCATAAATGACACCACCCCCATCAGCACAGCCAAAAACATCAAGTATGACCGTGCGATGACCATCAGGGATCTTGTACTTGATGAGTTTGCCTTGAACCCATCTCATATCTCCGTCAGGGCCAGCCTCCCTCAACCACAGGTATAATCCAGATCCCTTTTCTGCGACACACCCCAGTCCACCACTCTCCAAAGTCGTGAGCACAATTAGATCGCTGTCCATAGGTGGTGGATCAATCAAGGTCATTTCACCTGAGACCAAATCATACTCAAGGATTCTTGTTTTCTCCGATGTGAACACATCGTTTGTTGTTTCCCAGACGAACACAAAGTATAGTGCATTCCCAGCATGGGCACCGCGCAGATTCTCACAGAGACAACCGAGGCGTTCCGTAGAGGTCGGCTCGCCCCACGCATCAACTTCTGATGAGTACATGGAGACGAATGTGCCCCCGTCGTGAGTGCCCACGAACACCACGAGGTAGGGTCCGCTGTGGCAGTCGAGGTGGTCACAGCCACCACCCCTGTCCGCGCAGAGCACCGCGGCGTTGCCGCCGTACAGGTAAGGGGCCTGCGGCGGCATCGCGGGGAGCTCGCGCTGCACGTCCGTGACGGGGTCCCAAACGGCGAAGATGAATCCGGCGTGGTTCCGCGGCCTGAGCTCCCTGCGGAGGAGGACGCGGCCATGGCGGCAGTCGACGGCGCACCACCCGCGCCGGTCGGCGCGACGCGGGCGGAAGGAGCTGGAGCAGGTGGGGACGAAGCGAGCGGCTCCGTCGTCTTCGCAGTCGCGGATGAAGCCGAGGAAGGGGGGCGTCCGGTGGCGCTCGCGGAACCTGCGGCGGAAGCCCGGAGCGCAGACGAGGCGGCACCAGCGCTTGCACGCGGTGCTGGCGCGCACGAGCCGCGCCGGGTCGTCTGGCGGGATGCGCAGGAGGATCTCCTCCACGAGCTCGTCCATCAGCGCCGGCGGCGCCCGCGTGGCCATAATGCGTGGCCGGATTTGGACCCCGTGCGGCGGCGGCGGGCGGCGGCGGCGGAGCGAGGGTTTGGTGTCAGGCTTGGGAAAGTGCGGCGCGGCCGCGGCGACGGTGAACTACTGGTCCTGGAACGAAATTGATATTGGGCTGTACGATTTTTTTTTGGAACATATGGGCTGTACGAGTTATGCAGGTCGGACCACATGCCCACATCCACATTACGGCCCATTTATGAAAAAAATCCACTTTACGGCCCATGTGGACAACCGGGTACTTCTGCCACAAGCCCACAACTCAGCATGCTGCATTTCTCCGCATCTCTCTCAGGAGTGGTTCTACTGATAGAGAGACCTGAACAAAATTCAGCAGGTCTCTAGCTCAGTAGCTCTTGAGTGCAAGTTTTCAACTGCAATCCAGATTTTTTTTAAAATAAAAAATCCACATGCTTCTTCTGATGAAACTCCGCCCAGCATAGCCATAATATAAGGTTTATTGTAGTTTTCTTTGACATTTGCCTCTGCTTTATTTGTACCCCCTCGGTCCCATAGAGTTTGACGTTTTTGACTTTTAGACTTCATTTTTTACCATTCGTTTTATTCAAAAATTTTAAGCAAATAATAAAATAAGTCAATCAATATTTAAGTATTTTTATTGATAAAATAATTCGTAATAAAATAAATTATATTTATATAAAAAATTTGAATAAGACGAATGATTAAACAAGATGGCACGTAACCCAGGGTGACAAACTCAGTGGAACGGAGGGAGTAGGGGACAAGGTGGTCTTTTCGCCAATTGGGAGTCGATTCTTTCACCGTGTTCGTAGGTCGGGCCCGGAGCAGATTGTGTGGACGAATGCGGCAGGCACATCACATCACATCCACCAAGTGGTGGTGCGGATGCCTCCGATGCTGTGTCAAAGTCACAGCTCCAAATTCTTCCTTCTCCACCCCCTCACTGATCACATCGGCGTACGTAGCTCCGTTTCTTTGAGATGAATGAAATGTCAACATAAAGGATCGATGGAGTGAACCATCACCAAAGAGAGAAAAAAAACAGTTCCAATGAAATTCAGACCTCTAGCTGTTTATTTGGAACCAAACCATGCCCTTTTGCATTCATTGGGAAACAAACTGGAAAGCAATGGAATGGAACAGAGGAGCTGCGTTTATTTGCAGGAATTTCATTCAGATCACACACAACACAAGATACAGATCTCCGGTGCACGCTCTCAGTTCGCCGTCTCTCAGCTCACGTGACGACAGAAAGCAAGCTAGTAGATCAGAACAAGTCCTTGAGTGTGGGGAGCTTGAACTCGCCGGAGGTGGAGAGCGGGATGGTGAAGTTCCCCACAATAGGCAAGTCGACGGTGAGCCCGACTGTGAGCTCGTAGTCGAGGTCCCAGTCCCTGCCGACATCCTTGACGATGGAGACGAGGAAGTCGTAGGGCACCTTGGCGAGGATCTCCAGCGAGGTGGTGCCGCTGGCGGCGATCCACCCGGGGTCCGGCATGGTCCCCGACGCCACCTCCCTCCCGGCGCACTTGAGCGTGTAGGTCACCTCGCAGATGGGCAGGCGGTGGTCGTAGGGGTTGGACACGTTCACGTTGCTGTGCAGCGTGATGCACTCCCGGGACAGGCCCTTGAACGTCACCCCGTCCAGCGTCGCCTCCGGCTTCGGGATGTGCGCGATCTTGTCCGCCACGAACTCCTTCGCCTTGTCCATCAGGCTCTGCTTCTGCTTCCCCTCACCGGCCGCCGCGTGCTCGCTCGCCATGGCTGAGAGCTCGATCGGTGTTCTTGGATTGGTGGTGCTGAATCTTGGAGAGAATGAGAGGGATAGTGTGAGGTGGGGAAAGTGGTGGCCGCGTCGCGTGTGTATATATCAAGATGAAGGCGGAGGGACAAGGACACGGCGACCGCGGCGTGTGCGTGGGCACCACGTGCGTGGCCGCGTGGAATCGGAGCATCCGAGTGGGATGGAGGAAGCGGGAGAGAAGATTCGGCGCGGAGGCCCACGCGGCGCGATGCCTCGGAACGGACGGTGCTGAATCGTGCGCCAGTCATCTGCAGGTAGCGTCGCAGTGCCGACCGCATCTCGCATCTCGGTGTCGGCGGTGGCTGCCACCGCGCCGACGAGCCGGCACAAATACTCGTTCCGTCACCCAAGAGAAATAAAATACAGTACTACCTCCGTTCAATAAAAATATGGATACATACAATACTTCCTCTATCACAAATAAGTTCATGTTTTTAACTCTGTGATTCTTGTTTAGCCATTCATCTTACTTAAATTTTTATAGGGATAATAAAAATAAAAAATTATTATAAAAACCGATAAGTTAAATTACAACAAAATAAATAATATTTATTAAATTTTTTAAATAGGATAAACGGTCAAATCCTCAGAAGTCAAACATGTACACTTATTTGTGGACGAATGAAGTACTTATGTTAATTAAACTTTTTAATCATATTAGATTTATAAAAAATTGCAATTTTATATCTCTAAATAAATTTATTATAAAACATAACATATATTCTATTATACTAAGTATGGACCATAAATATTAATATTTTATTATCATATATTTTTCGTCAACGTTAAAGATAATTACTTCTTCCTACGCGAAAATGACTTTGTTTATGAGATGGGATGGACGAAATAGTGTACATCTCACTTTTCGACAAAACGATTAGTTTTATATTTGACCAAAGACGATATAAAAAAGGAAGACGTACAATGGGTTGAGTTCCTTTTCGTCATATATACTCCTTTCAAAAAGAGTGACGTTACAATTTTATATTAAAATATATTAATATTTATGTTAAATAATTAGTTTTATCAAGGATCTTAAAATCTAGTTTTTTAACAAAATTATTTATAGATATAAATATTGCACATATTTTCTATAAATCAAGTCAAACTTGTGGCACGAAAACATAATACTTCATTCTTTTCTATAGATATACTTCATTCTTTTTTAAACAGAGGGGGTAGATCGTTTCAATTCAAGGTCCATTTAGCGCCAAGTTTATTTTCGGTGATCAGGGTTTTCTTTATCAACCAGAATTCATTGAACTTTTTGAAATTTATGTTCAATCCATGTCACCCGTAAAATTGCATGGCCAAATTTTTCGGTTTTTTCATGCTCCCATATAGATGGCACAAATTCACTTGCGCGATGGTCCAACAACCCATACAGATCCTCCGAGTCTATCAAGATCTAGAAATTCAACTCGAATCCCAAAAGTTCATGTATATAGGGCCTGTTTGGCAGAGATTCACCATAGTAAAAAGTGAATCTGGATCAGGGATTCACCGTAAATCAGATCCATCGTGAATCTGAAATTGACCGTGGATTCACTAAAACAATCGTTTGACAAAATAACGATTCGCATTCACGAAATTGAGGTGTTTATGGGAAATGACAAGTTTTGCCCTTGATGAAAAAGATGACACATGCACCTTTGGCAATCGCCAAATCATGAACTGGTGGAAGCGGGATGGCCTAAAAATAGAAATGGTTGTCGCATGCGAGAGAAGACGCGGCCCATCCTTGGTACGGTGGAGAGACGGTGCGGACGGGGATTTTGGGGAAAGAAACGAACCGGTATGTGTAACCAAAGTGGCAAAGGTGGGTAATTTCCACCGAAATTCATGATCGTGTATGAAATATCTATTCGTGGAGCATCTCATGAGGAGCTCCATCAATTGGTGAATCTAGCCTCTAGATTCATATATTTAGTGGATCTGAATTTGGTGGATCTGAGGCGTTTGGGAATTTTTTGGTGAATCCAATTACATGAATCTGAATTTAGTGAATCTGAATCCGTACCAAACAGGCCCATAGTATATAAGCCGCCGCATCCACCGCATAACCACAACCCCGCACTTATAATGTTTTATTGTTATCCACGCATAAATGATATTTAATAGCTTATGAATAGTTTAAAGTCAAATTATATGAATCTTTTTAGATAATTTGAATTTTATTGAGTTGAGTCCATTGTTTTTGATATATCTTGTTTATCCTATTTATCATGACTCCCACATCAGATTGATTCCCTCTTGTGCTTCCCAAATCAGATTGAACAGAGTTTGAGATTGGTGGTGCTCCCTTGCTCCCCGGGTCAGAGCGCTTCGAGATTCATGTCAATCATTTCATGTCTCCCTTCCTAGATCCTCTTTGAGGAACTTAGGTACATCGACGATGACAATTATGGTGACTAGAAGATCCTAGTTGGGCAGAAAGGACACGTGAACGATGACGGTCCATCGCACCTCTCCCACTTCAGCGTCCATGGTCTGGGTCCAACGAAGAACCCACCTTTACACAAGAGGCCACACATCCTCCATTCGGTGGATAATCTTGCTCTCATCAGTGTCACCTTCTCTGTTGGTGGCTCGAACAATGTCAAGTACTTCATATAATTTATAGAGTGACTGAGTGAGGTTAGTCTCTATGTTTATCGTCCGAGCAGGACACATGAGCAGAAAAATGCATTTACTTCAGCACAATATGGTTGCCAACACACAACTTATCAATATAGAGAAGGTTATTGTTCTTTCAAGTGTTGTTGACCCATGGAACATGTTTTGGTATAAGATATTCTATAGGAGAAGCCCTTACCTTTTCATCCCATTGCTAAAGTTGCAATCTAGCAACTGGTATTACAACCATCTCAGCTGCTCTACTAGGATTTTTCAAGATGTCATTATCTCTGCATACAATTTCACCATATGTGTTGAGGTTGAAGCCTTACTGGCGATGCATATTACATGAGACTTCTTAGACATCCAATAGCTATGTAGTCTCGTGCGAATGAACAATGGATGTATGGAACAAAGACTAGTTCTAGTCATATCGTCTTTTGTGAATCACCAATGGATGTATGGAACAAGGATGTGCTCTAGGACTGAGAGTTCGTGCTGCATCACACAGTGGATAAGGAAGATGACACAGGGGTAGTGAGAACTTATGAGTATGATTATCTTAGATAGAGGGTTATTGTACGAGAGTGTTTCCATCCTTCGGCTGGTTTGCCTTCAAGAAAAGTGCTTTATATGTGCTTTTTTACACTCTGAGCATGGATACATATTAATTTAGGAGGACATCACAATGGGTTTCGACTTTTGTCATTGAGGATGAGTGCAAGATAGTCAATGCAATGAAGGTCACCATGAGTCATGCTCTACGCCACTCCCCTCATCTTCCGCGTGGTTGAATTATTGGGCGATGAAAATTTTGCTCGTTGTCAGAATTGTTGGTTGTACCTCAAGCCGCTTCCGATTGAAAATTATTTATACTCAAAACCATGATTCTCGACAAGCTTAATTCAACCGTGTCAACTTTTCAATCCTTCAAATATTAATTATGACATATCCAAATATCTCAATGTTGACTTAGGTAACTAATTTGCATTTTTTTACCAGAGCAGGGTTTGTTGTCAATTTGGCACGTGGAGATGACATGATGAACTTTTTAGGGGCATTTGAGGAAGAGTTGAGAAGAGAAAGTAGAAATTGAAAGGAGGGGTTGCTTTAGAACAAATTTGTTCTTAGCGAAGGGAGGGGATGGTAACAGCAAGAGGCTATGACCGACCCAGCGCAGGGGTGGAGAGGGCGATGGATAGGGTATGGGAGTTGGTTGTGTCGTGAGAACAAGGAGAGTGAGAGCGACTACACACGAGAGAGAGAAGGCTTAGTGAATAGAGTTTATTTTCTTGCTTAATTGAAAGGATACATCTCCCTTTATATTTATAGGGAGGACTCAAACTCAACTTGACTTATAAGCAATCATAGCTTTGGGATTCTTCCTAGTTCTAAACAAGATGGGTTGTGTAGCATGCTACAATACATGCTATAATATTTCATGTATTACTCAGGGCAGGCCCAATTAGCCTATCTTGGGTCCGACACCTTCGTAGACCGTCATGGCTTGATTGTGGGCCGTGACATATGTTCATTTGTAATTTGGAGTTTCTCTAGGTAACAAGGGAAATTCAAGAGAGGCAGTAGATGAGCTGGACATTGAATCTATTTACAATGACACAACTTAGGTGGAGAAAGGTATGTCCAATCCAAGTACTGTGTCCTCAAATTCTTTATAATGATTATTTGTTGTTGAAGGAAGTATGTTCATTTGTAGTTTGGAGTTGCTGCAGGTAACAGAGCATATGCAGGAGAGGCATTAGATGAGTTGGACATTGAATATATTTACCATAATGCAGATGAGGTGGAGAAATATATGTCCGATCAAAGAACTACCTCCTCAATTTGACCGCAACATCCTTAAGTTCTTTGTAACATTATTCTTATAAATAAGGAACCTGCTATATTCCAGGCGTCTGTATTTTTATAAAAAAAACGGGCGACTTACTGCACCATCGTCGGAACATCACCGGACACGAGCTAGAACACCGTCGGACACAGGTCAGAACATCAAGCAACACGCAGAGAAAAAAGACTAGAGCATCGGTGGAACATGCCTAACACGGCAGAACATCACCACAAGCAGGTCAGAGCATCGCCTGGGCGACTGGGATTTAGAAAAAGTGTATAAATAATTTATATGGTGAGAGTGGGAAATATAATTTTTGTTTCACCTTATCTGCCCACAAGTATATATCCGCGTCCGGCATACTATCAGTGCTCAAACATTGTCATGATGTTTTTGTAACCGTCTTCAATCACCATCATATCGCAAGTAACTAAAATTAGTATTTGAGTCAGTGACTCAGTTTTCTTTTTAACATTTTTTGTAATGTGATAACACTGTGATTTGGTACACTTGCTTGGGATGAGAAACACAATAAGGAGAAAGAAGTTGGGGCTTCATCAAATATGGCATTTCAAGATTTGGCCTTGTTTAGTTCCTCCGAATTGGGGTTGCCAATTTGGCACATTAAAAGATTCCCCATCACATTAATATGGCGACACATGCATGAAGTACTAAATTTAAATGAAATTAAAAACTAATTGTATAGTTTAGTTGTACTTGCGAGACGAATCTTTTGAGCCTAATTAGTCAATATTTGG